>CACSLK010027842.1:9126557-9147942 GCA_902706635.1 Striga hermonthica
CCCCAAAAAAAAAAATTACTCGAAGCGATTCTGAGCTTAAGAGTAAATTTGACGACTGAGTAGGTAGCTCGAGTCTTTCCATATGCTAAACTTTGCTCTCTGTCGTTGTCCTAGACCATGTCCTTTTAGGGCATCTTCTCCTCAGCCGATTTTCCTGGTCTAAGTCGCTTTCATCTGTTTCTCGGCTCGTGAACAGTCCTATCGCTTTTACTTATCTAGATTCCCACATTGGTTGGATAACCCTAAATTTTCCTTCAAATTTTGAAATTCAAAAAGGTCAGAAACCTGATAAGACACTTTCTCTCTCCACCGCTTCGTATTCCGTGCATCCTCTTGACCGTTGGATCTACCTTTAATCCAAGGGCTAGGGCTTCGCAACTTTTCTTATAAGTATCCTCCTTCTTCTCCTTCTCCCACTTTTCGCACTCAAAATTCTCTAGCTCTCTCTCTTCTTCCGGCAATTACAGTACTATAAACTCACTGGCGCTTGTTCATTTTTCTGGCACTCTTCTCAAGCTTTTTCGGGACTTCTCTGATAAAGTCATCATGTGTAAGTTCTCTTTGCTTTTCGATTTCTTGCTATGTGCGATTTTTTTTTTCTGGGTGATATGCTTGGAGTTCGTATGTTCATCAGATTTTTTGGGATTCTTTAGATGGTTTCTGGCGATTTTTCCATTAGATCTTTCAACACAATCATCTCGTCTCTCTAAGTGTTTTTTGTCAGTCGATTTGATGAAAAATCGACTCTTCCGCCTTTCTATGGGCTGGCAGGCATCGGCTCGACATCCTTATGTCTAGTCGAGTTGGATCAGGGATGACTCGCGTGCTCCCCTCGCTTTTTCCTTCTTTTTGTCTTTCTGTCGAGTCGAGTTGGATTAAGGATGACTCACATGATCCCCTCGTTTCTTCATTGCTTTATTTCGCCTTCTGGAGCCAAATCGCAGCTATAGTTATCCTCATCTATTGACTGCCGTTCTCTCTCCTTATTTTAGATTCCGACTCCGACCCTATTTCCGGATCTCTTGCTCGTCATATCGATGACTATTCGAGTTCTGATTCTGTGCAAATAATTGCTGTCGGATCGAGTGCCAATCCAAATGTCGAGCCAGAGAATTCTGTTCATTCCAATGCCTCGTCCTTCGGAATCGACTGGGATGCATATAATCAGGCACTGTTGTCTGGCACTTTAAATGAGGACCCTGAAACTTCTCGTGCCCCAGAGTCTTCTCGACTTAATTTAATCCCTCGAGGTATTCCCCTTAGGCTTAGACATTCCTGTGTATAGAAAGGGTCCTGTACATTTATTAATAATAGCTCCCTCAATCGAGCCTGTAACTTTTGCTTGTCCTGTAGCAAAGTTAGCTATTCTTAATCCTTTTTGTTATGCCCCTGCAGCCGAAATCGATGGATTCAGGGAGTGCAGTGGTCTTTTCTCCGACTGGGAATTGGTCGCTTCTACAATTAGTGACGACTTCAAACATCCTCCCCCGTGGCTGTTTTACATTTTTCGTTGATCAAATAATGTCGGGATTGCACTTCCCGATTCAACATGAGCTGTAGTCATTGATCAATCTGTATGATGTACCCATAAACCAGTTCACTCCCAACTCCATCCTAATAATGGTGGCTTTCATAGTCGTCTCCCGAATAGTCCTAGGTAGTTTTGTGCCCGAGTTTTTTCTTTACTGTTACGGGTATACGTTTAGCAAAGACGCTCATTGCCTAGGTCATCGTCCGGGGGTATCTTTCCTCAATGATCCCTCTTCTAACAATACCGAGTGGAAGAAGTACTTCTTCATCCGACCTGCTCCCGGCCAGTATCCTTCCACCAACGATTGGATTACCAGCAAGGTGAAACAGCACAAACGCCCTCGCTCCTCACAATTCGCGGACATGTTGGAGGAGTTGAATAAACATGTGTGGAGTGCTCGTCGACTAACTAAGGATAGCTCCCTTCTTAATCATGTGCGGATTTGTATCGACAAGAGTGTTCCTCGAGTCAATGATCCTCGTAAGCTTCTTTCTCTATTTTCGACTTACTGTCGATCGCCTGGTATTTTTCTCTGGTTTCCATTATTTGATGCGTAGATACATGATTATCTTCCCATTTACTGACCTTTTCCCTTTTTCTTTTATGTTGACAGTGAAAGCCTTGGCCCGTTTTGAGTCCAAAAAGAAGAAGGCAGGTGACAAGTCTGCCGCTCCTCCTGCCCCTCCGAAGAAGCCTGACGGTGGTTCAGGTTCTGGTTCCAAGGCTACGGCGGTCAGTCTAGAGTCGTGCTTCCCTCGGCTGCTAAGTCGAGTCATCCGCCGGGCTCCCATTCCCGCAAAAGGGTTCAGAATCAGATGGACGTGACTCTGGTGCCCAGCTCCCTAAAGCGTCAAAAAGGGAAGGAGCTGACAGTCGAGAAGGATGCGGGGCAGTCATCCCCTGTGAAGGTGCAACACGTGACCTTGGAGCAGCCTTCTCGGCTTTACGACAAACCCCAACCCCCTCTAAATTCTTCAATATCTCCACTCGACTCTCCATGATGATGACAAGGCTCGGACCGATGGTAACCCTTATCATCGGGCCCGTTATGCTGCTCGACTCATTCCTCGGGTAGGTTTTGTTTTATATTCTCTTTTCTTCTGTCCGAACTCTTATCCTAACTTACTCGTCATTTCATTCGTTTATTTTTTTATTTTTGCAGCTTCTCGCCTGCATCCTCCCCTCTATGATCGAGGAGGCTACTTCCCCCAGACCAACGTCAAGGTTTTGGGGGGAAAATACACGGCTAAGTGTAAGGAGCTCGAGGAGAAGGAGGAGGAGCTCGAGGCTGCTAACGCCGTCATTGCCAAGCTCTGATCCGAGAAGGTGACGGCTTCCTAGAGAGTCGGGAAGTTGAAGGCCGACTTGGCCAAGGCCACCGACGAGGCCATGGTCGAGAGGGAGAATGGGCTTCAAGAAGGCCGCAGGACCTTCTTGAAGACCCCGACAGGCGTAGTCTTCCTCGAACATACCACAAGGCTGTGGTCGATGCAATCTGCGACTCGCCCGACTTCCTTGACAGACTAGTTCCCGCGACAGTCCAATATTTCGACTTTGTCTTGCGCCACGTGGGAACAGGCTGTGGCTAAGCTGGACTTCCCCGGGAAGATCGACCGGGTGGCGTTGAAAAAGACCCTTTTCCTAACGGTTTCCACGGTGACGCGGATCTTCCCCCCGGCCACGTCTGGTGGGCTGGTCTCGAGGCTAAGGCCATTCACGCGGCCGAACTTTCCTCTCAACTCGAGGTCCCTCCATTCCCTTTAGTCGGTCCAATTGAACTAATATTGGACTGATTATGAAGAGGAGGAGCCGGTTGACGAGGAAATAGAAGTCGAGCGGCAGGGCACGAAGCCAGTCGAGGAGGGGTAAGGCGCAGGCACTGAGCCGATTGGTGACGGGGGTGACGATTCCACTGAGAAGTCGACGGCCGACTCCCAGAAGAATTAAATTTTATTTGCTTTAATCGTAATAGTATTTGTGTTTTTTTTTGTGTTTTTTTTTGTTGGCCTCAGCCTATGTTGGTTGTTTTTGTAAGGGTCAAGGCGTTTTATGATGTAATCGACTTTCTATGAATGCCATATTTATCCTTTCTTTTCAATTCTTCGATCCTTCTTCGTTCATTGTGGATGCTTTTCAATGTTTGTGTCTGTTGTATTGTGTGGAATTTTCCTAAGTGTTGTAACCCGTCTTCTCCCAAACCTTCTTGCGAGCTGGTCGAAATCGAGCGACGATTTAGCAGCTTCATAGCTGTTAAACAAAAGTTTTTGGACCCGTCTTCTCCCAACCCTTCTTGCGAGCTGGTCGAAGTCGAACAACGATTTAGCAGCTTCATAGCTGTTAAAAAAAAGTTTTGGATTCGTCTTCTCCCAACCCTTCTTGCGAGCTGGTCGAAGACGAGCAATGCCATTTAGCGGCTTCGTAGTTGATTTTACAGTATTTTAGGGATGTGGTTATAATGAAAGGTTTTGTTTGAAATGCAACTTTGTAGCGTTAAGTCGACTTTGTGGTCGTAGACTTCGTAGCTTGGTTGAGATTCCACTCGAGAGATACAACTTCGCAGTTGTGTAAAAATTGACTTCGTAGTCGTAAGCTTCGTAGCTAAGTCGAGATTTTACTCGAAAGATACAACTTCATAGTTGTTTAAAAACCGACTTCTTAGTCATAAGCTTCGTAGCTTAGTCGAGATTCCACTCGAAAGATACAACTTCATAGTTGTTTAAAAGATTTCGTAGTCGTAAGCTTCGTAGCTTAGTCGAGATTCCCCTCGAAAGATACAACTTCATAGTTGTTTAAAAACCGACTTTGTAGTCGTAAGCTTCATAGCTTAGTCGAGATTTCACTCGAAAGATACAACTTCATAATTGTTTAAAAACCAACTTCGTAGTCATAAGCTTCGTAGCTTAGTCGAGATTCCACTCGAAGGCGGCGCGCATCTTCTGTTTGTATTCGACGGTTCGTACCCAAGCTTCTTCTCGTCCTTCTTCAATCAGGTCAAGGGCTTCCTCGATCATTTTCCTCGTTTTTCTTTTTCTCATAGAATGTCGACCTATGGGAGTTCAAGCCAACTTCTATGGGCAAGAGCGCATCCATTCCGTAAACCATGTGAAATGGAGATTGACCCGTCGAACTTCTTGGAGTTGTTCTATATGCCCATAGGACTGTTGTCAACTCGTCGACCCAGGCTCCCGACGCTTTCTCTAACCTTTTCTTCAATCCTTGGAGAATAGTTCGATTGGTTACCTCGACTTGCCCGTTTGCCTGCGGGTGTGCAACTGAAGCAAACCGCTGCTTAATTCCCATATCGAGGCACCATGCTTGAATTCGCTTTCCTTGGAATTGGGTTCCGTTCTCTGAAATTAACACCTTTGGAATTCCTAATCGACAGCAGATATTGTTGAACAGAAATTTTATCATTTTTTCTTCGGTGATTTTTGCCAAGGGCTCTGCCTCGACCCACTTGCTAAAGTAATCGACGGCGACCACCAAGAACTTCCTTTGCCCCGTTCCCATTGGCAACGGGCCTACTAAGTCGATTCCTCATTAAGCGAAGGGGATTGGGGTGCTGATTGTCGTCATATATTCAGCTGGGATGTTAGTGATTTGACCATGGCGTTGGCATTTTTTGCACTTCTGTAACAACTGCTCTGCCGCTGCTCAAATTTTGGGCCAATAATAGCCTGCTCGCAAGACTTTCCAGCTAGAGCTCGGGACCCTACGTGTGCTCCACAACACCCTGTTGGGTTCGTCATACTGTACGGAACAGAATATGCAGCGGAATTTAAAAAAAAAAATTATAAGTATTTATCTCATAAATACTTATTCCAGACATAAGTATAACGATATAATGGATAAGCATCATTTAAAATCTAGTAACTTTTACTAATTTTCATTTGTAAGATAATTTCAAAAATTACCTTTTTATCTCCTCCTCGTCGTTGTTTGTGGAAATCAATTTCCGGTTTGAACTCGTCTCGCTTTAGGAATCCAAATGTCTTCCCTCTTATCGAGTCCATCTTTTGAAATCCAACACCGATAACCTCTTTCTTCGCTAGTAGAAAAGTATCGGTTTTGATATAGGAATATTAATTAGAGGATTTTAATTGGGAGATAATATTTTTTTTATTTAAGAACTCTTTCTTAAATTTTTATCTTGAAGAACAATTCTTCTTCTTTTTCAACTCTTGAAAAATTTCAAAACTTAGCAAATATGTGCAAACATTTTGCACCTATTTATACTAAACTTTTTAGCATAAAATAATCAACATTTGGTAATTATTTATTTAAAATAAAATCAGATTTTATTAAATAATCTCATCAAATATTGACTTTTAATTAATTATGTGAAGTGGTTCATAACCACCATCTACCACAATTATTTTGTCTTTTCATTATTTTAATCTTTAATCATATTAAAGATAAAATAATAAAATAATAATTCTTAAAAATATTTTTCAAGATTTTATTAAAATAATCTTTTCTCCCAATTATAATATTATCCTCTTTATAATAATCATATTATTATTTTGAATTTGAATTTTAAAATCATATTTTAAAATCCAACTATTAATTTAGTAATTACATTAATTACTTAATTAATATCAAAAATCCAATTAATCAATTCAATTGATTAATTTATAATATTCCTTTAATTGATATCTAATTCATAATTAGATAATTAATTAAATAATCATATTATTTAATTAATCATTATCAATTAATTCTAACTCTTTAAAAATATCACTTTAACTTGTTTTCATTCAAAAATTGGTGTGACCTTTTAGGTTCACTATTAATACTAGTAATGGGTTTACAACTTATTTGTAATTTAAATTAATCATATTAATTCTTATTCTTGAAATTAACCCTTTAATTTCAAGAACCCACAACTTATGGGAACACCTAGCAAGTAGCATTATTACCTAGTATTAAGTGAATAGCGAGTAAACCTTTTCAATTACAGTTACGTACATGTAAAATCCTTTCGACATCCAATTTCCCGATTAAATCTTGGTTATAAATTTATAAGTCGAAACCCAATTGATTTAATAACTATGATTCTATTTCAAGTTTAGTAATTCATTTATGAATCTCTATTCATCTCGCCTTGGCCAAGGACTTTGAATTACAAACTATGAGACACATAGAAATTCACTTATCGTATAAGTGTCGAATCCTTTGTTGGCCACTGACAAACTTTCATACATATTAATATAATACCCAAAATATCTTTTTATACGATTATGCTAGCAATCAAAAAGATAAATCAAAGTATAATATAATATGCACAAAGTTACCATCGTGCCTCAAGTCATAGGATCAATCATGTACTATTGTAACATGAAAATTCTTATTCGACAGAAAATCTTTCATTAAAAATTTTCATACGGTCATGCTCAGTGAACTTGTTCTCTAACAAGCACCTACATATATGTATTTGTGTCCCACGCTAATATTGATGGAATGCAACATTCTTGTCCAACAAGCATACATCATATGTACAAGTCTTTTCCAGATTATTCGATATCCCATCTCGAAATATCCTACGACTTGGAACTGAATTTAAGATCACAGCTTTCAAGATATGTTCCATGATCACCATCTCTATGCGCAACCATACCTTATAGTTATATATGATCTAGGGACTTTATCTTAAGTGCAAATATAGGATAAATGCTAATTCATAAGATAAAGTAATGCCTATTTATTAATACAATTTCAATAGATCGTATTTACAAGTAGAATATGTCCAATCTGATTGGAACGACGGGTACTCTACTCTAACAATCTCCCACTTGCCCTAGTTCCAATCACTCATGTATCTTAGACCCATCTTCTCAAGATGTCCTTCAAATACTTTTTGTGATAAGGGCTTTGTTAAGGGATCTGCAATATTTTCTGCTGAGACAACTCTATCCATAACGATGTCGCCTCTACCAATGATTTCTCTAATCAAACGGTATCGTCTCAATATGTTTTTGGATCTTTGATGAGATCTTGGCTCTTTCGCTTGTGCAATAGCCCCATTGTTATCACAATAAATTTTTATTGAATCAACAACAGACGGTACTACACCCAACGCTTGGATGAAGTTCCAAACAACTTCTTTTGCAGCATCTGATGCAGCAATATATTCAGCCTCAGTTGTAGAGTCAGCAGTTGTTTCTTGTTTGGAACTTTTCCAACTAACTGCTTCTCCATTTAAGGTGAAAACGTATCCGGACATTGATTTATAGTCGTCTTTATCAGATTGAAAACTAGAATCAGTAAATCCTTCTAGTTTCAATTCCCCATTGCCGTATATCATAAAGATATCCTTAGTTCTTCTTAAGTACTTAAGGATCATTTTAACGACTTTCCAGTGTTCTTCACCTGGATTAGACTGATATCTGTCGTTACACTAAGTGCATGAGCCACATCAATGCTACCAATAGCTTATGCATAAGGTATATGATTCATCCGTTCTCTTTCTTCAGACGTCTTTGGAGACATTGCCTTAGAAAGTGAAACCCCATGACTCATTGGAAGATATCCGTGTTTAGATTCTTCCATGCTAAATCGTTTTAGCGTCTTATTTATGTACATTGACTGGGAAAGTCCAATCATCCTTTTAAATCTATCTCTATAGATTTTTATCCCTAGGATAAAGGATGCTTCTCCCAAGTCTTTCATGGAGAACTGTTTAGACAACCATGTCCTTGTTGACTGAAGCATTCCTACATCATTCCCAATGAGAAGAATGTCATCAGCATAGAGCACTAAAAATGTTATTGCATTTCCTCTAACCTTTTTATAAACACATGGTTCATCCGGATTTTTATGAAAATCAAACGTTTTGATTGTTTCATCAAACCGGATATTCCAACTCCTTGAACCTTGTTTAAGTCCATAAATGGACCTTTGAAGTTTGCAAACCATTTGCTCACTCCCACTGGATATGAAGCCCTGTGGCTGTTTCATATAAATATCTTCCTTAATGTTTCCATTAAGAAAAGCAGTCTTCACATCCATTTGCCATATCTCGTAGTCATAATACGCAGCTATGGCTAGTAAAATCCGAATAGATTTAAGCATTGCTACTGGTGAAAAAGTTTCCTCATAATCAATTCCTTGTTTTTGAGTATAACCTTTTGCAACCAGTCTTGCTTTATAAGTCCCTACTTCCCCATCAACTCCAAGCTTTCGCTTATAGACCCACTTACAGCCAATGGGTACGATACCCTCTGGTGGATCTACCAAGGTCCATACCTTGTTAGAGTACATAGAGTCTATTTCGGATTGCATAGCTTCTTGCCATTTCTTAGAGACAATGTCTAACATTGCCTCTTCATAGCTTATTGGATCATTATCCAAAAGAAGTCCCTCTTCATTGTTCTTTAACAATAGGTACAATCTATCAGGTACCTTGGAAACCCTCATGGATCTCCGAAGAGGTTGTGTTTCACTTTGCCCAGTTTCTAACGGTATGTTATCTGTGACAATTTGTGGAATAATTTGTGGTTCTTCATTAAGTTCTATAATCTCATTGTTTTCTTTAGAAAGAACCCCTTCTTCTAAGAAAACAGCATTCCTCGAAACAAACACCTTTTGTTCTGAGGGATCATAGAAATAATATCCTATAGACTCTTTTGGATACCCCACAAATTTACATAAGATGGATCTCATATCCAACTTATCTCCCACTTGTTTCTTCACATAAGCATCACAACCCCATACTTTCATATACTTATATGAAGGGGTTTTACCATACCATATCTCATAAGGTATGTTAGGCACAACTTTACTTGGCACTCTATTCACAATATGTGCAACTGTTTCTAAGGCATAACCCCAGAATGAAAGAGGTAGAGTAGTGGAACTCATCATTGATGGAACCATGTCTAACAGTGTTCGATTTCTCCTTTCTGAAACCCCATTAAGTTATGGAGTTCCAGGATGAGTCCATTGTGACAGAATCCCATTATCCTTTAGATAATCTAGAAACTCATTAGTCAAATATTCACCTCCTCGATCTGATCGAAGAGTTTTAATATAACGACCAGTTTGTTTCTCTACTTCATTTCTGATTTTTTTGAACTTTTCAAATACTTCAGATTTATACCTTAAAAGGTATACATAACCATACCTAGAATGATCATCAGTAAAGGTTATGAAGTAGTGATAGTTCCCCTTTGCACTAACATTTAGTGGTCCACAAACATCTGTATGGATCAAATCCAATAAACCTTTAACTCGCTCCACTTGTCCAACAAATGGTGATTTAGTCATTTTTCCTCTAAGACATGATTCACATGTAGGTAACTTTTCCTCTCCCCTAAGGTTGAGTTTAAATCCTAATTTGTGAATCCTCTTTTCAGATATATGACCTAATCTAGCATGCCAAGTGTGAATGAACTATGATTATCTATTTTCCTTTTATTTTGTAGAATTGTTAGGATGTTTCTTTGTGGTGAAATGGTATACAAACCATTTGTTAAATTTCCAGAATATATAAAAGATGTATCTTGAAAAACGGAATATTTCCCTTTTTCGATAACAAACTTATATCCTTCTCTATCCAAAACTGGAGTAGAGATGATATTCTTTATTATTTCTGGAACATACAAACAATTGTTCAAACTTAAACAATCACCACCATCCATAACTAGATTAACAGTCCCAACAGCTAATGCAGCAACTCTTGCTCCATTGCCCATTCTCAGGATTGTTTCATCATTCTCTAGTTTCCTACTTCTTGCCATCATCTGCAACTCATTACAGATATGTGAGCCACAGCCGGTATCTAATACCCAAGAAGAATCATTAACTGATAAGTTAACTTCAACAAAATAAATACCGGAACTTTTCAGGCTTGCAAGATATTCCTTGCAGTTTCTCTTCTAATGCCCATTTTTGCCACAATGATAACATTCTTGATTGAATTTGAGATTAACCTTGTTCTTCCCTTTGTTGTTATTTGCTTTCTTATTAGACACGGGAACCTTTCCTTCTTCTTCCTCTTCTTAGACATTTCTGCCTTTGATTTGGAAGAAGATCCAATATAAAGCACCGACTTATCCTTTTTGATTGTGGATTCAGCCTTTTTTAACATATTGACCAGTTCTGGGAGAGAAGTCTCCATACTGTGCATGTTAAAATTAACAACAGATGTGTCAAATGACGGTGACAGAGATTGAAGCAAGAGATCTACATAGAGTTCGTTATCCATAACGACTCCAAGGGATGTTCGCCTTTCAATAAGGGTTATCATCTTCAGTCTATGATCTTGAACTGAAGAACCCTCAGTAATACGACACCTGAAAAGCTCTTTAGATATCTGATATCTCATTTGTCTCGTCCTTTCACCATACAACTCTTGTATGTGATTAAGGATATCTTTCGCATTATCAAGTAATTCGTTTTGTCTCTGCAACTCATTTGACATAGATGCTAACATGTAGCATCTAGCTTGGAGATTGTCATCTCTATGACGTAAATACTCTCCATAGTCATCCGAAGTCACATCCTCTGGTGGAGGAGGAGGGATATTGTCAAGTACATATTCCCTTTTTTCGGATTGAAAAACAATTTTAAGGTTTCTCAACCAATCAACAAAGTTTGGTCCAGTTAGTTTCTTTTGCTCTAGGATACTCGCAATTGAATTTTTAGCCATTTTAGTAGAATATCTAATGAACGAAACAGAAAATAATCAGATTATGGATTTATATTCATTTAATATAAGGCCTTTAATATTCAATGTCTCCCACTATTTTAATTAAACCCCAGATTAATTGTGAAAATCTTATTTTCATAATGGGCTTGAAGTCCAATAAACATATCTCACACCCCAATATTATGATCGTATGATATATTTTATCGGTAGTCAACTTTTGACAATTGTATCCCTATACAACCTTCAAGATGTTTTGCCTCACTTTTCTTATATACCTCAATATTATGACCGTATATAATACTCAGTGTCAAATTAAACCCATCAAACTTCCATGATAATGAATTATCAAAATGTCCCACGACTCATGGTCAACACAAAGACGAGTCCATCTCACGGGTATCACTATACTTAGTAGAGATCACAACTTTCAAGTACAAAGTCACTCCACGACTCATGGTCAGTGACTAAGCACCGTAGCGTCGTCATGTCATCTACTTTTGATGGATGGCATGGATTAATTAGTCCAACTAATATAGTCCATATACATCAATTTGATATCGAATTAATCATATTAATTCTTTAGGGTTTTTCTTTGATCTCATCTTTTACTTATGTTTATTTATCGCATCATTCATCACATGAAACGCAAACATAAATAAACCTAACATACATCTAATGCATGCATACGGTGGGATGATCATGACCTTACCTATTCGACCCATTCGAGCCAAAATGGGTCTATGTCTATATACGTGATAAAACAAATAAATAGAACTACTTCTATTACAATTTTTTTTATCTACCCGTACAAGCACAGGCCTTCGAGATTTACAACTTGTAAATTACCCATACACGCGTGGGCCTTTTGCATCGAATAGTCTTCTACCTGATCTAATCTTTTAACGATGCAATAATTTAAAATTTTACAAATCATAACTCAAGAGACTCGCAGGTCTCGATAAATTACAATCATTCAATCATATTGAATAAAATGCAATCATTCAATTATTATGAATAAAAGGCTCATGATCATCCCTAAATTAACCATTCATCACATGAATTCAACCATATAAATTTATTAATTTAAAATGTTGATGTAGTAATGACTCATATTAAGTCAAAACAGCTCGAATTAATCCACGCGACTGGTCACACGACCAGTGTGGCTTGCCACACGACCAGTGTGATATCACACGACCGACTCACACGACTCGTGTGAGTTCACACGACTCGTGTCATGATCCACACGACTCGTGTGGAATGCCGTAAGCAAATTAAAATTTCTGAACGTCACACGACTGGTCACACGAGTCGTGTTGTGTCACACGACCGGTCACACGACCCGTGTCATGTCACACGACCAGTCACACGACCCGTGTCATGTCACACGACCAGTCACACGGCCCGTGTGATTTAAAACACTATACTCGTGTTTAATACCAGTTTGTGTTTTAGCTTTTAAATATGTTTATCTCATAAACATATACTAATCAAAATCTGATTTTAAAGATGCAAAACGTGACCTGTGGCTCTGGTACCACTGTTGGGTTCGTCATACTGTACGGAACAGAATATGCAGCGGAATTTTAAAAAAAAATTATAAGTATTTATCTGATAAATAGTTATTCCGTACATCAGTATAACGATATAATAGATAAGCATCATTTAAAATCTAGTAACTTTTACTAATTTTTATTTGTAAGATAATTTTGAAAATTACCTTTTTATCTCCTCCTCGTCGTTGTTTGTGGAAATCAATTTCCGGTTTGAACTCGTCTCGCTTTAGGAATCCAAATATCTTCCCTCTAATCGAGTCCACCTTTTGAAATCCAACACCGATAACCTCTTTCTTCGCTAGTAGAAAAGTATCGGTTTTGATATAAGAATATTAATTAGAGGATTTTAATTGGGAGATATATTTTTTTTATTTAAGAACTCTTTCTTAAATTTTTATCTTGAAGAACAATTCTTCTTTTTATCTCTTTTTCAACTCTTGAAAAATTTCAAAACTTAGCAAATATGTGCAAACATTTTGCACCTATTTATACTAAACTTTTCAGCATAAAATAATCAACATTTGGTAATTATTTATTTTAAATAAAATCAGATTTTATTAAATAATCTCACCAAATATTGACTTTTAATTAATTATGTGAAGTGGTTCATAACCACCATCTACCACAGTTATTTTGTCTTCTCATTATTTTAATCTTTAATCATATTAAAGATAAAATAATAAAATAATAATTCTTGAAAACATTTTTCAACATTTTATTAAAATAATCTTTTCTCCCAATTATAATATTATCCTCTTTATAATAATCATATTATTATTTTGGATTTGAATTTTAAAATCATATTTTAAAATCCAACTATTAATTTAGTAATTACATTAATTACTTAATTAATATCAAAAATCTAATTAATCAATTCAATTGATTAATTTATAATATTCCTTTAATTGATATCTAAATTCATAATCAGATAATTAAATAAATAATCATATTATTTAATTAATCATTATCAATTAATTCTAACTCTTTAGAAATATCACTTTAACTTGTTTTCATTCAAAAATTGGTGTGACCTTTTAGGTTCACTATTAATACTAGTAATGGGTTTACAACTTATTTGTAATTTAAATTAATCATATTAATTCTTATTCTTGAAATTAACCCTTTAATTTTAAGAATCCACAAATCATGGGAACATCTAGCAAGTAGCATGATTACCTAGTATTAAGTGAATAGCGAGTAAACCTTTTCAATTACAATTACGTACATGTAAAATCCTTTCGACATCCAATTTCCCGATTAAATCTTGGGTATAAATTTATAAGTCGAAACCCAATTGATTTAATAACTATGATTCTATTTCAAGTTTAGCAATTCATTTATGAATCTCTATTCATCTCGCCTTGGCCAAGAACTTTGAATTACAAACTATGAAACACATAGGAAATTCACTTATCTTATAAGTGTCGAATCCTTTGTTGACCACTGACAAACTTCCATACATATTAATATAATACCTAAAATATCCCTTTATACGATTGTGCTAGCAATCAAAAAGATAAATCAAAGTATAATATAATATGCACAAAGTTACCATCGTGCCTCAAGTCATAGGATCAATCATGTACTATTGTAACATGAAAATTCTTATTCGACAGAAAATCTTTCATTAAGAATTTTCATACGGTCATGTTCAGTGAACTTGTTCTCTAACAAGCACCTACATATATGTATTTGCGTCCCATGCTAATGTTGATGGAATGCAACATTCTTGTCCAACAAGCATACATCATATGTACAAGTCTTTCCGGATTATTCGATATCTCATCTCGAAATATCCTACGACTTGGAACTGAATTTAAGATCACAACTTTCAAGATATGTTCCATGATCACCATCTCTATACGCAACCATACCTTATAGCTATATATGATCTAGGGACTTTATCTTAAGTGCAAATATAGGATAAATGCTAATTCATAAGATAAAGTAATGCCTATTTATTAATATAATTCCAATAGATCGTATTTACAAGTAGAATATGTCCAATCTGATTGGAACGACAGGTATTCTACTCTAACACACCCTTCATGGATTTCTCTCAAGACTTGAATTCCTTCTTCTTCAGAGATGAATCGTAGGTGGGGCCCGACTAGCGACTTTTTATACAGAATCCCATCGACTTCAAAGTATTTGGTGAGGTATCGGTTTTTCCGTCTCCTTCTTATCTCCCGCAGGCACTTGTCCCTGCAAGAGTTCATAGATCGACTTCCTCCAATCATCCTTCTTGTTGACTTCCATTGTATCGCTCAACACACTTCCTTCTAAGTGCATCATGGTTATGTGGCCTCCTATTTTCCCCTCATTGGAACTTGCCATCCTCGCGAGCCAGTCGGCCCGTTTGTTTTCCTCTCGTGGGACTTGTATTAACTCAAACTTTTCTAGGCCTTGTATGAGGCCTTGTATCTCCTCGACGTATTTCAAATTCTGTCCTCCTTTATCTCGCAGTTGCCCAATACTTGCCCCACAACTAGTTGCGAGTCAGAGTGCGCCGTGATTTTTGTCGCTCCACCGCCAATTGCGAGTTGAATTCCTTTGATCAGTGCCTCATACTCTGCTTCGTTATTCGAGGCCTCAACTTTCTAGTTGTTATTACCAATGTTAAAGCAGCCTTCTAGACTTCAGAGTATCTTATCTCAGCTCCTTGGAGTACTCGACTGGTATAATATATCGCCTGCTGGGAACCTCCTTCTTCTTGCAATAAGACCGAGCTCAGCGAAACCACTCTGACCGAGATATACATCACCAATTCGTCACCGGGCTCGGGTTTTGTTAGTAAGGGTAACCCACTCAAGAATTCTTTCAACTTTTCGAACGCCATCTGGGCTTATTCATTCCACACGAAACTCGACTTCTTCTTGAGTAATTTAAAGAATGGGAAACTTTTCTCAGCAGCTCGAGAGATGAACCTGCTTAGGCCAGCGATTCGACCGGTTAGGACTTGCACTTCTCTTATGTTTCGAGGTGGGGCATCGTCGAGTATAGCCTTCACCTTCCTTGTTTACTTCGATCCCTCTCTCCGTGACGACGTAGCCAAGAAATCGGTCTGCCTTCACCCCGAAGGCACATTTACTCGGGTTCAGTTTCATCCCAAATGCTCTAAGGGTTTTGAATGTTTCCCTTAGGTCGTCTGGGTGTGAAGCCGAGGA
This sequence comes from Striga hermonthica, assembly GCA_902706635.1. NCBI lineage: Eukaryota > Viridiplantae > Streptophyta > Magnoliopsida > Lamiales > Orobanchaceae > Striga > Striga hermonthica. Next base: position 9,142,461 of record CACSLK010027842.1, read on the forward strand.
TTTGCTCTTTACCAGGATGTCGTCAACGTATACTTCCATATTCTGCCCAGTCTAGGCTTTAAACATTCGATCCATCAACCTTTGATAAGTTGCTCTTGCATTTTTTAGTCCAAAGAGCATGGCGACATAGCAATATGTCCCCCTACTCGTCACGAAGCTTACTTTGCTTGGGTCCTTGGGGGCCAGGGGAATTTGGTGGTACCCTTGGGAGGCGTCCATCATACTCAATAGCTCGCAGGCAGCCATAGAGTCGACTAACTGGTCGATTTTTGGTAAGGGATAGTGGTCTTTTGGACATTATAGGTTCAGGTTGCAGAAGTCGATGCACAATTTTCTCTTTTTGTAAATTCTTTTACGCCACTTGTTTAATGCCTTCCTCACCATCACCGTTTTGGATATCCATTCGGGGAATTGGATTTCTTTGATGTGTCCTGCTCGCAGCAATTTGTCCACCTCAACCTCGATAGCTTTATCGATTTCCGCACCATGGTGTCTAAGTCGCTGCTTAACTGGCTTTCTGAGGGGGTCGACATTAAGTTTGTGTTCCATGACGCTGGGTTCGATCCCTGTCAACTCCTCAGGGGTAAAGGCAAATATATCCCTGAACTCCTTCAACAATGCGATAAGTTGATTTCACAACTCGCCCTCCAGATCCTTCCCTACCTTAGTGGTCTGGTCCTCCGTCTCTCCAATCTGCAACTCCATCAACTATCCATGCGGTTCAAGGTCGCTACTCCTCGGCCTTTTTTCGCTCGACATCGATTTCTTCCCTTCCTTTACCTCCAACCGTTGGTTTTTTTTTACTGCTATCTGGTAGCAGGTTCTAGACAACTTCTGATCTCCTCGAGTCTCTCCCACTCGGTCTCCGACAGGAAATTTCAACTTCATGTGGTAAGTCGATACCACAGCTTGGAACGCATTCAATGCAGGTCTCCCCAGGATCACATTGTAGGCCGACTCGACATCGACTACTACGAATCTCACCATTTTCACCTTTCGCAAGTAGCCTTTCTCCAGGACGACAGTGAGCATAGTCTCTCCTAGGGGCGCGACCTCGGAACCATTGAACCCAATAGTGAAGTATGAAGGAATGCGAGTTGTATGTCGAGCTCCATCCTCTTAAGACAATCATAAAGGATCACATTTACTGAGCTCCCAGTGTCGACAAATACTCTTTGCACTTCGTAGCCCGACACTTGGGCAGTTAGCATCAGGGCATCATTGTGTGGTCTCTCGACTTCACCCACGTCTGCTGGCCCAAAATTCATCACCAGACCATTCTCGTCAACTTGCTTCACTTCGGCTTTTCCATGGCGCCCTCGAGCATACGCCTTCCTTGCTCGATTCGAGTCCCCATCAGTCGATCCTCCGAATATCATGTGTATGACTCCTCTTTTCTGAGGGAGTTCCTCCTTTTCCGGTGTTCTCGCCCTCTTGCAAGGGCTCTTGCTTCTTTCTCTCCTTCTGCTCGACCTCTCACGATCTTTGTATATGAATTCTTTAAAGTGTCCTGCTTTGATCAGTCTCTCGATTTTGTCTTTGAGGTGCCTGAAATCGTCAGTGTTGTGACCATAATCTTTGTGGAACCGACAATACAAATTACTCTTGGGTTTTGTTGGTCCATCCTTTCTCGTCTTGGGCCACCTGACGACATTGTCGACATTTCCATTGATCTCCTTTTCCATTACCTCCAAAATCATTGCTTGAGGGGCCGACAAAGGGGTGTATTGAGTCGTCCTCCATCCTCTAGACCGCCCCTCCCTGTCCACTCTCGGGGATCCTCTCCTTTCTCCCGATGGGTTTACTTTCTTGTCTTTCTTATTGTCTCAAGGTTCAGTTTTTGCCTTTGTTGCTTGCAAGAAGTCAGCTTCTGCTTCCTCCACATTCATGTATTTAGCACAACTCCCTAACACTTCATCGAACGTCCTACCAGGTCGCTTCGCTAAAGAATTCCTGCATAAGCCTGGTAGCAGTCCCCTGGTCAATCCTCCCGACTTTATTTCTTCCGTGGCTGAGGCATGTCGACACAAGCTCATGTGTACCTCGCCACGTAGTCTCATTCTTTCTGCTGCATACCTATCAAAGTGAGATAAGACTTTTCCTGGGCTTTGACGCTTGCGAACTGGTTCAGAAAACTCGAGCTAAACCTGTCGAAGTTCCTGACGGCCCCTGGAGGTAATTGATGGAACCAGTCTTGCGCGGGTCCTCGCAGGGTCGTCAAGAATGCTCGACATTGAATAGGGTCATTGTAACGATGCAGAACCGCCATATTCTCGAAACTCTGCAGATGTCGAGAGGGTTCAGTCGACCCATCGTACCAAATGTTCAGCTCTCTAAATCCTTGCGGCAAATCGTCATCCAGAATATGTTGCGTCCTCTCGAGCTCCTCGTTTTTATCCCTTCGACTCGAGCTTGCAAACCTCTCACTTGAGCCATCAACTGTTCTAAAGTGTCATTCCTCGCCTGAGGATTAATAGTTCTGACAGAGGACTCTTCCTCATCCATCCTCCTACTCTGCCTTTCGTGGGATTGTGCTTGCTGCTCGCCCTCAGGGGGTTGTTGCTCGATCTGAGGTTGCTCGACCCTGGGTTGCTAGACCTGCGTCTGTTTGAGTTAGGTCGTCACCGCTTCTGCAATCATCTTCTGTATCTCGCTTCTCATCATGGTCAGGGTTTGTTCCTCGGCTTGGGGTGGTGGTCTCGCTCCTTGTTCCATTACCCCAGGTTGCCTTCCCAAGCTCAAGGATGTCTCTGTCGATCCCTGTCCCTCAACTCCCGCGCTCGTGCCCTGCACGTGGCTGGGTCCCCCTTGTGTGAGCACTGGAACTTTGACCCACGTGGGGTAATGGGAGTTTCCTCCTCCACACGCTCTCCCGACGGCGCGTGTGCTCCGAACGGTGGGAAACGTAGCACTTGGAGTGCTGGTCTAGGGTTGGGAATCAGCGGGGGTCATTTGTCCGTCCACGTTCCCCTGAAGTCCTCATTGAGGTTCCTCTGCATTCCTTCCTTCTCAGCCATCAGAAACAAATCGGAGCTAGGTGTAAAGCTCTTAATTCCTTCAACAACTCCCTACAAACAGCACCAATTTGATGGGTCTTCTCCTAGATTTAGAGCAAACCGGTGGTAACGAACTCAGATCTGCTTGAATCGCCTTCGAACCGTTATTAGACTATCGAGACACCTGCAAGAACTCAACGCCGGAGATGTTTCCGGCGTAGAGCCTTCCACGCTCAAGTCAGTATGGGAGCAATGAAGATGAGCTTGCTCAGTAGGAGTACAGCTGGGAAAATTAGTAGAGAATGAAAGTTAGGGTTTGGGGTTACCTCAGCTCCTTTATATAGAGGCGTAACACTTACCTGAAGTCCCCAAAATGCCCTGGCCGACTTATGTGAAGTGTCTAAAATGCCCCGGTCGGTTCGCATTCCGTCCACCTCATAGTCAGCATCCAGATTCCTTCTTATCTTTGGTAGATTCACTCTTGCTTGGAGGTTTTCTTACGATATGTTGAAGTATATAGAAGTCGTCGGAGGTCTTCGTGCCTCGAGGCGTCATAAGTCGACTTCAGGTATTGTCGAGTTGACTCAAGTCATCTTTATCATCCGTAGATCGTGTTATGCCTATCTGCCTCTTTGAGGGAGGTCGACTGAGAGAATCACCTGGGACTTGTTAAGCCGAAGACAGTTCTTGAGAGGCTCATAGGGAGAATCGACTTTACGGAAGTCGATTCCCTGATGTCGGTTAGTGTCGATCGACTCATATGCCTATCATTCGGCTGGGTAGTTAGTGTTAGAACCGCTATGCTGCAATGTGACTATATCTGTAGCTCATATAAAAAAAGAGAGAAAAAAAAAGGAAAGTTGGCTTATTGGTCTCGTGCTTATTCATTTTATATTTAGTAGACCATTTATAGTTGTTGCACGTGTATGTAGACGAGGGAGCTTGAATTGAGTAATCATGTGTAGAATAACTCGGGACGGGTTTTTGTTTTGTATGGATTTGCTATGTGGGGACCGTGTCTTGGAATGGTTTAGCTACCTAGGGTTTTAGCTCGCATGGCAATGTTCGGTTATTTGTGCGTGTTTGATCATAGAGACTCCGACGAACCAAAATTTCTCTTTCCCCCTTGATTTCTCTCATCTTCTTGCGTGCTTTCTCCTGCCTTGTTTATTGCTTTTGATTGCCCTCAATTTCGTAGATTAGTTTAGCTTAAATTCAACCCCTCAAGCGAGTAACATGTTTAGGACCTTTTCGGTTGTGTGATTTGGCGACTAGATAGTGAACGAAGCACCGAAGAGCCTTCCTTTGAGAACGACCCGAGTCCGGGTAACTCGGTTACCAATTGCCTAAAAATACTACAAACAAGAGACTCTCCTAAATCGCACGTTGCGTGCGATTGAACGAGAGAAGAGAAGAGACTCTCGATTTGGGTAAAAAAAAATCGCACGCTGCTTGTGAATGAATCTCTCGACCAAGATTGGTGAAGAAAAAACGTACAGGCTGTAGAACGTGAGGGAGAGATAGGTTTTATCGGCTCACTATGATAAATATCTCTCCTAAATTCAATTGCAATGGGTCAACATTTTAAATCCAAGTGGGCCGGTTCAAATACAAGAGCTTAAAGGGCCGAATAATATAAGCTCAAGGGCTGAAAAATTATAGCTAATAATGGTCTCGATAAATATTAAAAAGGCTGAGAAAATAAACTTAACGATACCGATATTGGACTTTATTTTGGGCCAAGATTTACAATTAAACTGGGTCGAGAATAATAAAAGATTGGGCCAACACTGAGGTTCGCGGAACCAATAGACGATTAAAAATAAAAGCTCGGTTAATCGCGACGATAAAATAAATTAAACTGGATAATATATGTAACACCCCGCTATTACGTGAAATTCAGAGCGCGCTTTTCGCAAAATTTTTCTAAATTAAAACATTTATTTTGCGAAATACTGATTCGGGGTGCTACCGTAAAATCTGACTTTATCTGAAAACCGTTATTTTAATTTAATAATAAACGGTTATAAAACATAGTTCCCGACTAGAGTCGGATCAAAAGCTGATTTGATAAACTGAAATAGTAGCGGAAATCATAGTGTAGCCAAAACATGATTACACATATTTACAAAAGTCCTGAACCGCTCGCCAGCTCACTCCTCGGCTCCGACCCTGTGACCTGAAAAACATGAATAACGTGGGGGCGTGAGCACTAATCCACTGTGCTCCGCAGAAACTCATACTAAAGTAAACAGTGAAAATAATAACAATATCATGATTCTGCCATATATATAACTTAACTCATACTGAACTGAAAATGAAACTGATAACTGATACCGGTACTGAATAATCTGATACTGATCTCATGATAAACATCACCTGACTGATAACTGAACATCTGCCAGCATAAATGTCGAACACCATGTGCACACTCTAGTGGGCAGACTAAGGCCACTAGAACCTAGAATGGACCGGCGACCATTCCG
>CACSLK010027842.1:9155453-9172753 GCA_902706635.1 Striga hermonthica
TGAGCTTAGTCATAGCCGAGGTGGCGGCCATGCACGGGCTTAGTCATCGCCCGTGGACCCGTGTCATGCCATGTGTCCAAGAAAGTTGGTGAGTCATAGGCACAACTTGCACCCAAACTCCTTCCTTTGAAAATTCCTCACGGCAACTTGAAAGCTTAGAGTTTGGATTTCTTAACCTTGATCATAGGGCTTAAAGGATCATAAGCGCGTGCTTAAGGGGCTTGACGGTGCGCGCGATGAGCGGTGCGCGACAATGCACGCGGTGCGCGTTTGCGTGCGTGGTCGTATGCACAGCATGCTTATACGCGTGCGTGCTTAGTGTTCCTTAGTGCATTCATGACTTAATATGACTTTGACATTAAATTCCGAACATTCTTAATTTTCAATAATTAATCCTGATTAATAATGTCTGTTTATAAAATAAACGGTTCGGAAACTAATTATCAATTGGACTCGGTTAATAATTAACCGGATAAACTTTTCGACTTAACATCGAACTTATTTGCTGAAAATGAAAGGAACTAATAAAAAGTAATACATCATTTATATTAACAAGAAGTTGGGTTATTACACCAATAATATACATGTAATCCACACAATATTGTCACTTGGCAATTAAATTCAAACCAATAATAATAATGCCAATATCATAATATCCGAAAGTAAATTCAATAATCGAACGGGTTAAATCCGAACTACGCGATTAAACCGAAATCGTCGTATGACGAACCTTTTAAAAATAAAACGATTGAGTACTTTAACCTATAATTTAAGTACCTCACGACCAATACAATAAATATAATCTCATAAATAAAATTCGATAAATAGAATAACCCGAAAAATTCTATAAATCGAACGGGGCCTTACAGTCTATCCTCCTTAAAAGATTTTCGTCCTCGGGAATACGAAAGAACATGCATCTAAAGGAAAACGACAGACTCGAACGGAAATTTTCAATCATGAGGACCGGGTATCCCCTCCGAAACTCAACCCCGCTCGCATGAGTCTTATCGCCCTATAATCGAAATGTACACACTCACATATAGGACCTAAATCCGACTCGCCCTATGCTCATATGATTACCTTCTTGCCTGGGAAGGTGATCAATCCTGCCCGTGCTCAGGCGCACATCTTCTTGCAAGGGACCCAGTCCGGCTTGGCCTATACTCAGGAGTATCAACAATTTGCTTCGTACCTAACAACACACAAGACCTGAACATGTCATTCGGTGTATTGCTAGCGTACTTTGACTGCCTCCTTTTCAAGGTGGGCACTTGATGCCAAGCTTCAGCATCATGTCCGAGTCACCCTGATAACTTGCTCATGATTTCATCACGGACCGTGCGTCTCTATCAGAGACTTCGACACGATACCACCTATAGACAACATAACCCCAACATGCTCATACTCTCAAGATATCAACTCCACGAGTCGAACGTAGCCTTAATGCGCAACATAAGGCTCCGTCCAATGGTAACACGAACTTCCCAATTTTCCGACTCGATAAATTCTCGAGTAAGACATGGGGACTTTTCGACTACACCCCTTAATAAAAAATCATCTATTAATGATTCATACACATTTTAGTGAAACTTGGAGCTCTCGGTTCAAGGTTCTAACAAAAAGGGTTCAAAAGAATAACCAAATTAAGGTCGAGGTTTGGCTGCATACACTGGTCCGAGGAGTTCTTGCGTTGGGTGATGACGGCTGCAGCTCTTGTGCGAGTCAACGGTCGGCCCCTAGTTAGCCTCGCTTCTGTCAGCACGGGCTTGCGTGCTCAGCCACCACTTCGCATGGCTACACCCGGTCAGGGTTGGCTTTTGGTTCAAGGTTCCACAAGAAATTTACAATCCAAGACAATCCAAAAAGGAATTGGTTTTACCAAATTTTGATTTTTTTTTGGGTTTAACAAAGCAATATATATCCGACATTCCACAATTTAAAGAGTTCAAGGGTTTCAAAAATTGCAAGGTGCCAGTTCGAGTTTCAAGTCCACTTCCTTTCCAAACGACACATTCTAATACGCAAAAAGATGAATGATTGAGATAGACGAGAATTCTCAAAGAAATTCTATGACGATTATCCAGTCGGGAATAATCCCAAATCAGCAGCTCCTGCCCAGAGATACAATAACTAGCTCGCCTCGAATCTTCCGACTAACGACGTCGGCCGTCACGTCAGCTCTCCCAAAACTCTGAAAGAAATGGAAAAATGGGAGTTTCTACGATGGACCAAGTTTCAAAACAAGGACGGTTCTGCACCTCACAATGTGCTTGCTCCAGAATCGACTATCCCCCTTAAAGATTTCCTCATAATTTTAAGGTGGAAAGAAACACTTCTTGGTATACGCCGCCTAAGAGGTATCAGGACACCAGATTCTCAAATTCACGAAAATATATAAGGATCAACAAAAATTAAGACGCTTAACTCCATCAAAAATCTCATCCGACACAAGGGAAGGAAAATCTAGCGAAATTGCCAAAGTACAAAATAATTGGATACCCAAGAGGAGTCTCGAGACACAATTCAACTCGACTAACCAACGGATTTTCAAATCCAACCAAGAAAAAAACGAACGATTTAAAATAGGGAAAATTCTACCATTATATAGAAATTCTCAACCAATAACTTCTAAAGAAAGAACTTAACTCTATACCACTAGAGTTCCAGTTCATACGACTAAATTTTACCACTCATCTAGAGTTCAAGAATGCTTAAAAGCAGGAGGATAAATTCTTAAGCCCCGATTTACATCACATATTATCGTAATATTTCGCAAAAGCAATTCAATATCACTTATGAACTCATACCTCAGTTGGCGCGGCACGACGGAAGCGAGTGGTCATAATCACAACATACAATCCCAATAATTCGCTGAGTTCATATAATTCACAGTAACCAGTCTACAAAAACGCAGACTGGCTCTGATACCAAACTGTAACGCTCCACTTTTATTTGCCGAAAATCAGAATAATTTTTTTCAAATTTATTTCAAAATGATTTGTGGCGTTACTTATTTTCATATTAATAATCAACAATAATCTCAATACTTAATCATCAATCATCATTCCTCAATAAACAATCATAAATCCCCAATCATCAATAATCAATCATCAATAAGCAATCCTCAAAAGGAACTAAGGAGCATCTACATAACAATATTTCAATTTTCAATAATCCAATATTCATAAATGGCCATAACCAGTTTCAATAAGTGGAAGCAATATCAAATAATAAGTGACCACCACTCGCATCCCTCCGTCGTGCCCGCACTTACTAACCTGCATCCATGAAGAGAGCAGGTGGGGGTGAGCACAAATAGAAATCGTAGTGCCCATCACTATGTTGTAAACATTATTCACAATAATATAACAGTAAATAATAAATCAGGTATGGTCGCAGCATGAAACAATTATCTATCTCAATCTCCCATCAAAAATCAACAATAAGACTCATGTGCACAACTATATCAATAGACTACTACCGACTATATACCAAATGGCCCTTGGTGTCACATCGAGTGCCTAGACAGTAGGAGTAAAGCCACCCCGATGGCCCTTGGCCTTACAAACGGGGATCACCAGCCGAGGGACCTAAGCCCTGGTCTTACAGCTCTTAAGGGAGACTACCCAATGGGCACGTTCTATAGCCACGGGGATAATCGTTCGACGGCTGGTACAACTCACATCGAAGGTTACATGATTCACATGCATACATTGATCATACCACAAGCAATCATTAAATAATATTTACGACATAGTAAATTTAAAATAAGACCCACCTGGTATCCGAAGAAATAAGGAGTCACAGAAATTGAGGAAAAAGTAGGTCGAGAACACAACCCGTCAAACACCTATATTATACAAAATAGTCCTAAATGACTATTTAACACATGAACACTTATAACTACACTCATGCGATTGCAATACGAACACATCATTAACGAACACATAACTCGAGCTTTTTAAAACTTAACCCGGGCAGCATTCTTAAAATCGACCTAACTATCAGCACATAATTCATATGAACACGATTCAAGTCTCAAAATAAACCTAAGGCATGCTTCTACAACTTTTATGAAGACATCGAAAACAAGTAAAGTCTTCTACCAGAAGATTATTCATCAAACATATAAAACCGAGATGCAGACCACCATTCAAATTTAACAGCTGATAGGACCTCAGTATTTGCAAGATAAGTGAAGCTACAGACCCCCAAATGACTTGAATAAAAAACTAGCAGACAACTAACTCAATTATCTACAACTTTGGTGAAGATCACATTGGCAAGTAACAACATTATCAACAAGTTTAAACACAAAACATGCGGTTCATAAAATATGTCAGAAATAAGTTCATGCTACAAACAGCACTTCAGTAAAATGACTCTAACTTATGCTACAGAGTTCATATCAGCATGCATCATACCTCATTAGAAAGCTACGAAAAAGAATATAACTTTCATGAAGGACAAAACATCATTTAAGCATATTAAGACATGATAATCAGGTCAGGCATTAAATGAACACAAGCTGCAGGGTTTGTATAAAAATTGTTCGCGCGACAATTTTGCAAAAATCATAACTTATTCATTTCAAATCGAAATCACATAATTCTAAAGCCTAGAGAAATCCAACAAAACTAACTTCATTGCATATGAAGAACCCAACATCAGATAACAAGTTCCTAAAGGCTAAAATCGAGGCACAACAGAGGTGCAAATATCACCATAATTCATGAACTATACAAATCGAAAGAAATCCGACTTCAAACAAGGATTAAATATAATGTACGATATATATCTAACATGTGATATACGAGCATGATCAGAATAACGAGAGGGTTCGAAATTGTTACCCGTCTTCGGAAATCTACGAGCTATTGGAAAGAAAAAGGGCCGGGCAACGGGTCAAAGAGGGCTGCCGGTGGCTCGGCAACTGCATTTAGCTCGGCTCGTCGGGTTTGGCTAACGATCACGAACAAGGGGCTGGTCACATACGGAGATGCAGAACAGTGGCTCGATGATGATGTGATTGCCGAAATCGGTCCCGCGGGTACGCACGGACAACAGGTTCACGGGAAAGCGGGTGACGGAACTCGCCGGCGGCTTCACGGGGTTGCTGGCAGCGAGGGGACGGGCACGGGGTGTGATGGAAAACATCTTGCCGAGGATGATGACCTACGGGTTCACGACTCGCGGCCTGTTGGATGGCGGCTTGCGGCCTGCTTGTTCACGTCGGGTTGCTGTTGCGTTTAAAAGGTCCGACGAGGTGCTGCTGATCAAGGAAAACGCCGGCGAGGTCTATGGCCAACATGCGCTGCTTCTCGTGCGGTTGGGACCGCGGGTGCTCGCCGGAGAGTCGACGATGGCGATGATGATCGACTTGTACAAGGCCGATGGTGGTGATCGACGAATGCTGGTTCACGCCTCGAAACAGAGGTTGCTGCTGCTCGCGAAGGGAATGGTGATGGCGGCTCACGCGACGACAATGGAATGCCGGAAACAGAGACTACTTGCGAGCAGATGGTGATGCGTGACGGTGGCCCTTGCAGTGTCCAGCGGCTAAGAACAGAACGTCGATGGTGATGATGAACGCCGGAGACTCGCGACTGTGAGGTGCAGCAAGTCAGTGGGACGTCAGAAAGGAATTACTCGTCGGGGGTGATGGACTGGTTGCTTCTCGGCGGTGATGTCTTGCGAAAAAAGTGATGAGGGTGATCGGAAGGCAAGGTGCTAGAGAGAAAGGATCTTTTCTCTGTTTCTGATGATGGATTGAGAGTGGGAGATTAAGCGAGAGATGTTGTCTGTGGCTGGATCATGAGAGAGTTGAGGGTTCAGGATTATATAGACTAGGTTAGGGTTAATTAATCCTTCTTAACTTAGCCAAACTTGAGAACGGGAGAAAAGGGCCAGTTCGGGACTACTAGTCGGGTCACGCGCATTTCGGGCCTAAGAGCGGTTTCTCGATTAATCACTTTTAATAGTCGATGCTCGGTTTGATCGAACGGTAACTTAAAATAAGACCGGAAACATATATTTATATAACACACATGATAATATCTATTTACATATAATTAGTCAATTAAACAAGTAAAAGCAAATTATACATTTAATAATAATAATAATAATAATAATAATAATAATAATAATAATAATAATAATAATAATAATAATAACGCAATAATAAATAAATAATCCCAATAATATACATATAATCCACACAATAATATCACTTTGGCAATCAAATTTCTTAATAACAACGACAATATAATAATATCCAAAAATAAATCCAATAATCGAAAACGTTAAATCCGAACTACGTGACTAAATCGAAATTACCGAATGACGAACATTTTAAAAATAAAACTATTGATTACTTGAACCCATAATTTAAGTACCTCACGACCAATACAATAAATATGAAATTTGATACTTGACCACCAAGTACCCATAGTTGCACGTAAATTGAATAAACAGACTGTAATGAAGATTCAAACAATTGCGGAAGCAGATTTTCACTAAAAATCGAATCTTCAGGAGAGCGTCCCACTCTCCCTTCAGATCTCTTTCATTAATGTCAACAACTCATACATCATCCAAGGGTTTACAGTATAGACTCCCTCTACCCTCTACTTGAATGATGATTCACACAACTACTTATCTGACCACAACTCCCTTGTGGATTTTCTGGTTCGAATCCCTCAAACTATAAGAACGAACCTCCGAACGTTCTTTTACAAAATATTCTAAGTATCACTCTTTTTTTCTCCCGAAAGAAAAGAAAATAACTAAAACAAAAGATATCAAAAGCCGTCCTCAACTCTGGTCTCGTCGTCCTTTTATCTTCAGCATTCTTTTTTGGAAAATCTTCTCATCCAAGGCAAACGCATATAAGGAATGATACTCTCGCGATTCTCATTTTACAATTATGGAAGGTGAATTTTCCGATTCTTTTTTTTCTTAGAATATGGAAAGCGTATCTCCCCCTTAATTCCAAGGTCCTGCCATAATAAAACGTAAATAATCAGTCATGTGAACTTAATTAAAATTAAGACTTATTCATACCAAAAATAAACTTCCCGTAAATACTTCTGTAAATTTTTGGTCTCTGCGAACATCAGAAGGTTCATCGATTTACTGCCAATCTTCAATACTTTCAATCACCCCCTTTGGCAGATAAATCGAAAACCATGAACCTGCAAAGATGAAACAAATATAAAAAACTGCAAAATACACAACTTCCTAAGAATACTAATATCACACATCTGTTGTTCTAAGGAACAACTTCAAATACCTGAATATCAGCACATTAGTTCACAAAATATCCCACAAAAGTTCATCAAACGCAAGTTATTAAAGCATAAGGAAAGAAGTTCAGGCAAAACACACAAAACAGAGTTTTTAACAAGAGACAAATGAAAGTCCTGCTGGGAGATAGCTATGCAGATTCTTCCTCGTCAGATTCTTACTCAGAACCTTCTTCCGCACCATCCTCAGGCCCTTTCTCTGAGCTTGCCTCCTCTTCCTCATCCTCGGTATCAGATCCAGCTTCTTCATCCTCTCCTTCTTCTGAACCTTCATCTTCTTCCACAACCTTTTCCTTTCCTTTGTCCTTAGCAGCAACAATCTTCTCTTTACCTTTTTCCTTAGCAGCAGCAGCAGCCTCCTTTGACTTCTTTTCTTCAGTAGACCCGGTCTTCTTCTCCCCCTTGAAAAGAGCTTTCTTCTCCCCCTTAGCAAGAGCTTTCTTCTTTGCAGCAACAACATCCTTCTTTTTCTCCCCCTTTTTCGATTTAGAGACCAACGGGGCACGAGACTTCAAAGCACCCAAAACCTCCTTGTAGTACCTTCTCTGATCAGCCAACTTCTTTTCAAGCCCCGCGAAAACTGCCACTTGATGATTTAAAAATCCGCGAAGCTGTGAAGGTACATCAGAGGCCTTAACAAGAGAAAAACGAGGCGGAGCAACCTTAACACCGACAAGGGAAAAAGGTTTGTTAACAGGGGCATAACTATCACCAAGTCGAGGATCCATTTTCACCCAGCCTTAAAGAGAATAGAACATATGGTAGATGGATACAACATCAACTTTTGAGGCTTGGAGATCTCCGCAAAGCTTACCACAGCATCAAAGATCACAGAACCAACATCAAATGGGGTACCATTCAGAATACGATAGATAACACGAGCTTGCGTAGGGGTAACAAACTGCTTGTGAGCGGTAGGAGTCCAATCTGATGCGCCTATCTTCTGTAGAGAATTGGCAGGCGGAGTCAGACTTTTCACAAAGATTCCCGGAGCAAGCATTTGCTAAGTTGTCCACCAGCTAAGGTGCGAGCAACTTCATCAAGATCATCAGTCAGAGGACGAAGTGAGGAACCTTCAGATAAACCCAGTATAGAGTCCACAACAGACAGAGATAATTCAACCACACTATTACGCACAAACACTTTCTGAAACTTCTTTGAGGACGAATCAACGATAGAGTAAGTCAAGTTCGAATAAAATTCACCAACAAGCCTGGGACAATACTTTCCAACAGACGTAACTGAGCCCTCAAGACCCACTTTCTTCAGAAGTTCAATCAACCCAAGTTGTTCATAGTGTTGGCTATCAATCGTCCACTCAGGACGAAACTTCATTTGAGAAAAGATGGTAGAAAAGCGTGTTTCAGCCAAAGGAGAATAAAACTGACGAGAAAATGCATTACCAGCAGTAAGAGGAGAAAGTTCCTTGTCCGCAGCATGTTTTTTGTCAGATTTCTCAGGTTCAGCAACATAGTTGGTAACCTCACGTTCAATAGAATCAGCATCAGAATCCGGAGATGACTCTCCTCCAGATTTCGTGTGAGAAGGAGTACCAGCAGCAGGTTCAGGCACATGAACGACTTTCTTCGCCTTTTTGGTTTTGGGTGCGACGGTTTCGGCGACCTTCTTGCGTTTCTTTGGAGATTTGACGACGACGGAGAACCTTTTCCTCCTTTGTCACTGGGTTTGGCGACTTCAGGTTGAGAAGCTTTAGTCGTTGAGGATTTTTTAGGGCTTGGAGAAACTCTAGTTGTGGATTTGACGGGAGGTTGAATGTTCTCGGTTTCCATGGTTGAAGGATTTGGATCTGGTGGAGTATCGGAACTTTGGCTTTGACGAGTAGAGCGCCAAGATGGCTGAGGAACATTCTTCTTTGGCTTCACGGTGCCCTGCTTGGATTTAGGCATTGTCGAAAAATAGGAAATTTCGTGAAGAAGGAATGTTAGAGAGATGGGAGAGATAACAAAAATAAAAGATTGATATAGATATGAGAGAGAGATGCACAAGGTGGTATGATTGATATAGGGAACTGCAATTTCAGTTATCGTGGATGGTTTGAAAAAGGTTCGACTCGGCAGATTTGAAATTCAAATTTGACCAACATTTAGTGCCAGCAAAAAAAAAAAAAAAAAACCGTTCCCTCCAAAATAAAAAAATTTGATACCAAGTTGCAACATGTGGTTACCATATATAACGTATGAAGTTTCAGACATGAATATCGGCCCAATCATGTACCAAAAAAAATTTAAGGCGCAAGATCGAAATAATATATGTCATGAGAAAAAAACTGGATGCACATGCCTAAAATAGATACATAACACGCAATACCCTAAAATTTTCTTTTCACGCAATATTGAAAAGATTCATTAATTGATTGACCCATAAATCTTTCCAAATCAATTTGAGGCGCGCTCGACACTAACAAGATGATGAGAAAATATATTCTCTTCGTACACAACTCAGCCCTTATTGCTCCCACTTTTATATAACACGGAATTAATATAAGTTCGTTCATCACTTTCTCTTAGCAAAAAACAAAATTTTCGTTCGCAATTCAGCCCCAATACTTATGATGAACTTACTCCGTTCTATGAACTTCCACACCAATTCCCTTGCTAACATCAACTATACGCCAATGTCAAGCCCATTACTTGATGTGTGAATCATCCCGCAAAAAGTTTCAATTTTGAACAAGCTGAGAAGATATCAGGATGGCCGACCTTATTTCACCAGAGAACGTTCATTCTTAGAATGTTTACCTGTAGCTATCACACCTCGATTATTATTAGACACGTAACTCGTTTCACAGGTGATCAAGGAAGCACCTCATGTGATAGTTGCCCGATGCCTATTTTCACGAGAGCAGCTCTTACAAGTATATTAAAAGGGTCATCATGACGAGCTCTTACAAACTGACCAGTTAGAATCCACAGACCAACAATCAACAAACTTAACAATAAACGATCAGAGAAGAGTTCCAGGGATGAACCTACATACTAAGATGCCTAAAACGAAGAAAATAAACTCCTATATGCAATAGACACGATATATATATATTTAAATGCAACTGACACAATGCATATAAATCATATAACAAACATTCCTAAAGATTTTATCAAGGACAAAAATCGTTTCGAATCAAGAGCTTTAGTGAAAATATCAGCAAGCTGATCATCTGTAGGTACATGATCTAACACAATAACCCCATCTTCTACCAAATTACGAATAAAATGATAACGAATGTCAATATGCTTGGTACGAGAATGTTGGACAGGATTTTTCGAAATGTTTATAGCACTAGTGTTGTCACAGAAGAATTGAGCCGAATGAACGTTCATACCATACTCATATAGAATCTGTTTCATCCATACCAACTGAGAGCAGCAGCTTCCAGCGGCAATGTACTCGGCTTCAGAAGTAGACAGGGAGATGCAGTTTTGTTTCTTGCAGAACCAAGATACCAAGTTTGATCCTATGTAAAAACATCCACTAGAGGTGCTTTTTTTATCATCAAGATTTCCAGCCCAGTCAGCATCACAATAACCTGCAAGATGTAAGTTCGTATCAGCAGAGTAGAATAGACCATACTTTGTTGTACCTCCAATGTACTTTATGATATTCTTGACTGCTTTCATATGTGATTCCTTGGGGGCAGCCTGATACCTGACACACAATCCAACACTAAAGCAAATGTCAGGTCTACTAGAAGTGAGATACAAAAGACTACCAATCATACTTCTGTATAGAGTTTGATCAACAGATGAACCTTCATCATCTTTGGACACTTTTACATGAGTGCTCATGGGAGTTTGAAAACATTTAGCATTTTCAAGACCAAACTTTTTAACAAGATTTTTTGCATACTTACCTTGATGCAAGAAAATACCCTCTTTACCTTGCTTTACCTGAAGTTCAAGGAAGTACGAAAGTTCACCAACAAGACTCATCTCAAATTCAGACGACATAAGTTTCACAAAGTGATTGACCAGCTTCTTGGATGTTGATCCGAAGATGATGTCGTCGACATAGACTTGGACAACCAATAGGTCCTCATTCGTTCGAAGAGCAAAGAATGTCTGATCTACTCCTCCTCCTCTCTTGAATCCCTTTTCCAGAAGGTACGTGGTAAGGTGTTCATACCACACGCGAGGGGCTTGCTTTAATTCGTACAACACTTTCTTAAGCCTGTAAACATGATTCAGATTCTTGGGATCTTTGAACCCTTCTGGCTGCTTCACGTAAGCCTCTTCATGTAGTATCCCATTCAGGAAGGCAAACTTCACGTCCATCTGGTAGACAATGAACTTCATTAGACATGCAATAGATAGAAATATGCGTACGGATTCAAGTCTAGCAACAGGGGCGAAGGTTTCATCAAAATCAATTCCTTGAGTCTGAGTGTAACCTTGAGCAACTAGTCTCGCCTTGTTCCGGGTCACATACCCGAACTCGTCAGTTTTGTTTTTGAAGATCCACTTGGTTCTGATAACATTTCCCGAGGAAGGTTCACGTACTAACTCCCAGACATCGTTTCTAGCAAATTGTTCTAGTTCCTCCTGCATGGCTAAGATCCAGCACTCATCTTTTAGGGCCTCTTTAGCATTCTTGGGTTCAAGGAGTGAGGTGTACCAAGCATAATGAAAGACACCCATAAGTTCTTTGACTGACGTCTTCGAGTTCCTAGTGACTCCCACGTTTATGTCACCAATGACTTACTCAGGTGGATGATCTTTCTGAACCCTTAATGGAGGATCACGCCTAGGTAACTCAGAACCTTCTTGGGTCGCAGGGACAATGTAGTCAGTTGATGCTTCAGCATTCTCGACAGAAGGTTCAACTATCTCCTTGTCTGTAGAGCTCTTAACATCCTGAGTATCTTGCAATGCCTCAACATTTTCAAACTGATTAAAGGATACAGAGGAACTGACTTGAGAATTTTTTTCATCAAAAATTACATTTATGGACTCAATCATAGTGGAGGTACTAGTGTTGTAAACACAATACGCTCGACTATTGTTAGAGTAACCAAAAAAGAATCCAATATCCGATTTTGCATCGAACTTCCCAAGTTGGACACGATCATTATAGATAAAACATTTACACCCAAAAATATGCAAGTGACTGAGGTTAGGACTCTTACCTTTCCAGAGTTCATATGAAGTCAGACCAATACCTCGACGAAGGTACACACGATTCACGAGGTAGCATGTTGTATTGATTGCCTCAGCTCACCATCTGGAAGAAATGTTTTTGGAGTTCAACATGACTCTGGCCATTTCTTGTAGAGTGCGATTCTTCCTTTCAACAACTCTATTTTGCTGAGGAGTTTTAGGAGCCGAGAACTCGTGTTTAATACCAAGAGAATCACAAAATTCAACAAACTCAGAATGTTCAAATTCTCTTCCATGATTGCTTCGAATACTTATTATGGGAATACTTTTCTCAGTTTGAACCTTCAAACAAAGTGACTTAAAAGCAGAGAATGTATCAGACTTTTCACGTAAAAAATTAACCCAAGTATATCGAGAGAAATCATCAACGCACACAAAAATGTACTTTTTACCTTGATAACTTTCTACCTGTATGGGACCCATGAGATCCATGTGAAGAAGTTCTAGGATCTGTTTAGAAGCAATATAGTTCAGTGCCTTGTGGGATGTCCTCGTTTGCTTACCTAGCTGATAAGGTTCACAAATTGGCTGGTCCTTCACAACAATCTTTGGAACACCCCTGACTACACCTGCATTAGTCAATTTGACAAGGTGAGAGTATCCAATGTGCCCTAAGCATTGATGCCATATTTCAGGTTCGCTCACATTTGAGAAAAAGGCATTTTTCATTAACATAACAAGATAACAGTTATCCGTTGAACGAGAACCTGTAAGTACACAAGAACCTTCACTGTCTTTCACATAACATTTATCACATGAGAAACTGACACTGAGGCCTTGATCACAGAGTTGACTCACACTCAAAAGATTTGCCTTTAGCTTATCAACAAGTAACACATCAGTTAGTTTAGGTATTCCTCCCAAATTTAAACAACCAGATCCAATAACCTTATTGCTCACTCCCTCACCAAATGTGACTTCCCCATTTGAACTAGGTTGAATGTTCGTCAAGTATGAAGGTTCACCAGTCATGTGTCTAGAGCAGCCACTGTCCAGATACCACTTACCTTCCAGGGAAGTCCTGAGGGACAGAACAGACGCAAAACAGTTGAAGGATTTCTTAGCAACCCACACTTGATGCGTTTTGGTACGGTTATTTGGGAGAATCCTGGAATGGACCTTCACTAGAATGCCAGACTGATTCCAACTCCTAACTTTTCCTGTACAAAGGTCATGCTGTATTTTATAGCATTTAGGTCTTATGTGACCAGTTACACCACAGTAATGACAGATAGGAACAAAGTTATGGTTAGTATTAATAACAGATTTCTGCTTGGGGGAATGTACCTTCAAGGGAGATTGTGGAGATGGAGGTTTACTTACAGTGCTTTTTACAAACCTGTCAAACACGTTTCTGGAAGGTCTCCCATGGAGGTTCAAGCCTCCAACTCCAAGTTTGTCACCAAATCCAAGACGAGTATGTTTTGCATTTGAAGCTCCAGTTGAGGGCTCAGGAAAGTCTTCTCTACAAGTGTACCCTATTCCAGTGAGATCTCCATGTTGTCTTCCCAAGGAAAGAAGTTCATTCAGATCTGCTTTTCCCTTGTTCAGTTTTCGAAAAACTTCTGTAGTTCGGTTCAACTCAGTAGAGTTTGCCTTCATTTTGCTTTCCATGCTAGCATGTTTGTTCATCATCCGATCAGCTTCATTTTTCAGTAGAACAATTCTTGGTTCCGCTCGACAAGAAGTTTCTGAGTAGAGAATAGTTCATTCATCAAGCATTCAATGGTCTGAGCCTTCTCCAGTCGTCTTGTTTAGCAAGTTTGACACTGCTCTCTTGGATGTAAGTTTGTGCCTTAGCAGTATCCAGTTCACACTCTTTAGTAGCAGTGGAGGCGGATGCTTGTTCGTTCAGGACCCTGTTTGCTCTCGAATGTCTAAACACTTCATTTTGAAGCTTCTGTAGAGCCTCAGATGATTGAGCGCACTTTTCCATAGCAAGCAAGTGAACTGGATCTACACACACAATTTGATCTGATTCATCCTCAGATGCTTCAGTTTCTTTCAAACTTTCTTCAAACTTGGTCGGAGTATGAGAAGTGGTGAGACACATGAACTTCTTGACTGAGGTATGAACCGCCAGGTTGCTTGTGTGCAACGAAGGTTCGTCTGTGCTGTCTTCATTTGAGTCTTCCCAGGTTGCCTTCAGTGACTTATTCTTCTTCTTGAGATTAGCACACTCATAATGGAAGTGTCCAAAGCCTCGACACTCCCTGCATTGATCCTTCTCGACTCGTTGTGAATCGGATTTTGAGAGTGGCATAGTACTTTTCTTGTCTTGCACTACATTCTTGCTGAAACTGTTCCCCTTTTTTCCAGCAATTTTGTTCTTGTACAGCCTTTGACTCATCTTCCCATAGTTTCACGCGATTAAGGCTAGTGCTTCCTTCAGCTCACTATCATCTGCCAACGGACCTTAATCATCATCGCTTTTTTCTCTTTCCTCGACTACAACAGCTTTGAGAGCTAAGCCTTTACTCTTTGCTTTGTCATAATTGTTGTTGATTTCAAAAGTTCTGAGCTCTCCAAGAAGTTCATCAACATCCAATGACGCCACTCTTTGAAAACTTTCAAGAACCGTGATTTTCTCTCTAAACCTGGGAACAACGGTTCTCATAATCTTCTGAACTTGACGTTTTCAGAGATTTCTTCTCCAAGCATCATGCTTTGGTTTACCAGATCACAAAATCTGGCATAGTATACGTCAATTGTCTCTTCATCTCTCATTTTGATCTCATCAAATTCAAGAGTTACCCGTTGAAGTCTGGACGCTTTGACAGCCGTTAAACCTTCAATATGACGTTATAAGACCCTCCAAGCATCTTTAGCAGTTTTGCAATGTACTATCATCTTGTGTCTTGTCTGATCAACTGCCATCATGATCGCATATAAGGCACGATACTTGGCTTCTTCTTGAAGCTTCTCAGCATCAGTCCAGTTGTCCTTAGGTTTAGAAACCGTGACTTTCGTTGTTGGTTCTTTACCTTGATCGGGTGCTTGTTGCATGACTAGATGCTCCAAGCCATTTTCAACACTCTCCCTCACGCCTTTTCCAAGTGATCTCAAAAAGATTGTCATCATAGACATCCAATATGAGTAGTTCGAACCGTCCAATTGCGGAGGCCTGGACATCGATCCGCTTTCTTGATTCATGATTTGGGGGAACAAACGTCCTAGGATCTTTCATAATGAAGACGAAAACCCGCTCTGATACCAGTTGAAATTTGATACTTGACCACCAAGTACCCAGAGTTGCACATAAATTGAATAAACAGACTGTAATGAAGATTCAAACAATTGCGGAAGCAGTTTTTCACTAAAAATTGAATCTTCAGGAGAGCGTCCCACTCTCCCTCCAGATCTCTTTCATTAATGTGAACAACTCATACATCATCCAAGGGTTTACAGTATAGACTCCCTCTACACTCTACTTGAATAATGATTCTCACAACTACTTATCTGACCACAACTCCCTTGTGGATTTTCTAGTTCGAATCCCTCAAACTATAAGAATGAACCTCCGAACGTTCTTTTACAAAATATTCTAAGTATCACTCTTTTTTGCTCCCGAAAGAAAAGAAAATAACTAAAACAAAAGATATCAAAAGCCGTCCTCAACTCTGGTCTCGTCGTCCTTTTATCTTCAGCATTCTTTTTTGGAAAATCTTCTCATCCAAGGCAAATGCATATAAGGAATGATAATCTCGCGATTCTCTTTTACAATTATGGAAGGTGAATTTTCTGATTCTCCTTTTCTTTAGAATATGGAAAGCGTATCTTGTAACACCCCGCTATTTCATGAATTCAGAGCGCGCTTTTTGCAAAATTTTTCTAAATAAAATATTTATTTTGCGAAATACTGATTTAGAGTGTTACCTTGAAATCTGACTTTATCTGAAAATCGTTATTTTAGTTTAATAATAAAACGGTTTTATATCATATAACCGACTTGCGCCGGATCAAAAACTGGTTTGAAAAAAACTGAACAGTAGCGGAATCATAGTGTAGCCGAAACATGATAAACATATATATACAAATGTCCTGAACCGGTCGCCCGCTCACCCCTCAGCTCCGACTCTGTGACCTGAAAAAAACATGAATAATGTGGGGGCGTGAGCACTAATCCACTGTGCTCCGCAGAAACTCATACTGAAGTAAACAGTGAAAATAATAACAATATCATGATCCTGGCATATATAACTGAACTGATACTGAAACTGATAACTGATACCGGTACTGAATAATCTGATACTTATCTCATGATAAACATCATCTGACTGATAACTGAACATCTGCCAGCATAAAATACGGACACCATGTGCACACTCTAGTGGGCAGATTAAGGCCACTAGAACCCAGAATGGACCGGCGACCATTCCGAGCGGATACTGAACTGATAATACATACCTCAAACATAGTACAGTAATTATAATCAATGTAATACCCAGTCTGAGTCCCCACCTGAACTGCTGATCTGAAAATGTAAGTGTTGATTGCCTGCAAAACTGACATGTATAAACAAATACTAAGTACTATGCTCAGACTGATTAAAATAGTTGTTAAGATGCTCGTCTTGATCTGAATAGTTAACTGGAACCATCTCGGGGTCTAACTTAACTGATAAGAAAAACTGGACTGAACTGGTACTGCTAAACTGAATTGAACTGACTGCACATGATTGATCATGACTGAACATGACTGATCATTACTGAACTGACTGAACTGAAAATTTAACTGAAATACTGAACTGAACTGACTAACTGACTAGACTGAAAATACTGAACTGATAACTTAACTGATTACACTGAACTGACTGACTGGA
>CACSLK010027842.1:9177822-9197921 GCA_902706635.1 Striga hermonthica
GGAGTGAGCACATACCACTTTGCTCACCGCTATGCACATAAACTATATATATAATGACAGAAGGGTATAACCACAAAATGAATATAAATCAATCAATCATGTCAGGTTTCCTATTCACATAAAAACCTTACTCTTGTGTACACATCTTTCATTAGCCACAAAATAGGGATTCATTACCCAAGCGGTAGGAGTACTTGTCTCACAAAGGCACGACTTTAATTAGAACTTAAGGAGACTGCCTCACAAGGGTACCATATTACATCGACGGGGACAACCGTGCCGATAGTCGAAACAACACACATCGATAGGCTACATGGTTCACATGCATACATTGATCATACCAACCCAACAAGACATAAATAATTTACGGCATATAAGTTCTTTAATACTACCCACCTGGATACCGAAGAAGAAAAAACACACAAGGCAGGACTTAGGTCGAGGGCTCTGCTCGTCGAACCTGCATTAATCAAGATAGTCCTATCAACAACTATCTCGACACTTAGAAACACATTCAATAACATTCACTTAGCGGAAACATTATCGGCTAAGTGATTTGTGGAATTTCTAGTGGAGTTTGGAACCTTTGGCTTAACCGTCCAGACTCGATCAACCATTTAAATATCATCTATAACACATTCAACATGAAAAACATAGTGACGGGTTGATAGAAAGTCAAACGGGTCGTGAAATAGCCAAATACGGCCCAATTGGAGGCTGCCGGAGCTGCCGGGGCTGCTGGCCCGGGCCTGGGGCTGGCAGGTGCTGAAAAAACGGGCTAGAAACAATGTATATCGAATCTTTTTAAAATGCACTAGAGCGTTTTCAATGAAATTTTTACACAACATAATATACTCAAAAATACACAAGCACACTAGAGATTGACCCTTAGAAATCATTTTAACCTGGAGAAATAATTTTTAAAAAATAACAACCATAAAGAGAAATTCTTAGTTCCTCAGGCAAACCTTCAAATTTTAAAGAGAAATTTTGACACAATGAGCATGACGGCAAAATAACAACATTTCAAGAAATTCAACTCAAAATTTCTTAAACTCGATTTTATATCGATATTTCAAGAATCTGATGAGAACTTCAAATCACCAAAACTCATAGCTACATGTTGAATTTTAACTTGAAATGTTTACACCATAGACCTCATCAACAGAGGGCAAACATATCAAAAATTCACATCAAAATAACCAGAACTCGATTTATCATGATTTTTGAAAAGTTCAGCAGCACGATCAAGTTAAAAAATTCATAACTTAAATAATAGGCATCAAAATGACACAAGGCTTTCACTAACATGCCAAGGACACACCAAAGTACTCACAACTCTAGGGTTTTCATGAAATACACTCATGTCCGTCAATTTTGACTTCAAATAGAATAGACGAACGATAAATAACAATAGTTCATGTACACATGCTCTCCAATCCATATAATTCCACCATGACAGCATCATATATACACACTTATGCATCATCATTATGCACATAAACAAGGGGATTTCACAAGTTAGCATGATCTCAACTCAAATCAATATAGTTCACTTCATGAAGATATAAATTCAATTAAACCCTAACATATATCATAAGTAACCATCTTATATATCAACATAACACACATAAACAAGGGTGTTCAAGCTATCATGTACCGTTCTCATGAAAACACACAAGGAGATCGAGAGACGGGCTGAAACGGGCTGCTGGCGCGCACAGTACTTGGGCTCGGCAGCTACGCGTGACTCGCCGGAGTGGTTGCACGTGGCTGGACAACTGGTGGAGCAGCAACAATAGGTTATGGAGATGCAGGTCCTCATTGTTCGAGTGTGGGGAGTCGATTCCTAGCCTTAACTTCTCGCGAGCGGGAAATGGAGTACGCCGGGGATGGTGATCGCGAGTGGAAATGCGATGAGGGTGGCTCGCCGTTGGGGAAAGGAACGACGAGGGTCTCCTGTTGGACGTCGGGGGTTGATCGCGATCGCCGAGACTGCACGCAGGGACAGTGGCGCGCGAAGGTGAGAGCTCGCTGGGGTGGTGAAAGGTTTCTTCTTCTTCTTCTTCTTTTTTGAGAGGAAGAAGATAGGAAGCAGCAATCTTTTAAACGGGGGAGAGCTTCTTCTACGCGAACGAGAGGGTGAAGGTTTTCTGCTTTTTGTACGCGATCGAGAGGGAGGGAGATATATGAGAGTGAAGGTGGAAGCGGCGTGAAATAATAAAAAGAAGGTTTGAGGGAGCATATATTTATACTAGGTTAAGGCAAAAATTTACCAACCAAGAAAGAGGGAAAGAGGGCCGAGGTGCGGCTCAGGCGCAGGTTCGAGCGCGGTTTCAAGCTTGGCGCTTGGGCCGGGTCTCCAACGCTTCGACGTATGATTTAATATAGGCTCTGTTATACGCATAATGATCGAGAATTAAATAAAATAAATCAACCAACACTTATATGTATATTTCACACATTAATATACATATTAATCAAACAATAATATCAAATAGGCACTTATCCAATTAATATTAATAATGCTAATATTATTCGAAAAATCTAATAAACGAACGAGGCATCACATTCTACCCTCCTTAAATTCCTTCCTCGGAATTGCAAAACAAACTACGACATGATACAATCGAGAATAAAGGAAAACATCAAAACATGAAATCCGGGTACTTCCTCCAAATCTCGGTCTCCCTCTCCCAAGTCGCCTTGCCCTTGCCTTGACAACCTACACTGGACTTTGACGAGTACCCTCCCGGCCTTTCGCTGATGGACCCTCTGTTCCAATAGGTCACCAGTACCTCTATACAGGTAGGGTTCTGCACATCACGCAGCTCGTCACAGTTCACATGTACCCTGAGATCACGCACATGTTTCCTCCATCATGACAAATAGAATGTGTCATGCATCCTCGCAAGCTCCGGTGGTGGAGTCAACCATTAGGCTAAATCATCGACTTGGTCGAGAATCATAATAGGGCCAAATAAGCGTGGCTGTAGCCTCATCTCATTTTGGAAACAAGGAGCATTACACCTTCGTCCGTACTAATACTTTGAACTGTTGCATCAGGATCCTTGCTTGCTCATTATCATTACAAGCGTACCTACCCATAGTAAAGAAATCCTCACATAATACTCGTCTATCAATACATAAGACTCTAACTGTCTTTTCATGTCTCGATAGTATACTCCGACTATCTAATCATACATGGTTGATTTGTAGCATATAGTTTCAGTCCCGTGCCCAGGTCACGCATGAAGACTCGTCCACTACCTCGTCATAATCCGTACGTCCCTGTCAAACATGCAGCTATAGAAACCCACGCAATCGGACTAACAATCATCAATATCACTTTATCCTCAATAATGGTACCTTCAGAACACATAGTTCTGTGTGATACCATTAACAAAGCCTCATTCCTTGCCGACACGAATAACATATCGTATGCGGCTTAGGAAGTATCAACTAGATATTCGTTAACGATCTCCTTCTGCAGAGTCAGACTCAAAAATGGGGATGCTCGACATTCCCTTACTAACAATCCAACTCCAATTTCCCTTACTAACAATTCAACTCCAATACCCTCTCACTCTTTGTTGCTCTCGATCTCTACAAAGTATACATAGTCTCCAATCGAGACGCAAGATTCTGCCCAACATCAATGCGGGACTTCTATCTCGCCATCTCGAGAAATTCTCTTATGTGGCAAATAAAACTAATCGACAAGTCTCGCATAATCGAGAGTTGTTGATTAGGAGATTCATACAGTGGTTCAATGGAACTTGGAGCTCTCGGTTTAAAGCTTGAGAGGAAAGGTTCAAAAGGTCAATATACAATTTGACAAAGAATACTGATCGAACGACTCAAAAGGGCACAGTCGGTTCGGGGTTTAATTCACTGTCACCCGAGAGATGGCATACACGCTAGCACTGCATATTCGGGGGTGCTGGAACGCGTGCGTGTACCTACTCGGAGACCAGCCGTAAGGTCAGGGTTTGGTCGTACACACTAGCTTGGGGAGTTTGTGCGTTTGGGGATGGAGCGGCAACACTCGTGCGAGTCAACGGTCGGCCCTGCAGTTGGCCTCACGTCTCTCAGTACGGGCGTGCCTGCTCAACCATCACTTCGTGTTGCTACACCCAGCTAGGTTCGGCGTCCAGTTCGAGATACATACCAAAAATTTCAAATTCAGGTTCCATAATTTCCAAGGTAATCATCTAGGAAAAAAGTTTCTCCACAAGACTTTCAAAGCTACAAAAGTTTGGGTTTAACAACAACAATTTCCCCCAACATTTAGGTATTAAACAATCTCAGAAGTTTTAAGGGTTTCAAATCATCACAAGATACAAAACCGAGTTCCAAGTGCCATCTACTTTCTCAACCAATTCTATTTCATGGGGATATCTAACGATAAAGATAGGGAAAATTTTACCAAGGAAGTGGAACATCGGCATCTACAATCAAGAATAATCCTAAATCAGTGGTCATTGCCAAACAATGGAATAGATAGCTCTCTTTAAACTTCTAACTAACAGTGTCGGTCGCCACGTCACTCTTTCTCATGCAGCTAATCGTTACAGCAACCCTAAACGAGCTCGAATCACATTCACTATCTATAGTTTCACACTTCGAGATCTTAGCGTAAAACTTCTCTATCTTAATATGACTCACTCTAATCATCTAGGTTTCATACCAACCTAATTCAGTCCAACATAAGTCATATAGGTCACATAGACATGCATAGTGAAGGTAAAACTTGTTTTCGTAAACATAACACAAGTTTACCAAAATGACACAGGCGCATCATTCTTTAATCAAGTATAACTTGTAACACATAAGTCATATAAGCATGATTCCAGTGGAATATAAATCCTAAGACATGCAGCTACATCTCTTATGAAAAACTCAAAATCAAATAGATTCGTCTAGCAGGCGATAGATCAGTAAACATTCAGAATATGGGTGCTGGCAGAAAACTGGAATATAACTCATACATAGTCTCAGTCAAACGTGTATATCTCAGAATACATACATGATATAAGCATGATTCAAACACCATCAGAAAGCTAACAAATAGAGCTACAATTGTCATGAAGACCATAAATTGATTAAAAAACATTAGGACATAAAAAAAAAAAAGACATTAATAATACTTGCTATTAGATAATTTCGGAAAACTGCATGCACCATGATTTTAAAATAGACATATCTCCCTCAATTCAATACGTTTGCTCAAGATTCCAAAAGTCACAAAAAGTACACAAAACAAGATATATTTCTTATGAAAAATTGAACTTCAAGAGCTACGATATTGGGGGTCAAAACAGAGCATGAAACAGAGACACGAAAACAATGATTTTGGATGTTAAACACATCGAAACTTAATCAAATTAAAACAAACATAATCAACTTAAACCAATCCTCTAAACATGATTTCTAATACATAAAAAATCATGAACATCAATATATAATTCTAGCCATTAAAGAAATTCACGTAATCATCATCAAACTTCAACTAAACATGCTTTATACAACTCGATCTTAACATCTCAAGCCAAGGTCAAAACACAAGTCACAAGGCCCTAAAATGGAAATGTAATTTATGAAAATATATGATTTCAACATGCTAACAGTCACCAAAATGATCAACAACTATCTTCAAAAAATTTGTAGTTAAATACACGGCTTAAAGCTCATCACGCATGCATAAATTTTCTCCTTTTTAAAATTTCTATGGCAACTTAAAGGCTATTAAGACTGAGACTTACCCTCAAATAGATACACATAATAACAACATATATATGCATAAAAGATCAGCTAAAAAGTGCGATAACAGTATACATATCAACTCATATTTAAACCTTTTATCCTCATCACGAGGGCGTCCCCCTAGGCTTGATACACGGGGGATAACTTTGTCGCCTATTTCAAGATTGAAATGTCATCTCGCAGTCATGGAATAAGATATAAACGCGGTGTTGGATCGGTCCACTCGTCCCATGAACGATGTCGTAGCTTTTCACCCAAACATCAGTCTTCATGACCTCCACTCGATTTCCGCACGAGAATTGGTAACCATCGCCTTTCTTGAGGCTTACCGATCCTCGAGAGTTGCGACAGTGTTACGCACTAGATTTTTCACCACTACTAAATAGTCGAAAAATAATGTGAGCATGGCTCTTAGACTTCACTCCCAGTTTTCATTGAATAGGTCCTATGGTTACAGACTTCCAAATAACCCACACACCTGGGACTTCTTTGGTCGTCTGCTCACATCATTTAAGCCTTCTCTTTCAAGATGGCTGGCGAATGGTCCTTACTCGAGGACACTGAACAGAATCTTACAGCGAGAAAATGATATGGACATAACTTAAATCGATAACAACATACTGAGAACTCAAAACGAGGAACCTTTAGAGTCAGAATTTAACTCTATATCACTAGAGTTCAACATTAACCGAAGGAGGATAGTTCTTTCTAAGCCCAAAAAATAACATAATACAACGAATTACCTCATAAGTAATTTCATTGTTACTTATTTAAAACATACAACTCACATCATAAGTACTTTCATTGTTACTTATGTAAAACATACCTTGAGCGGTGCGGCAAGACGAAGACGAGTTTCATACACAAGGTCACAATAACATTTAATCACATAATTTACATAGAGCAGTCTACAGAAACATAGACCTCGCTCTGATACCAAAACTGTAATTCCCCACTTTGATTTTAAAGAAATTTCGGACTTTCCAAAAATCAAGATAACATTTTCAAAATTCATTTTTTGAAATCAACATTTACATTGACATTATTCATCATTTCAAAACATAGTTCAAGTCATATCTGAACTCACGTGGATTCATTACTTCATTTTTCACATGGATTTCATTATCCCAAAGCAAAACTCGACATGATATTCAAATAAATATATCAATCATGAATATCCAGTTTAACATGTTTCAATAAAAAACTAACCACTCATTCGGTTCAATAACCAATCCACAAGTTTAACATTTTCAAAACCCAAGTTTGAAAGCAAAACCACATGTATGAAAAATCAACATAAACAGGTTCATAAAAATAAGAACAACATGTTCATAGAACTAAATGCAGAAGCAAATAACATTAATAAATTGTGTACGACACTCGTAAATGTTAGTATAACCCAACTGGATACCGAAGAAGCAAAATCAGACCGAAGAATACAATCTGACCGAAACATCACACATCGATAGGCTACATGGTTCACATGCATACATTGATTATACAAACCCAACAAGACATTATTCTAATTTATGGCATCGAAATTCGTTAATACAACCCACCTGGATACCCAAGACACAAAATCACACAAGGCAGGAACTTAGGTCGAGGGCTCTGCTCGTCGAACCTACATTAATCAAAATAGTTCTATCAACAACTATCACGACACTTAGAAACACATTCAATAACATTCACTTAGCCGAAACATTATCGACTAAGTGATTCGTGGAATTCCTAGTACAGTTTGGAACCTTTGGCTTAACCATCTAGACTCGATAAATCATTTAAACATCATCTAGAACACATTCAGCATGAAAAACATTGTGACGTGTCGATAGGAAGCCAAACGGATTAGGAAATAGCCAAAATAGGGCCTGGTGGGGTGCTGTCAGGGCTGCTGGCCCGGGCCTGGGGCTGGCAGGTTTTGGAAAAACGGGCTAGAAACATTGTCTATCAGATCCTTTTAAAATGCATTCGAGTGTTTTCAACAAAATTCTTACACAACATAAAATACTCAAAAATAGACAAGTACACCAGATATTGACCCTTAGAAACCATTTTAACCTGGAGAAATAATTTTAGCAAAATAACAGCCATCAAGAGAAATTCTTAGTTCCCCAGGCAAATCTTCGAATTTTAAAGTGAAATTTTTACACAATGAGCATGAAGGCAAAATAACAACATTTCCAAAAATTGAACTTAAAATTCCTTAAAATCGATTTTATATCAATTTTCAAGAATCTGACGAGAACTTCAAATCACCAAAACACATAGCTACAGGTCGAATTGTAACTTGAAATTCTTACACCATAGACCTCATCAGCAAAGGGAAAACATATCAAAAAATTCACATCAAAATAACTAGAACTCGATTGGGCAACATGCCCTACTACTCGACGGTCTCTCACTGGTTGGTTCGTCCAACATGGACATTCTTCAATATCATAACTTACTAAAAAGCCGCACACGGTTGCTTGCTCTTCTGTTGAGGCTGAGTATCGTGCTATGGTGGCGCTTACTTGTGAGTTGAAATGGTTACGTGGTTTACTTTACAGTCTTGGTGTGGCTCATTCTCAGCCGATGCGGACTCATTGTGACAGTCAAGCAGTCCTACACATTGCGGCTAATCATGTCTTTCATGAGCACACCAAGCACATTAAGGTAACTGATATTTTCTTCGTGATGCTCTTGTTCAAGGTCTCGTTTCTACTGCTCACATTTCCACTTATTCATAATTGGCTGACATCTTACCAAGGCCTTGGAAAAATACGAGTTTGATTTTTTTCTTGACAACTTGGGGAGGGGGGAGGGGGGTGTTAGAGTGATTTTGTGAATGTTCTGTATTTGGTACATATTTTCTTATCTTAGAGATTTGGTGTATGTTATTTTAGAGCTTCATTTGTATCTATATATTGGGGCTCTGGTAAATCTATGTGAGAGTCTTTTAGGGAATGAATAGTTTTCACATATTTGTCAATTTAGGTTGGTTATTTTCTTTTTCGGTGGACCAGTCTAGTCTTTTTATTTGTTTTTCGAGTGTGGATTGTCGTGAATATCGATTTTGGTTGATAATTGTTCAGTTTTATCCCTTTCAAACATAGTTTTACATTTTTATTTATCTTGGACACTGACAATCCAAGGATCGAATGAAGATTTTAGCTCATGATTCGATACTGTCTCTCGACATTGGATTTACCGTAAGCTTTCCTTTCTATTTGAATTATGGATGTGTTTGTTTTGTTGATTCCATTGTTGCAACTAATTTTGATATCACTAGCTAAATTTTCTCGCTAGGGATTGGGTTTGATTGTTCATATCCGTGTGTTTATCGCGCTATTGAGATTCGTTTAATATATGCGAGTAAAGTTATAATCAGGTTTAGATATTTGATCACCTTCAAATCCAATGGAACACCTCTTAGAACCGAGATGGGAGGAGTTGTTTGACCTAGGCCATTATAGAGTAGGCTTGTTTGTAATTGTATTGTCTATGTGTTATTTGAGTTGTTTGATTTGTTGTCTATGT
This sequence comes from Striga hermonthica, assembly GCA_902706635.1. Taxonomy (NCBI): domain Eukaryota; kingdom Viridiplantae; phylum Streptophyta; class Magnoliopsida; order Lamiales; family Orobanchaceae; genus Striga; species Striga hermonthica. The sequence goes on from CACSLK010027842.1 coordinate 9,187,111, forward strand.
TTATCCTCTTGTTACAAAAAAATGGCTTGAGGAGCTACGTCATGTAGACACTGACTATGATGATATTAAGAGAAAAGGACTTAGTAACCAAGATGTATTGTGTAAATAAGGACCTATTTTGGATAAGAAGAAATCTAATAATGATATCAAGATAATGATGAACACTAAGAATATAAGATCAAAGTTTGGGTAGTCGGGCAGACTGACCTCGAACAACCACTCTTGGGCAACAAGGTATTCCCCTACAAGAGGGGATGAGGTGCAACGCAAAATCTTTACACTCTACAATTCTACACATACATATCACATTATCATCTTCTTCCCTTTACTGACTTGAGTATTGGAGTGCTCACACCGGGAAGAACGCGACATTTGTTTTGCAGGTAGTCAACAATTCAAAGATTATCAGAGCCCTTTCTTAGCCGGTTCAACCTAGATCCAGATCTCTGGCACATCACATGATATTCTTTATAAATGGGGATATTCTCAACCCCTATTAAAATGCATTGCCAGTGACGAAATCTCCTATATCTTTCAAAAGGTTAGCGAAGGTGTCTGTAGCAATCACACAGTGAGCCAAATATTGGCATACAAAAATCCTAACACAAGGGTACTATAGGAAAACTCTTAAGCAAAATGCCCCTGAGATAGTTCGAAGGTGCGAGCGTTGTCAATTTTTTGCTCCTCAACAATGACAACCCAATCACTCTCTCACTTCAGTATTTAGCCCATAGCCATTTGCAAAGTGGGTGATTGACCTTATAGGTCCCCTACCAATCGCCAAATGGAGAGTTAAATATGCGGTCATGGCGATTGATTATTTTACAAAGTCGGCTGAAGCAAGCCCTTAGCTACTATCATCGACCAAATAATGATTGACTTTGTCTAGAAATCAATAATATGTCAATTTAAAATTTCTCACTCGATCGTCACAGACAATGGGAGGCAATTTGATAACGGGAGATTCAGATCCATCAGTAAAGAGTTACACATCATTGTAGTAGTTTTAACCAGAGTTAAAGCGAAAGATTTAATCCCTGAATCGTATCACAAAGAAGCCTAGTTGGATTATTTCTCACGATTACTCAAGCATAAAAAGAGAAACTAAATTCTAATCACTAATAAGATTGTTGGATGTTGCTAAACCTCAGTGGTTTAGGTTGCTTTAATAGTTTATCGTATGACCTGTTTTAGGTGTTATCTTCCTCATTACTCCACTAAAAATTCATTGGTTAATTGGATTTTTTACAGACATGTCAATCTGGTTATTTTGGACCACGTGACCTGTTGCAGCTATTCGTTCACATGTTCAATATTTGTAGGTCAACCCGACTCTTCTCTTGAACCGACCGACCTATTTATGCTTAGCTTTATTTTGGTTTAGCCGAGATATTCCTATATCACCATTGACGATCACAAATCGAACAGCCTGGGTTTTTATGGCTCGTGGTTCAGCCCAGTTTTCCAGTAAACCATCTTTCTCGGGATATTTTTGTATGGGGCCATCCAACTAGTCTCATTTGTAATTGCACGATCCCTTCATGAACATATGTTCGAGGGGCAGATCAGAGGGATGTCTGACGATCACATATTCCACTTGATCGGCCCAGGTACTTGAGGAAAGATGGGCTAATGCATCTATCTTAATATTTTCACTCTGAGCAATATATCATAGCTTGACTATGAAGTGTAACAAAAATAAGGACTAAGTCATAGATTTTGATTTTAAATTCATTGTTAAGGTGATTGACAATCAACAAAGAGTCACTGAAAATTTCCAATGGTTGTACACCCAGGTATCGTGCCATATCCAGTCTAGATATAAGGGCTTCATATTCAACTTCATAATTAGTTGAGGGAAACTATATCTGGATCGTCGAGTAAAATAGTTTCTTATCGGGGCTAATGAGGACAATTTTGGTCCTGGCGGGAGTTAAGGTGGATGGGCCATCCACGTCCAGGGCCCATGTTTCATCATTGATTGTGCAAGAGATAATAAAAGTGAGTTCTGTGATAAAGTTTGTGAGGGCTTGTTCTTTTATGAAAGTGCGGGGATGAAAATTGATGTTGAATTGTCATATGATTCAACTGTCAACTTTACCATAAGCCTCGAAGTATCAGGTCGATGCCTAACTTGTCTTATAGGATAAGTCGTCAAAACAAATATAGGGTGGTCAAGAAAGTAAGGGCTGAGTTTTATTGACGAGATGACCAAGGTACAGACAAATTTTTCCATTAATGTATACCTTAGTTCGGCTTCATGCAGGCATGGCTCGTGAAATAAATTGGATGTTGAACTCCTTGATTATCTCAAACCAACACAGAGCATATCGTCGTATTTGATATACCTAAGTAAATATAGATAGTTTCTCGTGTTCAGGCTTCTATAGATCAGATACAGATTGTAAAAGATCCTTGATTCTTTGAGTTAATTTTGACATTCTTGGTTCAATTCAAATCTTAATTTTTTTCTTGATTGCTTTGAAGAATGGTCGACATCGGTTCGCTGATCTAGAAACGAATCCATTCAAGTCATCAAGACAGTCGGTGAGCCTTTGGACTTCTTTTACCGAAGTTAGGGGATCAAAATCTTGGATCACTTTTATGTTAGCGGGGTTCAGTTCGATCCCTTTTTGGCTTACAAGAGCGCAAAAACATACCTAATTCTACCCCCGAGTGTACATTTTTGGGGTTAAACATCATTAATTACACTCGCAAAATCATAAATATTTCATTCAAATGGGCCACATGATCTTGGGAATACAAAGATTTGACGAACATGTCATCGACATAGACTTTCATACTATCACCTATCAATTCGGCAAATATCTTATTCACAAGTCTTTGATAGGTAGCTCCTACATTCTTTAACCTGAACGTCATCATTTTATAATAATAGCCACAAGTAGAATAAAAGGTTGTATGCTCTTGATCGTCTAGATGCATGGGTATCTGTTTGTACCTAGAGTAAGTGTCTATGAAACTCATGAGTTCATGACCGGACGTAGCATCGGTCATGTAACTATGAGAAATGGGGTAGCTATTTTTGAGGCAGACACAGTTGATATCGATGAAGTCAATGCATAATTTCCATTGCCCACTTGCTTTTTTTACAAGCACAGTGTTTGAGAACTATTCTGGATAGTGGGCCTCGCGGATGAATTTGTTGTTGATCAATTTAGACACTTTGTGCCCCAGTGCTTGTTGACGATCGGGCCTAAATTTTTTCTTTTCTAAATTACGCCAGTGGGAAACTACATCTGGATCAATTTCTTTCACATCTTCGTGAGACCATGCAAAGATGTCGATGTTATTTTTTAGAAAGTCAATCATTTGGGATCGATGAGGTTTGACCAAGTTTTTGTCGATCTGCAGGTACTTAGTAAAGGAAGTTTCATCCATGCAAATCTGACCGACGTCTTCAACAGGCAGAGTACGATTGGCGGTGAGCTCTTTAAAATGCATACGTGGGTTCAGTTCATCAATCAGTTGCATTGGTTCTTTCCTTAGGCGATGACCTCGATCACGAGTTAAATATAACTCGTTTTCTGAAGGAGGAATAGTAGGTGTCGAAGCTAAACCTTTCCCACTCTTGAGGGTATAGATCTCCTTTGATGGGATTGTTAGGATGCAATTGAAAGCAACAATCTGATCACCGTAGTGTGTGCTCCAACGACATGTATGGGCGAATGTATGGGCGAGAGCCAAGTCGGGACGGAAACATGTATATGCTGAGACCGAAAGAATTTCGGGATGACATGGCTCTATGTTTTAGATCTGAGCATTGAAACGACAACATAATCACTCAGACTCCCGTCATCCTATTGGACGATGTTTGTAATACATTCTTTTGAGATCATACATATTTGCGATCCCACAAAGCGCATGCAGAAAGCCGATCTCAACTGCTCCCAGATGAATGGTATTATCGTTAGGGCTTGGGCCACAAAGTCGAGGAAAAAGTCTGACATCAAAGAGTATCGCTCGCCTCGTAAAGATCCATCCACGACGTATACTGCCCCAAATGAGAATCGAGATTTGTATCGCCATAGTATAAACCGATTTGGGGACTCTGATTTTGACAGGGAGTACTCCGATCAGGATATGAGGCGATAAATACGAAGTGGAATCAGTTGAGACACTTTTTGTAGATGAGTGAGGATGTGAGGTCGGCCTATTGGTCATTTCTAGAGTTTGTTGGGCTTCAAGTTCGGGTATCTGTTGTTTCAAGGAAGCGATCTTCTCACCTTCCTTCAGAAGGATCCTTTTAGTGATTTGTTGTCGGAGATCATTTTGTCTGTTACCTAAACAATTAAATATCGATCTGGCGTTGGAGCTCATGTTGGCCCCCAAGTGAGCTTGGCTCTCGCCCATACATTCGCGATCCTTTTACGATCAAGCTTATGTTTGTCTTTACCCATGTCACAAGACTCATGATGCTCGTGAGAGTGGTTGTCCTGGGACAGTGAAACAGGGGTTTGAAGGAGTTTTTCTTGATTAGGATTGTGTTGTGGATTGTTAAAAGGGGATTGTTACCGAACATTTAGAACAAAAAAAGAAAGAGTTCGTTATGGCCTTTAACAAAAGTGGGATTTTGAAAAATTGTATAACGTCGATATGAGGGTGAGAATTACCCTCGTGTTGACTACTAGCACGGTCTGAAGCTGACATGACTATTATGAAGGCGTAAAGTTGAGGATGGGAAGATTCACAAAAAATTCTTAGTGGGGCTCTCCTCTCATGTCAATTTGTTGACAACACCTAATTACCAATGAAAGTAGGTATTTATTATATGATAATATTAGATGAAATATGCTTTTTATATAGGAAACGAGAGAGACAATGATGTGTGAGATCAACATAAAGAAACAAATAAGAAGAAATTGTTAGTGCATGTATTTTTCGGGAGTAGTTACGTATGAGAATGTTTCCATTCCCATTTTCTAAAGGTATTAAGCGCCTCATTTTTATATGAATAAAGCAGAAAATAATGATGATCGCATGCCACCTTCAGGGGCTTAGTGATTGACATGTGTCACCATGCAAAAATCCGATTTTTGGTGAATAACCCTAATTTAAGCTTTTGATGCTCGGACCTATTTGGGCATGGGCAGTCTCTTTTCCAAAGAGATCAACACAAATACACAATATTAACAGGTGGATCGACACACTTTGACGAAGGATCGACACAATACCAATCTGTCACCTTTGGGCCCTTATATTCACATCGTCAGCTTGAGTTGTGGGACTAGATAGGTTTGGGCCAGGTTCATTTGTGTGAATCATACCCCTCATGGGCCAGCCCAAGGAGTACAACAAAAGCTAAAAATATATGAGTTGGTTTTATTCAATTCAACAATATTAACGATCATATATTCTTTAAAGGATGGATTAGAACAATCGGGTTACTCACAAATAGACTCTTGGATTGGGCATTCAGTGCAAAAACACAAATGATGTATACAAATGCTCATAACAGGTATGAAAATCTTACGTGCGCCTGCCTGTGATGTGAATCTTTACTAAGAACAATACAACCGATCGCACATGGTTAATGCAAAGAAAATTAGGCAAAATTATAATTAAGAACAGAAAAGTACTTGAATGCATGCACTCGTACAAGAATATTAGGAGAAATCACCATGAAAAAGGACTTGCTCCCAGCAGGAATATTTCATTCTCAACATCTTTCACCCATTGGCAAACCCGATTGCATACGTTAATAGCAAGAGCCTGCAAACAGTAGCCAAGATTCATGATTTTAATTTCGAAACTCATGTTTGTGCAAGTCTGTTATGTGCAATGGTGAAGAAGGTAGATATTTGCCAAGATCGAACCTTGTCTGCAAGGATATCAAAAGCAGCATACAGTTCAAAATCTTGTGTGACCCAGCAAAGTAGCACTGGACATCAAAGGACTAGTTACGAATATCACCAGCAGAAAATAAATGTAAATAAATGTCTACGAAAACTTGTTTACCACAAATAAAATGTACAAACAACCCAAAAAAAAAACATTACATGGCGAAATGGATATTAGAAAGGATTCAGCATAAATGTCATGAAATTGTATAGCAGCAAAAGGTGCTAGCTATGATTAATGAAAAAAAAAAAAAAAAATCCACATATTAAGAAATCCATTACATCTGGGAGATATGCTCCAACATTAAAAAATGCTTTTAATTATGGGCAAATTAACAGGATGCATCGACATGCGACTCAGTTTTCAAGTTTGAATAGTCCTGAAAGTTCGAAAGCATCAAATAGAGAGAAAAGGATTACCATAATTTTCGTCCCTTCTAAACTGGGTTTTGTGAGGTCCTATTCCTTTATCATGCATGGATGTGTAAAGTTTCTGATAGGCCCTATATAATCTGCAAAACATAAAGCCCTTGATTACTGCACAATAAAGTCTGCAGAAATTCTTTATGATGGATAATAGCATGATCCCCTAATTTTTCCAAGTTACCGCTTTTGCTGTCTCAAGCTGTTGATTGGCAATGAAAATTCAGACGACACATATTGGTCAAGATATATACTTCTATACATAAAGTGACAGAGTCCCGCCGGACCACCAATTCCAACAAATCCATCTGTTGCACCTCTGCTTGGGGAATCTGTTGCTAGTCTCGGTTGACCGAGATGAGAAGATATGGTGCCTGGACGAGCAGTGGGGTCCACAAGTAGATCCTCAATGTGCATACCACCGTCTACCAAGGATCTTTGAACTTCGATTAACACATTTGACTTCACGAGTACATTTTCAATCCGAATCCTATTAGATGCAACAAAAGTATCCTGTTCAGATAAAGAGGACAAAGCATTCGACAAATTGGCCTGAGGACCCTTCGGGGTAGTCTGTATGTTAGCCTATTTGATCTTTCTGCCCTTCACTCTATCGAACAGTTACCATAAAGCCGATGCCAGGATATTTTGTAGAAACAATATATTGAGGGGCCATCTGAACATAACAATTTGTGATCTTGTAGTTACTAATATTTAAAATTACCTGCTCTCTTTTAAATGATAGAAGGCATCTGGACTTGTTGTAAGCAATACCAGGTATGTATCAATCTGTGATAAGATTCAGCAGTTTGTCACTATTTTAGAAATTCGTATAAACACACATACGCCGAACCAAATAACTGAAATCTAGGACTTCTTGCAAATCCACAATCTACATTATTGCCCCACTGGATAAGATATTTCCTTTCAGAAATGCTAGATTGTTTCTTCAGATATTTGCGCTCCAAATTTAAGATGACTTACATCAAAATAGTGCACATAAGCATAAAGGAAAGCCATGGGATTGTATCTTGGCAGGCAAATTGGAGAGAAGGATTCAGATGTTCTGCAGGAAATAGAGAAATTACAAACTGTATATTTGAAAATAGGAAGTAATATACTTCAATAAAGTAACAGCAAAAGGGTGTCTACTCTATTGTTATTTGTAATGATTTCCTCATCAAGGAAGTGCCACACATGCTTAGGAGCAAGCAAAACTAAATAAAAACTTTATACAATTTGTTTATTTTTCTTGTGAAAATTGTATTACTCATAATGGATGGGAAGAGAGCCACTGTCCTGCTTGACATAGAACACATACGAAGCATAATAACTAGCACCTCGTACAATTTTATATTATTCGATCTGTATAATGTCAACAAGAGATGAGATACAGAGTTGAGGTGACTGTCTAGATGGAAACAGGATACTTAACAACCAGGCAAATGCTAACAACCATTTTGGAGCGAATAGTAAAATTATTTCTATTTGTTCTATTGAATCCTTCTCTCCAATAGTAAAATTATTACTATTCACCAAATGCAGGCACGGAAGATAAAGAAATTCAATAGAACAAATAGAAATATATACGGAAAAACCCGACAAAGGTTTAGTGCAGATTATTTCACACATTATAATAGAGAATGAGGTTGAGAGGGAGAGACCTACTAATACTCCAGATTTGATATTCAAACCTCATGATGTTTTTGGGTGTAGTGAGATCTAAGAGAGTGTTTGTATATCAAATAACTCAATGCATATCCAATTCATACTCAAAATCTAACCCAACTTTAAAACAACCCAACTATCCTCAATATTATCAATATAATTAAATAATATTATCCAATCATTCTTACACACCACACAAACTTCAATTCACTATTCATCCACTCGCATAATTTTAACTAGTCATCACTTCACATCATCTCTCTCTTATTTTTACATCAAATCAACTTTAATTATTTTATTTTAGATATTGTTTTCATATAAACTCAAAACAACTAACCATACCACCTTTATTAGAATTAACCATGGATAACCAAAAAAACTCATTTTGAGAATAGTTCTGATTCTTTAAATCCACCCCCCACCCTAGCCCGCAAACTCACAACAATGTCTTACAAACAACACAGCACATTTCCATGCACATTCAACAAATGGGTCACGACTCGAGCAAAATAGACTAACCATTTATGTACCTTGTTCATAGATCAAAGATCATTGTAAGTTAAGGGGAATCTAAGTGAACTTACTTAAAGGACTCAGAAGACATAATAAAATTGGAGAGCAACAGTATATCATCCGGATGCAGAGATGCTTTCTGAGCGCCAACCAGACTGATGACCTGCTTGCATTTCAATTTAAGGCATTAAATATCCATCAGAAAGCTATAGCTAAGGGAAGGTAGTTATATCCAGTGATTTCAATTAAATTGACACTATTACTGACCATATTATAAAACAAGGAGTATTGTCATTTTGTACACGGACCAGCAAGTTGCTAAAATGAAATATTTTCCGTTGTCTGGTTTATCAAGATTTATTTCATTGAAATGGAAATCGGAACAAAAAAAATCATAAGAAATACTATTTCATTTTCTCTTTTTTTTTTTCTACAATCCCACTACCACAACTAAAAAAACTAAAACTAATCATCATTATATATTTTCCATCTAAACACTATCCACTAGTTCACATATTTCTAACTAATCAATCAATATGTTATTGGTTTTACATACATTAGCTCTAATTATTACATTTAATCCATTCAGGTATTCACAATCTCAAACCTATTTAACATTTTCTAAAAGCATTTTTTTCACTTTTTCATCTCTATTTTTGAACGAGATAACTTCTCGAGAAATTTCTATATCCGATTAAGCTCCATTGTATATGGAAATTATTTTTCAACTAACCCAATTAAAAAATGAAAAGTAATCAATATTATTTATTTTCCATCATGTCAAACTATTCATCCACTTACATAATTCTAACTACCCATTTTATCAAATCAGTATTTTATTATTTATATCATATCAACTCTACAATTTTTATCTCATATCAATTCACAATCTCAAATGTATTTCCCTTCTCCTAAAAACAGCTTATCTTTTCATCTCACTTTTTCAAATGTGAAAATTTTTTGAAAAAAAAAACTCATATACAATCGTGTAGTGTCTCACAAAAAATAAAAATAACATAAAGAAGATATTATATATATAGTGATATTGGGCTGTCTCTAAAAACAACTTATCTTTTCATCGCACTTTTTCGGATGAGACAATTTTCTTTGGAAAAAAAAAAATATCCAATCGTGTAGTGTCTCACAAAAATTAAAAATAACATAAAGAAAATATTATATATCTAGTGACATTCGTCTGCCTGAGATACATGGAGCAATACAAGATATATCTACATCAACTACTCTGCTGATTACAATGCAAACTCTCTACCCAATAGTTCAAGCATCATCCTAGTTACCAGTTACACAACTGTACGAAATAATTTACCTTGTGTTTACACATTAAGAGGGAAAACAGGACTCCTGAACCAGCGACATCTTGCAAGATGGAACCTGCAGCTTGGCGTGTCGCATAAGCCAGGGGAAGACATGAGTAAGCATGAAGAAAAGTGGCAGGATTCCTACAATTAGAACAACACACATTGCAGTTAAGAAGTTATAAGCTAAATCGGGCTAACACGAAATTAAATCGCTAATACGAGCAAAACTACGTGCTATAAGAATTTTAGATATAATAATATTTGAGCTACCAGATTATCAGTAGCCGAGATGAGCTTTATTGCATGTACAATGGTGATAACTCATTGTTTTCTCTTACTCGATACAAGGTCGTTAATTCATCATCTCGTTTACATCAGTGACCTCCTCAACGTCTAAACCATATAAATAGATAGAAACTAGATAAAACAATTCGTTATTAATTTCAGAAATCCATATGTCGAAGACGCTTTCAACAGTGCTCAATTGCATCAAACAATGGGATTTGTAATTGACATAACAATTGAGAAGGGGTGATCAAACACATTCATCAATCTGGAGCATTGCATTGTTTATGATTGCAACAAACAATGAGATTTTTAATTGCACATAACAATTGGAGAAGGGGTGATCAAACACATTCATCAATCAGGAGCATTGCATTGTTTAATGTTTACGATAACAACATTGAGCATTCTACTACTTAGAGTTGATTATGGGAAACATGACAAAAGTCAAACGAATTTTCATGAGTTTTTAAAACAACCAGCTTTCAAACAGGAAATGCATATATTCCTTCAAGCTACAATACCTCCACATCAATCCTAAACTGTAATTACATGCGTAGCCAAGTACATTAATATATATACAGCTACAAGTCTTACTTCAATATTTTTTCTATATAAAAATTTTCCAGCAATCCAATTATTACCACAAGCTCAACTTCATAATGATTTAATTTAATTTTTATACTGCCCATAGAGGCCAAGCAATATCAGTCATACACCTTGGATGACGTGAAAATAATAG
>CACSLK010027842.1:9295669-9310949 GCA_902706635.1 Striga hermonthica
TAGGGGGAGTGTACCTTTTAGGCCCAAGTTGGGCTTAGATGTCTTAGTGGGCTTATCTTCCAATATGTATCTGCTTTATCCATTAAACAGGGTCCGGTATAATATCCTATATCAACAGAGCCTTCTTTACTACCATTAATCAACATCAGCCGGATGTAGTAGCATTGTTCGAACCAAATATTAGCGGCGTTAATGCAGACGAATTCATTCGTCGCTCTATATTTCCTCGTTCTTTTCGAGTGGAGGCCTCTGGTTTCTCGGGAGGAATATGGGTGTTACAGAGGGAGAGAGTTGAGGTGACTGTCCTGAAGTGTCACAAACAGTTTGTTCATATTCACGTGAAGATCGATGGCAAGAAATCTTTGATTACGTTCATTTATGCTTCTCCAAAACCGCGCGGCAGGTGGGTGTTGTGGGACCTTTTACACAACCTAGTTATCTCCATTAGAGGTCTCTGGTTGATTGGTGGAGATTTTAATTGTATTGTGCGGTCTTCTAAGCGATCTGGGGGTTCTCCCCGTGGAGGTAGAGTTTTTGGAGCCTTCTCTAACTAGATCTTTGACCATAGCCTACATGAAGTAAAGACTGATGGTACCAAATGTACATGGTGCCAACGCGACCTCTCGCAGAAGCTGGACAGATTTGTGTGTAATGAGTCTTGGCTAGACAAGTTTCCGGATGCTTTTGTCCTCCATGCTACGCGTTTACAGTCAGACCACTTATCTCTTGTCGTTCAGTGCAGTGTGGGCCATCACTTGTCTCGAGGAGTGAAGCCCTTTCGGTTATTAGCTCCATGGCTCCTGCATGATGGTTTCAAGGATGTTGTGGAATCGTGTTGGACGGATAATAGAAGCTTTGTGGACGCGGCCAAATGCTTCTCTACTGCGGCAACAGAATGGAACTTTAGGATTTTTGGCAATATTTTTTAGAAAAAGAAAACTCTGATGGCACGTATTAAGGGGATTTACTGATCGTTACAATTTCGCAAATCTTCACGGTTATCTCAGCTAGAAAAGACCAGACGGAAGAATTGGAAGAGGCGTCATTACAGGAGCAAGTTATCATGATCCAGAAGTCAATGCATAAGTGGGCATGATCGTAACACGGCTTTTTATCATAGACAGGTCAAGTCTAGGCGGCGTAAAAATAAAATTGTTTCCTTGAAGGATGCCAAAAACAATATGATTACGGATCAGGATGACTTACGATGGATGGCAGTAAGTTACTTCCAATCTATTTACGAAGCTGATCAACTTTCTACCCTGCCAAGGGTGGCAGGTACAGGTTTTCCGTCCCTAAACCTGCTGGCTTTGGGTCTGCTTGCCATAGACGTGTCGGATGATGAGGTTTCACGGGCTCTAGGGGAGATGGGCCCTTTGAAAGAACCGGGAGTTGATGGTCTTAATGCTTTATTCTTTACAAGCCAGTGGACGAGGATTGGGCCTTCGATGTGCCATCTAATCAGGTCGGTTTTTTATGGTGGGGATATGCCAGCTGAAGTTAACAAAATTCTGATCGTCCTTATTCCTAAGTGTGCCCAACTGGAAATGATTAAAGACTTTCGTCCCATCAGCCTACTGAACGTGGTATACACGTTGTTGACGAAGGTGCTCACTAATAGAATGAAGCCGCTCCTTCCCGGGCTAATTGGTCCGGCTCAATCCAGCTTTATTTTGGGACGTCAAATTCATGATAATATTATCTTGGATCAAGAGTTGCTTCACTCGATGAAGACCAAATCGGGGCTACAGGGAACATGGTGGTGAAAGTCGATTTAGAGAAGACTTACGACTTTCTACGGTGGGATTTTGTCGAGGATACTCTTCATTTGACGGGATTCCCCCCCACACTTTGTGTCCGCCATTATGAAATTTCTTACAACATCGTCTATGCATCTCCTCTGGAATGGTGTCTCGAGTGAAGTATTCCTACCGTCTAGGGGGTATGGCAAGGCGACCCTATCTTCCCTTACCTTTTTATCTTATGTTCAGCACATGCCATTGAAGTTGAAGACGGTAAGTGGAAGCCGATTTCTGTGGGGCGAGGCTGAGTGAAAATCCCGTACCTATTATTTGTTGATGACTTACTTCTCCTTTTGGAGGCATTTGTTGATCAAGTGTTCACGCTGAAGCAAGTCCTCACCCCCTTCTATCAGGTGTCTGGCCTGAAAGTGAGCGAACCCAAAACTACAGTCTTCTTCTCTAAGAATGTTGTATTTTGTGACAAATTTATTTTTCACGAACTAAATTGTAATAATTTGTTAGTTAAAAATAACAAATTTTATTTTTATCGCAAATAAATTATATATTTTATGGCAACATTTACTTTTGTCACTAGATAACACTTTTTATGACAATATTTTGTGTGACGAAGAATAATTCGTCTTAATTTGGTATGCAATAATGACAATTTTTATTTTCGTCGTTAAAAAATACCTATTTGTGACGATATATATTTATGCCACTAAAGTACATATTTTACGACAACAATATTTTATAATGAATAATATTTGGTCATAATTTTATATTTGTTTATGACAATATTTATTTTCCTCACTAAAAATTACCATATTGACACTCTTAATTTTCATCACAAATATACATATATTATGACGAATTCGTCACAATTTAACAATTAACAATGATAAATTTTATTTTTCATTAAAATATACCCTATTTTTGACTTGGTTAGTTTTCGTCACAAAATTACATTATATGATAAATTTTTTCATAATTTTGTATTTGATAATGATAAGTTTTATTTTTCATTTTAATTTGTTTTATTTAAGGTACTGCTAACTTTTTTCTCAAAGTTACATATTTTATACGATTTTGTCATAATTGAATATCTCCAAGGATTTAGCGGTGGATAAGAGCGCTTGGAGGCTAGCGATCAACGTGCCGGAACCGTGACTTTTGCTCCTCTTTTTTGCTCCTCTCTTTTGCTCCAATCTCTTTCTTTTGTTTTGTTTTTGTTTTGAGTTTTCTTTTATTTTGTGTTGTTTTGTTTTGTTTTGTTTTGTTTTGAGCCATTTTTTGTAGTTTCTTACCACTGTTTCTCGTGGGTCTCATCTCTAGCCTACCCCAACTTGTTTGGGACTAAAAGGCTTTGTTGTTGTTGTTGTCATAATTGAATATATAAACAATAAATGTTATTTTTATTACCAAAATATCCTTAACTATGACGAATAAAAATGAACTTATAAAATGTCATTTCGTATTATCAATATTGATTGTCATGTATTCATTAGTTTATACAGTTAGTGTTGATATAAATATATCTATATCTATATACTGATTGTAATATATATATATATATATATATATATATATATATATTATACATAATGACCAGCTATTGGAAGCCTCGACACAAATTATATTAGTAGCTCGACTTTATTTATCAAAATTATTAATATTTTAATTATGCCGAGAATTATTAGTATTAATCGCATTAATTTTTTTTCAAGTCTAAGCCATAACAAGAACGTTCGAATTATTATTTCAGAAACGAGATATAAAACCCTAAGTTTAAGCTTCAATAAATTATTTTATCGGATAGTACAGAAGTCGGGAATTTATTTTAATTAGTCGGCCCATTTTTATTTCGAGTAGTCGAATTAATTTCCAATACCTAACGATATTTTAAATATCGATCCCTCGTTGTATTTTAATACCAAGCCCAATATTATCTTCGGCCAAAGTCGATTAATATTTCTAGCCCGATTTTAAGTTAAAGCCCAAGCTAAAAGTCCAAGATGCAAGGCAAACCCTAGTCTTGTGTTGGGGTATAAATACCCCAACAACCTCATTCCTCCCACACACCCCAAATAAGAAACCCTAGCCCCCTCAACACTATTCATCTTCTCCTACACCACACATAAGCTTCATTTCATGATCTAGCTAAAGAACACCTCCATAGCCAAGCTTCAAGATCCAACCATCCATGGTTTGAGCTTAGATCCGGCAACCCTTAGAAACTTTCCAGTGAGTCACCAGCTCCGGCGAGCCCACTGCCGGCGAGCACGCCACCAGCTCAGCCCCGAGCTCGCATCCGCCTCAGCCTTGCCGGAAAAATCGCAGCCCCACTCACATCTCCATGTGAGCTCAACCACAGCCACCACCACCTTCGTCTTCTCCGGCGAGACCAGCACCTTCCGCCGGTGAGCAGTTTCAACGCCTCCACACTGTCGTCGTCATCTTCCCCGAGCTCGCCACTACCATCCAACGTCGGCGACTCGCAGTCATGCCCTCTCAGTTGCTCCTCAGCCCGCGACCACCAGCTCGCCGCCACCTCCTTAGAGCTACAACGACACCCCGTCACCAGCTCTCCTCCGCGTCGTCCAGACGAGTTCACGCCAGAAAAAGGCCACCATTTTCAGCGAGCTTCTCACAGCGAGTTTGCAGCTTTCATCCCTGCATCCTGCAGCTTCCCGGCGTTACTGTAGCACGGCGACCAGCAGCCTTCCACGGCCAGCAGCCCCTCAATTCGAATTTCCGGCAAGATCAGTGGCCAACGCTCCAAGATCCGAGCCGAGTTGCACCGAGAACCCTCCACGCGCGCGAGCTAGCCTGGGACAGCACCTTTTTCGGCTTAGCTGAGCGGATCTGTGGTCCACAACACTAGATCTGACCCGATCTTTCTTCTTAACCCATTTCTTTAGCCGATCTATTTTTGATCTACCCGATTTTGAACGATTTGAGGTAAAATAGCTTAATCTCGACTCCAATGATTACACTTGGTATTTAAAACGATATAAGATGATGTGAGATGTTGATTTGAGTGAAATTGGGTAAATCAGGACATTTGAAGCTTGAAGCAATTTTTCGGGATTTTTTTATATAGTCGTGATAAAATGTCGTAATAAATATGATTAAATTCGTCACGTTGACTTGAGGTTTAAGATGTAATTGGATTAAATTTTAGGGTCCGTTTGACTAGCCATCGAGTGGTTCGAACGATTTGACCGGTCGTAGTTGAGTTGAACGTGATAAGTGTTGACTTGATACTTGATGTTTTGACATTGGACTTTATACATGTTGAGGAGGATATGTTTTAAGTTTCGTGATTTTTGGTGCCCGCTTATTATTTTAACCGGATTTGTTTAATATGTAGTCTAAATGCATGATTTTTCATAAAAATGCTAAAGGCCTCGATATGCGATGAAATTTTATGGAAAAATCTTATAAATGCTAAATGTGATATGGCTGAAATTTTGTAATTTTTGCAGACTGTTTGGTATGCCTAAAAATTTAGGGCTTGAGCTGCTTTTTGTGAAAATTGCTAGATATAACCCGTTTGCGAACTTAGCTGCAGTTGTTGGGCCTAAAATCTCTAGAAATCACGTTGAAATTAGGGTTTGAGTTTTGACTTAAATCGACATAGATAGCCGGTTGAGTAGAGAACTAGATTCGGGTAGAAAAGTTGTGCGTCGGCTGATGCCCTGTCCGCGCGTATGTACCCGGACCACTGTTAAACCGAGTTGCACACGATCAGACGAGCAACCGGCCGGCTCGGATCGAGCCGCCGGTCCAGATCAGTCGAATCATTCCGGATAGTCTGGACGATTCGAGAATATCAATTCGGAATGTCGGTTTGAGCGTGAACCGATATTCAGTATTTTTTCAAACTCAGTAAGATAAGTCAGATCATAATAAACTAGTTCAGATAAAATCATATCAGTCAGATAAGCTAGATCAGATAAATCAATTAAGTAGACCAGAATAGAAAATATTTTAGAGAACTCTAGAATGCCTCAAAGTCAACAAATTTTTCCAAAATAGCTCAAATCCTCTAAGTCCAGATTAAATGAATTTAGAATCGAGCGAGAGTAGTAAGATCATATAATAATAAAAATCAAGTTTTCAGTTTGAGCTTAGTACTTAGTACATTTTGCTCAAATATTTATGTAGCTTAAGGAGAGTCGAGCCTCCGACAGCTGCCATCATCCAGCACTTGCCTAGCAATAGCAGTTTACCAGGTGGGGGTCACGTACTGGTTATACATCGTCTTTAATTTCAGTACCATGTCTGAGGTATGTATGAGAATAGTTAGTTCACCATCGAGGGAGGTCGTGGTGGGCCATAATGATCCTCAGTGGTTCTAAGGGAGGCCTTACGGGCCTTAATGATCCCCCGGAGTGTGCACATGATTTAGCGGCTTTAAGCTAGGGTCTTTATGACCACTAGATGCCTAGTTACAGTTTCAGTTCAGCTCTGTACTTACATACTCAAGTCATAATATAGTTATTAATGATGCTGGTCAAATCAGTACTGGTCTTTGCGAAGCATAGTGGTTTTCTCACGCCCCCATTACGTTTTCAGGTGCCGGAGCGACGCGTGGAGCGTAAGTATCAGTGGCGTGTGGTCATTAGCAGTCTTTTTGTAACGCATTTACATGTCATTCATTGAACATGCATTATTATTAGTATGCGTAGATATATTATGTTTCAGCTTCCGCACATTTCAGACTTAGTATGTATTATGAGATTATCATACTTATGCATGGATAATGCCTTTATCTCCGTGGTACCTTTATATAACGGATTTGATTAGGTTACATGTATTTATTTACGTCAGCATGAGAAAGAGTTTAAGTTAGTAGCATCCCGTGAGTTAGTATGAGCATTTTCGAAAATAAAGTTAAAGAGTTTTTCGAAAATAAAAAACAAAAATTTTACTCTGATTTTATTATTTCTAGTATTAGAAGGCGGGGTGCTACAGTTGGTATCAGAGCCACTTAGTGGTTCTGTATAATTAAAGAGTTTTAAAAAGCATGACCACGCTACTCTCACGCCGCGCCGACTCCGAGGTGAGTCACCTAAGTTTTAATTTCTGCAAGTGCATGAGAATATATCAAGAGACCTTAGGGGCCTAGTATCTATCCTCCGAATAGAAAGAGAACTCTAGAAAGAACTCCAGAAAGTTTAGAAAAGTCCAACTCTAGACTAAATGTAGACTGTAGCCATAACATAGAAGAGGTAAGTATAAACCGGAACTCTAGCCAAGCTAGGTGTTTTCGGAAATTTGTTAAAATTCGCTAAGTATAATATAGTTATTTTTTTTTATCGGCTATACGGTGTTAGTTCAAAAGTTAGTGGTTATCCAGAAAGCCGCCTCGTGGAACTCCGAACCCACCCACAGAGCGGCAACATTCCATAGTCGTAGACCAATTCTGGAGATTGGTGGAACGACTACTAGCGTTTGGGGGAGGAGGAGCATTATGAGCTGACATGAGAGTGGCTCAAGTAGATTCAGGAAGTCAAGTTTTACCACGCCATTTTTGCGAGAGAATAGAACGAGAGTTGTATGCCCTTCAGCAAGAGGCCCACTCGGTAGAGGAGTACGAGCACGACTTCGCTTGTAAGAACGCGTTTGTTCGTCACTTCGTAGACACCGAGGTGAAGAAAGCAATCGTTTTTCAGAATGGCTTGAAGAGCGACATTTGGATCCAGTGGCCAACCATGGCTGCGAAATGCAAGTTGTAGCTATAAATAAGCATTTTCGAAGGTTAGGTAACAGACATTACGGACAAGCGTGATCGTTGTACGCACAATTATAACAGAGATCGTGCGACGAGCCACTTTGACAAAAAAAAGAAGAGAGGGATAGAGACCTCCCGAGATTTCTTGACGATCAGTGTTGTAAATGTTAAAAGAAGAATAAGTCGATAGATATCAGTACATAGGCAAGATAGTGGACTTTTTCCTGAACTATGTACGCTTGAGTTAAGTTCTAACTTCAGAGAATGCCTCACTTAAAACTGGCAAGATGTCTTTAAGAAAGTATACGAATCGAGGGTTTCAGTGTATAAGAGTCGTACGTCCGGGTAAGTCCTGGAGGCTTGGAATAAAATCCATAAGTCCGGGAAGAACCATGGAGGCTTGAAGCTGAACCATAGTAGACATGTTCCCGTATGAGGTAATCTCTAGTAGTCAAAGAAGAAGAAGATCGAGTTTAACAGAAACAAGAGCAAGGATCGCACGTCAAATCATGATTTGACACCACGTCGACTTACTCGTCATCCTGAAAAGAAGCCATCAACCAAGAAAGATTCCAATAGTATAGGAATGCACAGACGATAGACCGTTGCAGCCACCAGGAGATCAAACAAAAGCCGAGCGGGAGATCGCAACGACTATAATTCGAGGAGAAAGAACCAACCCCGCACAGGGAAAAGTTGAAGATAGTTGTTTAAGAAGACGAAGACTTATAAATTATGCGTACATATGCCGCTAGAAGTAATCTAGAAGCCGTGAACATAGAACACTTCGCTGACAGCGTCCAGAGAGTGAATCGGTGTTCGCAACCGTGTGAATAGTTATTTTCAAAAATGTTAACAGGAGACCACCTGACTGATAGGTGGAATTCAATTGACCAGATGTCGGAATAGGATCAGTGTCAAAAGCGCCAACCAACGAGACATCAAGAAGCTAGATAAATGAAGACCCAAATCCGAGTTGGATATTGTTGAGCTAAGAGCGTCCCCTTATGGTGCGCCCGATGGTTCATGAAGGAAAGAAAATGTGCACCCATTACCAAGAGCTAAGTAGACTCAAAGAGGAGAGTAAGTACTCATCTTCGAGAGACGAAAAATTGTTGACCCCATGTGGGAAAACCATAAGTTTCAAGATTGACTTGAAGCTCGTACATCCTCCACCAGAAGTCGAGGGACCCGATGCCTCAAGATCAAAAAGCACGTGAAAGTTGAGGTGATGAAATCATCTCTAAGTATTGGTGGTCTTTCGACACCACTAGCATTAGACTTTGAGAAAAAGATTATGAAGAAACAGACAAGTAGTTAGCATAGAGATAACTTAGGAGAATCGCCAAGCGAGCAAAGTAGATTTTCTCATGAATAGAGAACAATACTCTAATCTTAAGTTGAGATAGTGTAAGGAAGAGCAAACGTGAAGGAAAGAAAGAGAGAATATGGAAGACTTAATAGTATGATTTTAGTACCCATGGGTAAAGTTTACTCATTAAAGAAGTAAGACAGTCGATGTGTACCAAGAAACAGCTAGATTCGAGCACAACCTGCGTGCATTAGCACGTATCTAGAGCGCATAATGATGTTTCGTGCTCTTGTTACACTTTTGCCCTATCATTGGGGCGGAGCCATCGAGTCCGACCGAGCCGCGCCCCTGCGCTCTGCCCAATGCTCGTGCGTTCATCAAACCTACCAGTCAACGTGCCGATTCCGTTAGCTGTGGCCCAAGCACGCCCATGCGTCAGTGGCCATGGCACCATTCAAAGTTGTACGTCGTAGTACAATAAGGCTACTGGCGCAAGACGTGGATGCGACCATGTGTGTGATTGCAGGCGACTCTGACACCGCAAGTACATCGCACGCAGTTACCGCATACAGGTATTCTGCGCCCGTGGGCCTGAGGTAATGGGTAAACCACATGTGGCATACCGCACGCAATGCGCTTCCTCGTCAGTAGCCGAGTCACGATGAGTCGAACCACAGTTGTTAGTTGTCCTCATCGGTTTTGTAGATCAATGGATAATCAGAAAAGATGATCAAAACACTTAAAAGCTTGCGTTCTGAATGATAGACCCCTTAGAATAACAATTTTCCACTAAAGCAGTTAATAGAAGAGGATAGACATGACACCATACGTTTTAGTACGGACACGAGTTTGGATTGCTGACATACAAGAAAGAGATAGCGAGAGAATGTTTTTCGGTCAATAGTAGACCGACAGACAAGAGAGTCGAAATCAATGATCCACACAAAGATTTATACAACCCTGAAGCGACGAAAGTTGCGTACAGGCCAGCCACAGAAAGACTTTCAGACTAGTGAGTACGGCAAAGTGACATGAGGGTAACAACTGGATAAAAACAGCAGTTTAGCTACCCCAACCATTTTTCAGCTTATAGCAGAGATGGTAAGCTAAGCCTAACATTTGGGCTTTGCCACCAAAATTTTTGGGAAATGTTTAGCGATTTCTCCACGCCTCGAGTTTGAGGAGTTGTACTCGAGCTCGAACACGTGGAAAATTTAGATGAGTCTTACATTGATCCGAGTTGACACGCGAGGTAGTACCTACGACCACCTTGTGGCGGAGGGTACGCTAGTCAGAGGGCCGAGGAGTAGGCCTCTCTAAGTCTAGGAGTGTCGCCATAGCTAGGGCGATACCGCTAAGAGAATAAATGAGTCTCTTTTGAGGTTCCTAAGTATAGTTTTTAAAAGTTTTATCTTGGATTTTATCTAAGGCACGTAGTGAAAATTTTGGCGAACCGCCATGGCGAACCAATACCAGTGAGACCAGTTTGTGACCGAAGCAGACCTATACAGTATCCAGATAGAAACCCTCAGTTCTTGAACTTGGGTTAACGGTGTATAGTAGTCAAAAGCCGGGTAAATTATGGAGGCTTGAAATAAGAGTTACTAGTCCGGGTTTACCTGGGGGCTTAAAGCTGGAGTTGCCATGGCAAAGCCAAGATCATTAGTAAGAGGAATACATAATTCAGAGCTAGATATCCAGATTTTCAGTTCTGATTAGTACTTTTGTACTTTGTATTTTCACTTTCTAGTTTATAGTCGAGATGGACTTAGGTTTTGGTTTTGTCATTTCCGAGGACAGAAATGTTTTAAGGAGGATAGATTGTAAGCCTCGACCCAAATTATATTAGTAGCTCGACTTTATGTAGCAGAATTAATAATATTTTAATTATGCCGAGGATTATTAGTGTTAATCGCATAATTTATTTTCAAGTATAAGCTATAAGAAGAACGTTCGAATTATTATTTTAGAAGCGAGATATAAAACCCTAAGTTTAAGCTTCGATAAATTATTTTTATCGGATAGTAGAGAAGTCAGGAATTTATTTTAATTAGTCGACCCATTTTTAATTCGAGTAGTCGAATTAATTTCAAAGACCAAACGATATTTTAAATATCGAGCCCTCGTAGTATTTTAATACCAAGCCCAATATTATCTTCGGCCCAAGTCGATTAATATTTCTAGCCCGATTTTAAGTCAAAGCCCAATCTAAAAGTCCAAGATGCAAGGCAAACCCTTGTCTTGTGTTGGGGTATAACTACCCCAACACCCTCATTCCTCCTACACACCCCAAACAAGAAACCTTAGCCCCCTCAACACTATTCATCTTTTCCTACACCAACACTTAAGCTTCTTTTCAAGATCTAGCTAAAGAACACCTCCTTACCCAAGCTTCAAGATCCAACCATCTATGGTTTGAGCTTAGATCCGGCCACCGCTAGAAACTTTCCGGCGAGTCACCACCTCCGGCGAGCCCACTGCCGGCGAGCACGCCACCAGCTCAGCCCCGAACTCGTATCCGCCTCAGCCCAGCCAGAAAAACCACAGCCCCAACTCACGTCTCAATGTTAACTCAACCACAACCACCACCACCTTCGTCTTCTCCGGCGAGACCAGCACCTTCCGCCGGTGAGCAGTTTCAACGCCTCCACACTGCCGTCGTCATCTTCCCCATGCTCACCACCACCATCCAACGCCGACGACTCAAAGCCACGCCCTCTAAGTCGCTCCTCATCCCGCGACTACAAGCTCGTCGCCACCTCCTCACAGCTCCGACGACACCCCGTCGCTCTTTCTCCTACGTGTCGTCCAGACGAGTTCACGTCGGAAAAAGGCCACCAATTTTGACGAGCTTCTCATAGCGAGTTTGCAATTTCATTCTGGCGCCCCGCAGCTTCCTAGTGTTACTGTAGCACGGCGACCATCAGCCTTCCACGGCCAGCAGCCCCTCAGTTCGATTTTTTGGCAAGATCCGTGGCCAACGCTCCAAGATCGGAGCCCAGCTGCGCCGAGCACCCTCCACGCGCGAGCTAGCCCGGGACAGCACATTTTTTTGGCTTAGTTGAGCGGATCCGTGGTCCACAACACTAGATCCAACCCGATCTTGCTTCTCGACCCATTTCTTTAGCCGATCTATTTCTGATCTACCCAGTTTCGAACGATTTGAGGTAAAATAGCTTAATACCAACTCCAATGGTTTAGACTTGATATTTAAAACGATATAAGATGATTTGAGATGTTGATTTGAGTGAAATTGGGTAAATCGGGACATAAGCTTGAAGCGATTTTTGGGATTTTTTTATATAGTCGTGATAAAATGTCGTAATAAATATGATTAAATTCGTCCCGTTGACTTGAGACTTAAGATATAACTGGATTAAATTTTAGGGTCTGTTTGACTAGTGTTCGAGTGGTTCGAACGATTTGACCGGTCGTAGTAGTTTAGTGTTGAACGTGATAAGTGTTGAGTTGAGACTTGATGTTTTGACATTGGACTTTATACATGTTGAGGAGGATATGCTTTAAGTTTCGTGATTTTTGGTACCCGTGTACTATTTTAACCGAATTTGTTTAATATATAGTCGAAATGCTTGATTTTTGATAAAAAGTGCTAAAGGCCTCGATATGCGATGAAATTTTATGGAAAAATCTTATAAATGCTAAATGTGATATGCTTGAAATTTTGAAATTTTTAGAGACTTTTTGGTATGCCTAAAAATTTAGGGATTTAGCTGCTTTTTGTGAAAATTGCTAGATATGACCCAGTTGCGAATTTTAGCTGCAATTGTTGGGCCTAAAATCTCTAGAAATCACGTTGAACTTAGGGTTTGAGTTTCGACTTAAATCCAGATAGATAGCCAGTTGAGTAGAGAACTAGATTCGAGTAGAAAAGTTGTGTGTCGGCTAATGCCGTAGGTCCATGCGTATGTACCCAGACCACAGATAAATCGAGTTTCACCCAGTCAGACGAGCAGCCGGCCATCTCAGATCAAGCTGTCGGTCCATATCAGTTGAATTAGTCTGAATAGTCTGGACGATTCGAGAAAATCAGTTCGGAATACCGGTTTGAGCGTGAACTGAGATTCCGTATTTTTCCGAACTCAGTTCGATAAGTCAGATCAGAATAAACTAGTTCAGATAAAATCAGATCAATCAGATAAGCTAGATCAGATAATAAGTTAAGCAGACCATACTAGAAAATATTTTAGAAAACTCTAAAATGTCTCAAAGTCAACAAATCTTTCCAGAATAGCTCAAATCCTCTAAATCCATATTAAATGATTTTATAATCGAGCGAGAGAACCTAGTAAGATCAGATAATAATAAGAATCAAGTTTTCAGTTTGAGCTTAGTACTTAGTACATTTTGCTGAAATATTTATGTAGCTTAAGAAGAGTCGAACCTCCGACAGCTGCCATCATCCAGCACTTGCCTAGTAGTAGAAATTTAACAGTTGGGGTCATGTAATAGTTATACATCGTCTTTAATTTCAGTACCATGTCCGAGGTATGTATGAGAATAATTAGTTCACCATTGAGGGAGGCCGTGGCAGGCCTTAATGACCCCCGTTGTTCTAAGGGAGGCCTTACGGGCCTTAATGATCCCCGCTAGTGTGCACATGGTTTAGCGACTTTAAGCCCAGGGTCTTTGTGACCACTAGACGCCCAGTTACAGTTTCAGTTCAGCTCAGTACTTACATAGTCAAGTCATGATATAGTTATTAATGATGCTGTTTAATTCAGTACTGGTCTTTGCGGAGCATAGTGGTTTGCTCACGCCCCCATTACGTTTTTTAGGTGACGTAGTGGAGCGTGAGCATAGTGGTGCGTTGTCATTAGCAATCTTTTTGTAACGCATTTACATGTCATTCATTGAACATGTGTTAGTATTATGCGTAGACATATTATGTTTCAGCTTCCGCTCATTTCAGACTTAGTATGTATTATGAGATTATCAGACTTATGCATGTATAATGCATTTATCTTCGTGGTACCTTTATATAACATATTTGATTAGGTTACATGTATTTATTTACGTCTGCATGAGAAAGAGTTTAAGTTAGTAGCATCCCCTGAGTTAGTATGAGTATTTTTTCGAAAATAAAGTTAAAGAGTTTTTCGAAAATAAAAAGCAAAAATTTTACTCTAGTTTTATTATTTCTAGTATTAGAAGGCGGGCTGTTACAGCTATATTCGACTGATTAGATTTATGTAAGGAGAAATTTTTTATAAATTATAAGTATAAAATATACTTTTGGTATATTTATATAATTTTATCATATTTAGTTATTTATTTATGTATATGACATACATGGTTTTAGTAAATAAAAAATTAATATAAGTAATACGTAGTAGTTAATAAATATAAAAATTGTAAAACCATGTTATATACATTGCTATAGCTTAGTGGTGAGAGCATCACTTTGAGATGCAAGATGTCCCAAGTTCAAATCTCACTATATGTAAAGTTTATAGTTGTCAGTATGATTTGTGTAGAAGCTTGTTTCTTATGCCTTCCAGTGTGGGTCGAGTGGTGGATTGCGATAAATAAAATAATTTAAAAAAAAAAAATGATTTGTTATTATTTTTCCTGGTGAAATTCATCATTATATATTAGTGTTTAAATGATGAATATTTAAATTTGTCATATAAAGATATATTGAAGTGACAAAATTTGATTATAAAAATGAGAAGTTCGTCATTATAGATTAATATTCAGATGACAAAATATTATTGGTCATTTAAATTCGATCTTTTAGTGATGATTTAAAAATTTCAATGACGAACTTTTGATATGAGATAATTACCCTGTCCACAAGCACATGTCCTTTCATTTCCAAAAGTGTGAATTGAAAAGTTTCATTCCACTTCTAAATTAATTGGTTCTTAATTACAAATTTTTTAACATTTTAATTTCAGAAAAGTCAAATGTGAACACTTCTTAATATCTTCTTACAAACCCCAAGCCTAAAGCATCTCTGTAAAACACCAAACACGCCACAAATCTAGTTTCTCTTGTTTTAATCCTCCCCGTCCTCCCCTTCCAGAAGCAAATCACATCATTCTTCGGCGCCCATCCTCCTCCGCCTATCGGCCG
This sequence comes from Striga hermonthica, assembly GCA_902706635.1. Lineage (NCBI taxonomy): Eukaryota > Viridiplantae > Streptophyta > Magnoliopsida > Lamiales > Orobanchaceae > Striga > Striga hermonthica. The sequence continues at coordinate 9,310,560 of CACSLK010027842.1, forward strand.
TGGCTTGCTCCCCTCCGCCTCAGTCGCAGTTTGTTCCCATCCTCCGACCATGGGCGGCTTTCTCCTTCGCGCTCTGCTCTTCTACCCGTGGAGTGATTCCCGACGCCAACGAATGGTCTGCATCTCGGGGCCCCTGGAATCGTTGCCAACATCACCCTCGCTTTGAGATCCTCTCCCTCTCCGGCTCCCTCCTCCCGCCGCCTGCATCGTTTGTCGCCTCAAGGTGTGTTTTACTGATTTAGGGTTTAGTAAATTTTTATTTTTATTTCTTTGTTGATGAGGTTTCATTGATCTTAGATCTAAAAATTTGATTATGGAATTCCAGCGGCCCAACACCCGAGAAGCAAACCGTGCAAATGACCATATCCTATGCGGGTTGTGTAACGGGCC
>CACSLK010027842.1:9311704-9324569 GCA_902706635.1 Striga hermonthica
TTCTATCGTTATACTTATGTACGGAATAAGTATTTATGAGATAAATACTTATAAAATTTTTAAATTCCGCTGCATTATTTGTTCCGTACGGGTATATCGAACCCAACAACAGCTATATTCGACTGATTAGATTTAAGTAAGGAGAAATTTTATATAAATTATAAGTATAAAATATACTTTTGGTATATTTAATATATAATTTTATCATATTTAGTTATTTATTTATGTATGTATATGACATACATGGTTTTAGTAAATAAAAAATTAATATAAGTAATACGTAGTAGTTAATAAATATAAAAATTGTAAAACCATGTTATATACATTGCTATAGCTTAGTGGTGAGAGCGTCACTTTGAAATGCAAGATGTCCCAAGTTCAAATCTCACTATATGTAAAGTTTATAGTTGTCAATATGATTTGTGTAGAAGCTTGTTTCTTATGCCTTCCGGTGTGTGAGTGGTGGATTGCGATAAATAAAATAATTTTAAAAAAAAAAATGATTTGTTATTATTTTTCCTGGTGAAATTTATCATTATATATTAGTGTTTAAATGATGAATATTTAAGGGCTTGATTGTTTACCAAATAATTTACTCATTTTTATTTCAACTCAAAATCTAACTCAACTTTAACTCAACCACACTATCTTTAATATTATTAATATAATTAAATAATTCAAACCAATCATTCTTACACATCACATCAACTTTAATTCACTATTCATCCACTCACATAATTTTAACTACCTATAAATTCCAATCATTTATCTCTTACTTTTACATCAAATCAATTTTACTCATTTTATTTTAAATATTATTTTAATACATTCTTAAAATTCCAATAACAACTAACCATACCACTTTTTTTTAAATTAACTATAGTTAATCAAAATAACTCATTTTGAACAAATTATTTCATAAACAATCAAGCCCTAAATTTGTCATATAAAGATATATTGAAGTGACAAAATTTGATTATAAAAATGAGAAGTTCGTCATTATAGATTAATATTCAGATGAAAAAATATTATTGGTCATTTAAATTCGATCTTTTAGTGATGATTTAAGAATTTCAATGACGAATTTTTCATATGAGATAATTACCCCGTCCACAAGCACATGTCCTTTCATTTCCCAAAGTGCGAATTGAAAAGTTTCATTCCACTTCTATATTAATTGGTTCTTAATTACAAATTTTTTAACATTTTAATTCCAGAAAAGTCAAATGTGAACACTTCTTAATATCTTCTTACAAACCCCAAGCCTAAAGCATCTCTGTAAAACACCAAACACACCACAAATCTAGTTTCTCTTGTTTTAATCCTCCCCGTCCTCCCCTTCCAGAAGCAAATCACATCATTCTTCGGCGCCCATCTTCCTCCGCCTATCGGCCGTGGCTTGCTCCCCTCCGCCTCAGTCGCAGTTTGTTTTATTTGTAGTTTATATTCACTTTATTCATTTAATTGATTTTTTTGTCTATTTATCTCTTTACCATTTAGTTAAAAACTAATTAATAAACTTAAGATTAACTAGAAGTTCCAAAATTTGTTATAAATAAAGTATATAAATAATGTAATAAACTTAAGATAAACTGAAAATAATCTAAAACAATTGTTTTTAATAAAGTATGAAATAATATAATTAACTTAGGATAAATTTAAGATAAACTGAAATTAATATAATAAACTGAAAATAATATAATAAACTGAAGATAAACTGAAAATAATATAATAAACTTAAAATAAACAAAAAATAATCGAAAAGAATTTATAGAAGAAAATGATGATAAATATAAAATAGTAGATATATTCTATGAATACAATTTCAACAATAATGTTTGCGATTTTGTAGATGAATTGTTAATTATAGTACAATTATAGGATAAAAGTTTGTCTCTCGCACATAAGGTATCCATCTAAATATTGCACGTATTTGTGTCTTTAAGCCATATTTAAAGTGATGAAATAGACGTCACTAAATTTAATTTTTTTATGACACATCATAATAATGTCACATAGACATTTTGTGACGCGGCTACGGTGACGAATATTGGGACGAATTTTTTTTCACTATGTACTTTTAGGTGACGAAAAATAAATTTTTTATGACGAATATTTTCGTCGTAAAATATCAAATTTCTTGTAGCATGGCTTGGATAGGCGACGAGATCTCTCGGTTTATTGGGTTTCAAAATGGTGGACCTCGGTTCCTATTTAGGCGTTCCACTTATACATGACCGGCCCACGGGCCAAAAGTATGAGAGAATTATTGAGAAGGCGGACAAGCGGCTGTCGGGTGGAAAGCGGCGTCCTTATCATGGCTGGTCGTGTAGTTTTGGCGAATGCAGTCGTATACGCCCTCCCTTTCTATACAATACAATCAGTTCGTCTGCCGGCCTCCATTTGTGAGGGCTTGGAGAAACGTCTGAGACGTTTTATTTGGGGGAGCTCGCGCGACAACAGAAAAATTAGTCTGGTTAAGTGGGAGGAGGTTTGTATGGCGCGGGACCATGGTGGCCTGAGTCTGACACGCCAAAGAACGATGAACGGAGCTTTTCTAATGAAGCTAAGCTGAAAGATGGCCTACTCCAAAACACATATATACACCAAATCAATAATCGAAGTCATGGATTTGTTTGCAAAATCCAACGCATATGATTAGGTTGAAATAATGGATTGGTACCCAACAAAAGTATACTTTTGATTTTACTATCGTCCATTTTTACTCCTAAAAAATATTGATAAAACATTTTTCATCAACCTCAACAAAGTCGTCCCAAAAACTGAGGTTTCTTCCCACAACAACCAAGACAGAAAGACCGACAAAAATAAAAAATATAATATATTCTCGCAGTTACTTAACCAAAAGTCTAAAACAGAGGACAATAGTGAAAGGGAAAAAAAAAAGGGTCAATCCAGGAAACCAGTTTTCTGCCATATGGCGTTTCTAACCCTGCTGAGATCTCTTCCCTTGAGGGTCCTCCCCACTCCCTCCTCCACCGACAACGACGCCGTCCAATTTCTCGCCAGAAACTCATGCGGCGGCACCAGACCCACCGACGACGACGACGACGACGACGAGCTCTCCCACCGCCGGTACTCCTCCTTCAGTATCTTCGACCACTCTGGAATGTTCATAGGCAGAGACGACGGGCCGCCTCTCGCGGGATTCCTCCTCGACGTCGACTTGCGCAGCTCCGGCGACAGAGAGACTCCCACCGACGAATCCCAGACGTCGGACTCGTCAAGCTCGAAGATCGTCGGGTCGGTCGGGAGGAACCCATAGTTTGATCCGGCGAAGTAGCCTTTGGATGCCGCCATACACGAATTCGATTGAAGCTTTGATTAACTTTTGGATTGTGTTGTTAATATTCCATTTTTGTTTGTGTGCTTTGGTTGGGATTTGGGAAGGAAGATGAGTAGGATTTAGGATGAGAATGGGGAGGGCTTTTATCTGCTTTTTATAAATTAAATTAAGTAAAATGGTTGGAATGGATAAAGTTCCCCAATCCCCATTCATTTCACCCCACCCCCTTTCTTTTGTCTCTTTGTGTGTCTAAGCTGTAATCTGCTTTCTTCTCACTGTCATACTAATAATAGTGTTTTCTTTTGCACTGGGCAGAATGAGTTAATTACAATTATGAAAAGTGAGTAGTGAGTACCATTGCCTAAGGCACATTCTTAGGAAATGATGATATGGTCTTCCGTTTTTGTAATCGTTAAATCATCACCTAACCGTCAAAAATTATTGATCTAACGATTGTAAGCCTCGACGAAATTATTTCGTAACGGAACGGGATCGTAATTTAATTTAGAATTATCTGTTTACCTGCCATTTGGGTATTTTTCAATTTTTTATTCACAATGTTATCCACTTCCCCCACACGTCTCCTATAATTTAATTTAATTTTCCACGTAGTGAGAAAGGGTTATTTTAGTAATACAAACGTCTAGTCTCTTTGGGAGGGGGGCAAATACTTAGGTGTGCCTTGGCACACCTTGCTAGGTGTGCCAGGGCCTTTTGTGAAATGCAATCCTCCCAAAGACGCGTGAGGTAAGAGGTAAGGAGGTAAGTATTTTTTTTAAAAAAAAAAATGGGACATGTGTCCCATATATCATATTATATAAATTAAATTATCATTCATGTTTTGTATCAAAAAATAAAAATAAAAATACCAAAATTCATAATTTTTCATTCTCTACAAATATAGACCACATTTGATATTTTTGGAACACAATTAATTTATCATTTTTTACAATTTATCTTATTGGAAGATTATGACGCAAATCTATAATTAGATGAATATGTTACATAGTAATATGAACATGTTATAGAGTAAGATGAACATGTCATAAAATAAGATGAAAATGTTACATTTTCACAAATAAAATTTAGCTGAACATGTTCTAAAATAAGATGAACATGTTACATAATAAAATGAACATGTTATAAAATAAGATGAACATGTTACATAATAAAATGAACATGTTATAGAATAAAATGAATATGCTTAGATTCCATATCTACATCACGGGCTCTCACATTATTTTCTCCCATTTCCACTTCATACACAAAATTCTGGTCAATTTCTTGCTCGACTTTCACTCGTTTAATGCAAGCATCCCCGCCCTGAAATAATAAACCATAATCTACAGTTAAGAACTCAAATTTATGCAATAGTCATACTATAGGGAATGAAAGTGAAAAACTAGTAGAATGTAAAAGAAATTCCATAAATTAGTCTTTCGATCGAATATCCTCCACATTCACAAACCAAAATCCTCTCTAATAAGATGAAAATGTTATATTTTCACAGATGAAATTTAGATGAACATGTTATAAAATAAGATGAACATGTTATATAATGAACATGTTATAGAATAAGATGAACATGTTACATAATAAAATGAACATGTTATAGAATAAGTTGAACATGTTACATACACAATAAGGTGGACATATTATAAAACGAAAAATTAGCTGTGTTAAAAATCCTATCAAATGTCTCTATTTATAGATAATGAAAAATTATGAATTTTGGTATTTTTATTTTATTTTTTTAATATAAATAATTAATGATATTTTAATTTATGTAATATGTGTCATTTTTCAATTAAAAAAGAAAATTGGGGATGTGCACTACACTCTCTTAATTTTTCTAGTTTTAGGGAGTAAAGAGCGCGTGCAAATGTGCCCTGGCACACCTAGCTAGGTGTGCCAGGGCACACGGTAGTGCTACTGTAGGAGGGGACCTTCACTTTCTTCTGCCCTTCTAGAAAAACTGACGCGTGGTGTCAATTCATGGCTCTAAGTACACTCTGAAGAAGCGTGACCGCAGGTGAAGTTGGGCCCACTTTAAATGGATCTAGTGACCTGGATCCTGCCAGCTGGATTTTATTGGTAATTAACAAATAATGAGGATAATTTGGAGTGCAGTCATCTATTTTTTTTTTTTTTAAAAAAAGTTTCTTATTAATGTAACTGAGTTTACGAAAGGAGTAAAATGCACCAAACCCCCTATAATATACTAAATTTGTGCGTTATCCTCCTCTATTTTAACAAATGCGTCAAACTCACTTCTATTGTAGTTTTGCATGCGCGAAGCACCCTAAACCGTCTAAGATGACGGAAGTGATGTGCACGCGCGTACTGTGCGGCTTTTGCTTCATTCTTTCACCCCAAAGTCGCGGAAATGACTGACCCTTAAAATCAGCCATTAAAATGTTGGTCTTCATCCCTAATGCAACCCTAAAATCATTGCATACACAGGAAAAAAAATCGCACATTTCTTCCCCAATTTCACCCTAAAATCACAGCACATAGGAAAAAAATCACAGCACGAAGATATTGAAGGTACTTACTCCCTTCTCCATTTTTATTTTTTCTTTGAGGCGAAAATCGAAGCAACCTAACTCGCTCAAAAATTGTAGAGCAGCAGGTTTTTTTTCCCATCGTATTCCTTGTTTTTCGCTCGAAATGCAGCAGATTAAAAAAAAAACACACACAACAGTAAGCAATGCACCAGAAATCGGACCAAAAGTTTTGGCTGTTTTTTTTTTTTTTGTTTCGTTCAAAATGCAGCAAAAATATTTTATTTTTTTATTTTTTTTGTAGGTTGAAGATGTCTACTTCCCAAAAATCAAAGATGTCAAAGAATGAGAGTTTGGATCTAAGGTATAAGCACCCTAAGTGTTATTGCAACACATTTGCTCACATTCGGGTCGTTGGTCCTACAAAAGAAACTGTTGGCAAACTATTTTGCAATTGTCTGTACAACAAATGTCGTTTCTTTGCTTGGCTTAAACCTACCTCCGTGAATTGGGTGAAGTCAAATGAAATTCATGAAGATGAATTTTGTTATGAAGATGATGATGATGATGAAGTTCAATCAACCGGAGCAAAGCTAACAAATGAAAATGTCGAAGTCGCAACAATGCTGAAGGAGATGCAGTCAAAGATGGAGAAAATTGAGAAGAAATTTAGCAATGGGTTGCTTTTTTTGGTTATTGTAATCCTTTTGGCTGTTATTGTTCTCAAGTAATTTTAGATGATAATTAATGTAATCATTTGGACAATGTAATCTTTTATTATCAATTTATTTTTCTCAAAAACGATAGAACGATTCTCATTAAAACCAAGAACAAAGGTACAACCTAGAGGATCAAAGATCTAAGATTACACACAAACTAGCCCAGAGGGACATTCACTGATGCCTTAATAACCAAAAACATCTCCAAACTGGAAGCAGCAAGTCAAAACCAAAGGAAACAAGCACTAAAACCTGCAACATAACTACTAACTAGATCAAACTTCAACTACAATAACATCTTCAAAATATCAACATTCCAGCCACTCAAGTCTCACCACATCTATCTCCAACAATGTAACCTTCAAAACACTGTTATCCCTACTATCAATAGCCACAGATAGCCAAAAATACTGTCATCATTCTAAACATTACTATCAATAGCCAAAATAGCCAAAAATACATTCAATAGCATTCAAAACAACACTATAATCGCCATAAATTATCCAAAATACTGTCAATATCCAAAAACACCAAATGTAGTTTATAACTGCCATCATCACAAACACTAACCAACATGCAAAAAAAAGCAATTGTTCATGAAATCAAATTTTACTGACCAACACGCCATGAAATCAGTAATCACCACCATATTCCCTGCTTTGTTGAGTGAAGGTTTGAGGACCAAAGCACTGAATAAAATCTTCAAAAGATGGCATGGATGGCACATATGGCTCTGGCTGAGAAGGTGGCTGAGATGGTTGTGGCTATGACTAAGATGGTTGTGGCTGTGGTTGAGATGATTGTGTTTGTGGCTAGGATGGCTGCAAAAAAAGCAAACAAAAAACAAAACAAAATCATGTCATAGGTTGAATTGTGATTGCTGAAATAACAAAAGATTGGAAGTTGACAAACTTAAAGTATTCACTGACTTGTTGACCTCCACCTCTTCTTTTGGGGCACCTTCTCCTATTATGATTGTTTTCACCACATAAAGTGCATCTCTTGATAAACCCCTTTCTGCTACTGTTTGTTGCTGCCATAGGTCTCATATCATTAGCGTCAGCTCTTCTTTTCTTTGTTGGCCTACCCTTTTTTTTTCACAGCACCAGGCGGTTGAATTGGACCAATTTCAGACTCCTCATATTCATTCATCCCTGGAACTGGGAAGATCATATGGCTATACATCCTGATATACATGTCCTTTTTGAAAAAAATCAGACACATAATCAGATATGCTGAACCTATGATAAGAGATGCATGCCAGTGCATGGCAATAGGGGTAGCCAACCACTTGAAACATACCACAAGTGCACCTTCTTGCTCCCAATTGGACTATATGGCTGTTTACTCCATGAACCACAACATACTTGTCTTCTCCAGCCCAAGTAGGGAAACAATTCCTACTAATTTCCCTTTGCTCTTCAATTTTTCTCACTGTATTAGGACAAATGTCCTCTGTGTACTTCTCTATTCCAACTTTCTTCACCTGGATTCTTGCCATCATTCTCCTTCTGATCCACTCAAACATGTCCACAATAGCCATATCCCTAGCTTCCAAAATATAGTTGTTGAAGGACTCTGAAATATTATTAACTAGCACATCACACACTGCATTAGGAGAAAAGAAACACCTTTGTCCAGTGTTCTTCAAGGACAACCTTCAACCATTCAAATGGAGTTACCTACAACAAATAAATCATATTATTAATAAAGCATGACCAACTAAGTAAAAACTACCTACAACAAAACCATGATTTGCAAAAAGTAAAAAGCATGAACACAAAGTAAAAAATACCTACAACAAAACCAAGCATGAAGACAAAGTTGTTCAGAATATTCAAGAGAAACCGAGAAATGAATAAAAGCATGAACACATATATTATTCAAAAAAATACAGTAGGTTGTTCATATAAATATAGCAGGTTTGCAGCAGGAACACATTATAGCAGGTTGTTAAGATAAGTACAGTAGGTTTGCAGCATGAACACATATTATTTAAAAAAACACAGCAGGTTGTTCAAATAAATGTAGCAGGTTTGCAGAAGGTTTGCAGCATGAACACATATTATACAGCAGGTTTGCAATGAGAAAAATATAGCAGGTTTTTGTAAGGAGAAAAATACCTTATCATCCTTCTTAGGAACAAGCTTTTGGATCTGACTCATGCATATGAGGTGCTCCTTGACATTATATGTGCTGGCTGCCTTCCAAAACCATTTCCTCAATTCTAAATCCCCCCACTTCTGCTTGAAATTGTTGTACATGTGCTTCAAACAATATCTGTGCTCTACCTCCTCAATTTCACTCACAGCTTCAAGCAAACCCTTCTGTCTATCTGAAACAAAAGTCCACTTTCTCTCCCTGTATGGATCTACATCTCTTAGTAGTCTTTCAAGGAACCACCTCCAAGAATATATCTTCTCAATTTCAACATATGCCATTGCTATTGGTAGCATATTGTCTTTGCCATCCCTACCAACTGCTGAAAGAAGTTGACCACCATGAACTGTCTTCAGAAAACATCCATCTAGTCCTATAATTGGCCTACAGCCAGTAAAAAATGCCTGTCTCATTGTAGATAAGCAAACATACATCCTCATGAACTTTGGAGGTGAGAAGTCATTGTTCACCTTCAGTATTAGAGAACTACCAGGATTGTACTTGACTACTGTAGAACAGTAGTCATATAGCCTCTTATACTGTTCCCCATAGTCAACCTTCAATAGAGAAAGGGTATACACCTTGGCTCTGTAGGCCTTGTGCATACTGACATATACCCCACAATGCCTCTTGATTTTATTTTTCAGACTTACCAAAGTCTCACCAGGATTGTCCCTCAGAGTATCTAACATTCTTTTCCCAAGATATTTGTAGTCAACCTGTGTGTTCTCTGTCCTGTAAGAGCATGTGTGCTTTTCTTTCAAAGTTTTGATCTGAAATGTGGACAAACCTCCAATAACTGAGGCCCTCAAAGACCAGTCACACCCACTTTTGCATTGTGCTGTGATGAGCTTGGCTTCATTCTTGGGAAACTTCAAATCATATCATTTTCTAGCAGACCAATCTCTGATGACATCCTTGAATTTTGCACTACATGGAAATTTCTGACCAACTTTCAGCTCAAACCTTGACATATCAGTACTATCATTCCATTCATCAGGCTCTTCAAAGCAGTTGTCATCATCCTCAGCCTCACTGTACCAATCTTCTCCTCTAGCCCTTTTCAAACCTGCAGCTTCTTCTCTTGCTTTTTTTTTCTGCTTTCTTCTTAGTTTCATCCATTCTCTTGCCCTCTTGTGTATCTTCTTAGCATGATCATAACCCCTCTGTTGGAAAATGTCATCACCATCAGGGCCTTCTAGATCCTCCAATTCCCATTCAGATAATTCAGAAGAGTCACCACTACTTTCTTTAGGTTCATATTCTGAATCCTGTGAATCCTCTGAATCTCCAAAATGATGGTCTGTCCCATCAGATTCTTGTTCATCCTCTTGGCCAACTGTCTGAGATCTATCTTCACCATGTTGTGCTTCATCTCTCTGACTAACACCATCATGTGAACCACCATCATCTCTTTGACCAGCACCATCATGTGAAGCAACATCACCTCTCTGACCAACACCATCATGTGAAACAACATCACCTCTCTGACCAACACCATCATGTGAACCACCATCATCTCTCTAACCAACACCATCATGTGAACCAGCATAATTAGTATCTTCTGTTGGATCCAGCTCATGTTAACCAGCATCATTAGCATCTTCTGTAGGATCCAGCTCATGTGAACCAGCATCATTAGCATCTTCTGTAGGATCCACCTCATGTGAACCAGCATCATTAGCATCTTCTGTAGGATCCACCTCACCACCAACATCTTGTGAACATGCATCATGGTATGATTCTTCTTCATCTTCTGGACAATGATTGTCAATTAGAACATCCTCTTCAGTTTGTGGATATTCAATAAGTGGGATCTCTTCTTGTGCATCCATAAGATTCCCCTCAATGTCCAATTCTTGTAGAGGGCCATGCAAATCTTCAAAGTAAACTGGGATGACATATTTCCCAGTATACTTCTTCACCAACTTCAGAATATCACTGTCACTGGCAATCTGAATCAGTTTTCTTGTTTGTAAAGTTATTCCAGGCTTGTGTGAAAAAATATCCACAATGGATGACTTGCCACCTGCCTGTCTGTACACATCCATTATCTCATACATAGACAATCTGTCCATGTCATAGTAGTCAACTGCAACTCTTTGACCACCAAAGTAGTGAACAAAGGGCTCCCATTTTATCACTCCACCAACTCTAACATCAAATACAATAGCCATATTCTGCAATTCAACAAGTATGACATGATTAAAATATGAAATCAGTGACCACAACATACAAAGAACACTTTATGCATCAACACTAAGCTTAAACCATTTAACACTTTATGCATCAACATAAAATATCACAGAAGGACCCAATTTCTTCTTACAAACAGCATCAATAATTTTCAGCTTAAACCATTTAACACTAGCCACAAATTCAACATACAGATAAGATAAAGTAATCAACCCTAATTTCCAAATCCCAAAACCATGCAAGCAGCTTGAATACTTTATGCAGATGGTATAAAATGAAACAATACAACTAACAAACAACATCAACACTCTACTCCATTAAACAATTTCACACAAGGAGCACAATTCGACCTATAAATAGTATATAAATCACCTTAATTCCCAAATCAAAAAGCCCTAAATTCACAATCAAAAAGCCTTAAACCACAATTGAAAGCTCTAATTTCAAAATCATAAAGCCCTAATTCACAAACCATAAAGCTCTAATTCCAAAATCAGAAACCCTAATTTCAAAATCAGAAAGCCCCAATTCCCTACTCAGAAAGCCCTACTTCCCAAATCAGAAACCCTAATTTCAAAATAAGAAACCCTAATTCCCAAATCAGAAAGTCCTAATTTCCCTACTCAGAAAGCCCTAATTTCAAAATCAGAAACCCTAATTTCCAAATCAGAAAGTCCTAATTTCCAAATCAGAAGTACGAAAGTTTACCAAATCAGAAGATATCGAATTTTTCTAATTTCCAAATGAAGCAATTGAGTTTCCCTAATTTTCAAATCACAAGCACGCACTTCACGAAAAACCCTATTTTCGAAACCACATAGCATAAGAACCCTAATTTTACAAATGCAACTATTGGATTTCAAGGTAATAACCTTTAATCGTTGAAGATTTGAAAAGTACCTTATGTGCCATCAAAAAATCGAGAAGAATGTCGCTACAAATAGAACCCTAGCTCTGGAATATCAAAAATTACTCCTCCAATCGGCTCCAACATTGAAGATGGAGGAGAACTTTTTTATGCGCCATCGATCCTTCTACAAATTAATCGTTGAAATCGGCAATTGTTTTGGTTGAAATTGGGATTTTTTTTCCGAGAATCGGGGAGAGAGAGAGAGAGAGAGAGAGAGAGAGAGAGAGAGAGAGAGAGAAGAGAGAGAGATCGAATTTCAAAAGTTAGAAATGATTTTTGTTTCATCAGAGTGCGACTTCTCAATGGACAAGGGCATAACGGGATGTTCACAAAAAATGTAACGGTGTTAATAGTCAGACATACGTTGGGGAGCGTATGCTGGCCAAAGTACAATAGAAGGGGGTTTGACGCATTTTTTTAAAATAGAGGGGGATAACGCGCAGATTTAGTATATTACAGGGGGGTTTGGTGCATTTAACCCTTTATGAAAGGCATACTTTTAAAAAATAAAATAAAATAAGGTTCGTGCTTTATTTAAGTTGCCCAGTTTTTTCACAAAAATAAATAAATAAATAAATAAAATAGAAAAATTACTTCTTAAAAAAGTTTTTGCAATATGTTATTATTTTTTTTTATTTTTTCGAAACGACATCTATATATATATAAAAACGTTTGATTATTTTTTAAATAGTAACTATTTCGTGCCAAAAAAACATGTTTACTATATCTGGAAATAAATCAATTAACTATGTTATAAAGTGAGTGAATTTATTTTTGGTATTTAATGGTTTTTTCTATGGAAAATAAATCAGTGAATATATAGTATAAAATAGCTGAGTTTATTTTTGGTATTTGATGGTCTTTTCTATAGGAAATAAATTAAAGTGGCGATTCTTTTAGTTTATTTTTTTATAAAAAATTAACAAAAATTTTAGCGAAATGGTTTACGACAATTCTACAAACGATTCACGTTTATTTAACTGAGTTGTAATTAATGTTAATCTATTTTTGGAAAAATAATATTAAATATTTCTAGAATGCATAATATATATTAATACATATGTAAAAG
>CACSLK010027842.1:9330350-9360018 GCA_902706635.1 Striga hermonthica
TACACCATATGTACGATATTGTGAATATACGAGCACATTATAAAAACTATTAAATTTTTACGAAATTACATAGTTATTAATTGGCCGGATTATCGTTCGGTTTGGTTTAATCGACATATAGGATATTGAAACCGGAATAATAGAAAAAATATTATTTGTATTATAAAAAGATATTTGGTGAAATAATATTTTTGATTTAATATTTTTTATTATTTTTTATTAAGGATTGTAATATTCTATATAAACAAATTATAATGTGCAATCTAATATGTATTAATGTGCTAAATTTCTAACATAAATGTGCACCGTGTCGGTCGATATTGTGCATATTGATACAAATAATTTTTTGTCCCAAATTAAATTGAAATGGAAATTAAATATTTGGGTTACTCGGTCGATCAATTGAATTATTCTAAATAACTAAAATAATTTACTATTTATATTAAAAATATATCTATCATGTTACTATTTTTACTTATTATTTTTTATATTGTTTTTTATTTAAAAATAGTGTACGAAATATTGATCTCGATAAAGTGCAAGAACCAAACTCGGTAAAGTGCAAGCACATATACATAAACGTGCATCTAGTATAACATTATTGTGCAATATATTGAGGGTGAATTTTTTATGTGCATTTCAATTTTGGAAAAAAATAAATAATGTGTATTTTAATTAACATAACTATGTATTTATCAAAAATTTATATAATAAAAATATATATTGCATGAAATATTGATCTTCATAGAGTCAAGAACCAAACTCGATAAAGTGCAATCACACATACATAGACGTGCATTTAATATAGCATTATTGTGCAATATATCTAACATGTATTTTTTTATGTACATTTCAATTTTGGTTAAACAATAGAAAGTCTAAATTACACCTTAATTAATTTGTCCTTTTGTTTTGACTTATGAGGAGTTTCTTAATTACACCTTAATCAAGAAATATAATAATTAATTAATTGTGTAGATCTAGCGAGACTTTTAATCACAAAACTGCAAAAGGAAGAAAAAACCTTATTATTTGTTTTATTATTTTTTTAAGAAAATAAGTTACAAGAAAGAGCTTTACTAGTAAATTTAATATGCCTGAAATTGCACATAAGTCCTTCATATTTATCAAATTTTCAATATCATGTTCCTAGCCTAAATCTGTGAATTTAAAGAGTCCATTTACAAAATCTAAATCTATGAATTCTAAAACTATGAATTCCACGAGGCTGGTATTGGAGTCAATCTAAATCTATAAATCTATCAAATTTATAAAGTCTTGATCCACAATTACTAGAGTCAATTTCTGCAATTTCATGTCCCGTAACCGGAGCGGCGAACGGGAGGCAGCCGTGATGAACTCGAAGAACACAGCAGGTGTGTCTGTGTGTTGCGGCGATGGTGGCGGCGGCCGGCTTTTGCGGCGTTGGCCGACGACGGTGCCGGTGAGATATCCTTTCTCGGTCGGAAGTTTTTTTTTTTCGGTCGCAGGCTAACAGCAATGTTTGTGTGTGTGTGAGAGAGGGAGATTGAGAGAGAAGATAGACGTGATGGGTGGTGTGATGAATGCTGGTGGGGCCTACAATTTTGGTTTGATGTTGGGATATGCATTAATTACTGAATTAACCTTATTGAAGGTAAAAAATTGGTATTTTTTTTATCCGTTAGATTGTTCAATCTAATGGTTGGGATGTATTCTTATTTCTTTCCTAAGGCGCCATTCTCACCGGAGCGTGACCCTATATATATATATATATATATATAAACTCCATAACAATGCAATTTTTAAGATTTAAATTATATTTTTTTTAA
This sequence comes from Striga hermonthica, assembly GCA_902706635.1. NCBI lineage: Eukaryota > Viridiplantae > Streptophyta > Magnoliopsida > Lamiales > Orobanchaceae > Striga > Striga hermonthica. The sequence continues at coordinate 9,332,162 of CACSLK010027842.1, forward strand.
CCATAAAATAATATACAAATATATTAAAATACTAAATATATTTTTATAATAAGAAATAACAAAATGTTTTAATTATTTCAGCTAATTCAATGTACAATTATATCTATTACAACTAGATTCCGAATACACATAATTTAGTTGCTATTGTATAATGTAGTGCACTTCATAAAACAACATGTTGCACTTTATAAAACAATACATTGCACTTTATAACACGACACGTTGCACTTTATAAGACAACCCGCTGCACTTTAATTCGGTTCGATTTACTTTTAGGAAACTCGATTATTTTGGTTTGATGTCAACTTTTTTTAAAATCGAAATAACAATACAAACGAACTATATTACTATTACTATTATTATTATTATTATTATTATTATTATTATTATTATTATTATTATTATTATTATTATTATTATTATTATTATTAATTATGTATGACGATTGCACAATAACATTAGACGGATTGCACTTTAACAACTAACTGATTGCACAATATATACCAAAAATCGACCAACTAAATTTTTCAAAACTTCATATTTTCTTGATCGATTACATGATTTTACTCTTAAAAAATATCGGTTACAAATTCAAATCTTTATCATTATAATCTATATATATATAATTGCTAGCATGTAGCATTTAATAAAACCTTTAAAATTTTCCCTCCATTTTCTGTTACAAAATTTGTAATTAATATTTTTACTTCTCACATTAATACATCTTAATGAGTGTAATTATGTATGTTTCTATTATAGTATATAATTGTTATTGTTAATGCCAACTAACAATAATCACAATGAATATAAATTATATAATTATAAACAATTGTTTCAACTTATATATTTTAACATCAATATTATCTTTTTCTTTTGTATCTCATAAAAATATTCCTTTAAAAACAATTAGTAAATTGTTTTAATAGCATAGTTAAACAATTTTAGAATCTTATAAACAATTGTATTTTAATAATATATATATATATATATATATATAATTGGTAGCTTAACATTTAATTTGACCTATTTAATATAAAATCGTTAATATATTTTTTTTAATGATCAAATTTTTGAAAATGTAATATGTTAATTATCTAGAATTTTAATATTAAATTTTCAAATATTACTTACTAATATTTTATACATCTGTGCATGTGCACAGGATATCTACTAGTGTATTTAATATAGTGCATTTAATGTGTCATTATTGTGGATAAATTGATCTTCATTAAATTATAAATTGGCATGCCTAAATAAGAATATAGATGTATTTAATAAAAATTTATAAATTGTAAAATAGTCCCTCAAATATATCTAATTTACCAAAATCAAACCCATCCCAAAAAACACACTCTCCCTCGTCCTCAGCCCCTAAAGAAAAGAGAAAGTTTCAGCTGCTCAATGAAATTATTACAGTGAATCAAGATTTTATCATCGCCGCTGCCAATTCACCGACTGCCGGAGCCGCCGTCAGTCCGCCGTATCTCGGCCAGAGTCGCCGTCTTCCCGCTGCATCTCCACCATCCTCGCCGCCGCTACATGGAAATCAGCCCCAAATCGCACAAATCATAAAAAACGAGCCAAACACACTGCCGCCATCAACTCAGCCACAAATCTCGGACTTCCGGCTACCCGATGCCGCAACTTCACCTCAACCAGACGATTCGGAGCTGGGGTGGATGGACAGCTCGGGCTAAGAGGCGAACTGTGGTGGAAGGCGGAGGCGGGATCGCGATCTGTTGAAGGTCGGCGGTTGTTGCCGTCGATATTGGAGCTCTCGTCGTCGCCGTGAGTTATGGATGGGCTGACGGAATCGCCAGACGGTAATAGCAACAAGGACGTCGACGGCGACAAATGACGGAGGGGGCTTGATGCGGTGGTGTGAACTGCCGGCGGACGGTGGTTGTATGCGATGTGTGTGCTTGTCGTCGGTGGTGTGAATTTTCCGGCGGCCTGTGGAGAGGTCTTTCTGTCGGTGATGGTGCGTGTGTGTGAGAGAGAGGAGAGAGAGAGAGAGAGAGTTGACGAGATAGAGAGAGATGAGAGATAAATCTGAGTTTTATGGTATATTTATGGGTCCCACTTATTTTGGTGTATTGTGAATTACGTAAATACCTCCTTGTGTATTTGTTTGTCCATAGATATTCATGTATTTACTATTTTGCCATTAATGAATTGACCATTGTTATTTAATTTTGACTTCATCATGTCCTTTGATATAATTGATCCAATGGTCCATAATCATTATTATTTCTTTCACTATCTACCATTCTCATATGATTCATTCTCTCTCTCTCTCCCTCTCTCTCTCTCTCTATATATATATATACATATATATTCTACACAATAATTATTTTATGGAATCACATTGTAATTTATGAATATAAATTTTTAAATTACACTTATTTTTAAATAAATAAAATGTAATTCATTATCAATTACCTGCACCCTACGAGTTGTGTACTAATTTTAAGTAGACACGTTTCATGTATATCTCATAACATTTTCAATAAATTAAAAATAGGTAAATGGTATTACGTATTGATTTTGTATTTTTAATTTATAAATATTATCTAATAAGTATTTTTATTTTATAAATATTAATGAGTATCTTACCGGTGCATTGAACGGGATTCGCACTAGTATATTATTGATAAAACACATATATTTACAAGTGACTAACTAGTCCACAGGTCGAATCGGTCCAGAACTGGTCTGGTCCAGACTGTTGACGGTGGGCTTTGAATTAGCCTGCAGTTTTATCCAAGTCGGTTCAGGGTCATGAATTTTTCACGATTTGAATAGCAAGTTCCGGTTTGGAATCAAAACTGGCAGTTTAGTGATTTTTTATTAGTATTATTTTTATTACTTTTTATTATTTTTGTTTTTATATTTCAAAACTTATAGGTTTGCCCAAAATCGGTCGGTTCTTAACAGGCCCATATATATCGGACCAGTTTACGACCCAAAACGCACGGGTCATAACTGATAGTTCCCATTCAAAACTGGGATTTGGCCATGACTAGCCCGCATAAGTGTCAAGAAAGAAATTTATACATTATTATTGCTCAAATGGGTTTGTCTGATCCGTCACGTAACGAATAGAAACGGCCAGCGGCTCGAGTAGAGCGGGCTAACGTGGTCTGCATTTCCATGGGTAGGGAGTCCTCTGGTTCGTGGACCTCCCCATCAGCCCGTAGTCTAAACCGCCGCGATTGCGGGTCACCTTGCATCTAATAGGAATGTACAAGATGATGACACTTCAATATTCAAAGGCTTGGATTTGGAAAAATAAGCTCCTTGGAAATGCAATTTGCCGACTTTTAGGGTGTGATTGGATATAGATTGATGATTGGTTACTGGTTTTGATTGTTTTATTTTTTTCACCATAGTTAATTTGAAAGAGTCGATTGAGTTAGGTTTGAGTAGAATTTTGAGTTTGTATTAAAATAATATTTAAAATAAAAATGAAAAATTGATTTGATGTAAAACATGGAGATAAAAATTGAAATTGATGAATAGTTAAAAGTATGTGAGCGAATGATTAATGAATTGAAATTAATGTGATGCATGAGAATAACTGATTGATATTATTTAATTATATTGATACTATTGAAGATATTGATGTTGAGTTAAATTGAATTAGATTTTGAGTTAACAAATGAGTGGTGAAAAATTATTGATTTTTGATTGAGTTATTTATATACTTTTTTTTTTTTTGGAAACGACAGTAATTATACTCATAAAATGAAGTTCAAAGGGTACACGAGATCCAGTGGATCACAATCCTAAGAGAATCAGAAGCGAGCTCGTAGCTCCCTAGAAAACAGAAAAAATACAATTAGGCAATAGTAACAGCCGTAAGAAATGACGGATGTCTGTTACTCGCCAAATAATAGAAACCAACAATAAACTAATCAAGCTAACTAATACATGATAATAAAAGAAAACTAGCCACTACAAATGCCTAGCTAGGAAAAAAAGGATAGGAGATCAAAGAGAAGAAAATTCTGTCCATTCTTTAACTGCATTGCTGACAATGATCATCTCCGGAGTCCATAGCTTTTGAAAAACCCATAAATCCCTTGTCTTCCATAGTTTCCATAATATGTAGGCGGAAAGTTGCAGTATGTCCTCAAAAGATTTATCAGCTTTGATTGAGCAAAGATCTGTCCATTCAGTGTGTGAAGTTGCTCTTGAAACTAGCTGGCCTATCCCAATGAACAGGAGATAGGCTCCACACTCTTTGAGCTCTTGGGCAAGTGAAGAGGACATGTTCTGTTGTTTCAGGCTCTTGGCCACAGAGCATGCATATGGTATCAACTTTGAGTCCTCTCTTATGCAATTTAACAGCCACAGGAAGAATACCACTATAGCTTCTCCAAATGAAGTGCTTTACCTTGCCCTTTATTTTGAGCTTCCAACTGCTGTTTCTCATTCTTCTTAGGCTTGCATAATTTGAGGTGCCTTCTGGAATGTCTAGCTGCAAAATTTTATTAGAAATTAAGTGAGCATAAGTGGAAGCCACTGTGAAAGTCTGTTTAGGATTAAGTGAAAATGTGGCTTTATCTTGGAGGTGTCTACTCAATGTTTTAATTTGGAGAATTGCTTGACATTCTGAATGGGGAAACATCTTGTTAGTAGATCCTCCATCCAAGACACACCATCTTCAGCAATAAGTTCAGACACCCAGGTTAAGGTTGGAGCATTATGAGGCTTTGTAAGTAGTTTCTGATTAGGGAGATTAGGCACCCATGGATGTTCCCAAATCTTTGTTCTTCTGCCATCCTTAACTTGCATAAAGAATCCCTGGAGGAACTTTTTTTGAAGCTTCAGCCAGGATCTCCATAGCCATGATGCATTTTGGGTGGGCTGAGCTCCAAAGAAATCACCAGTAGGAAAATATCTGTTCCTCAAAACTTTAGTCACAAGAAGTTCTAGTTTTGTATTTAGTCTCCAGAGTTGCTTTAATATAAGAGCTTCAGTAAGAACCTGCAGATCATGAAAATTTAAGCCTCCATGTAACGCCCCGTTATTTTAATAGAAAAATACCAAATTTATTTTTCGAAAATCAGAGTTAAATTTTCGAAAATCAATTCAAAGGTTCATTTAACTGGGGCTACTAAACAAATTCACATATCCACAATTAAGTCCACACTTAACCCATCGGGGAATAAACCATCCCGAACAGTTCATCTCATGCCAACATTCAACAAATACTCATTTATAAGAAATAATACAAGTTATAATCAAATTCCAAAATCATCAACCAAGATCAAATCCCCGAACATGCATAATAATTCTCAAAACCCAAAATGGTTCAATCTCCAAAAGAACAATATTAATCATGCTGACAAGAAATAGATACTAAATAGAAGCGGAAGCAGGTAAAACAGTTCAATAGCACATAATGACCCTGCCTCGCTCGACTTATTGCCACGACCACCAGCCCAACCTGAAAAGAGAGATAATAGTGGGAGTGAGTGAACACTTGCTCATCGCGGGAATACCATGCAGTATAATTAGTATAAAGACTTAAAATCGTAATCGCAGCATGTAAGCGAATCGACCAGTCTACCCTCCCAAAACTCAGCCACGCTCATGTGATCACACCTAACCCGTCAATACAACAAAGACCGGATACCTGTCAATACAACAAAGACAAGAGCAAACTGTCGATACAACAAAGACAGTAGCAAACCGTTGATACACCATCGCGGAGTCAGCTCTCTAAAGGCTAGAGTTAGGCCTCATAGACTATTGGTTCACACGCATACATTGATTATCAAGCCAAACATTTATAGAAATTAACATACATGTTAAGGTTTATCAACACCCACCTGGTAACTCGAGATAGGCGAAAACACAATGATTGGTAGTAGGCAGAGGCTCGACACCTCAAACACCTACATTTGATCAAGATAATATTTCAAAAATACTTATCTTGAAAATCGAGAATTTCAATGGGAACTCATACTTTGTCAAAAATGATCGACTAAGTAGCTCGTGGAATAATGTAAAATGGAACTCTCAGATTTTAAAGAAAGCTTGGAAAAATAATCTGAGAAGGTTAACAATGGTTTCGGCATGAAAAACGAATCGGACAACTCAAACATTGGCTCAACGCGAGATAGACTAAAATATAATAATTAATCTGAATATAAATAAGGGTGAGAAAGACTTGAGGATTGAGAAGTAAAAAAATAAAAAAAAATAAAAATAAAAATAATCCCTATGCCAACTTAAACAAGAATTAAGACTCAAGACATAACAAAATATGTAAACCCACTAATCTTCCTTTTTCCTTAGCAGTTCTTGATCAACCCACCAGCAAACCAAAATAAAGACCCCAAACTCTATTTCTTCATTTAATTAATAACACTATGCGAATACACCATTAAAAACTCACAGCACACACTAAATCATTTGCCTCATTCAACTTTTTCTTCACACAACACACACAAAAATTTCTAATATTGAATGGCACTCACAAATCTAAAATCCCACTCCATTCAAAATTCAATTAAACATAATAACCGAGCTGCAATTTCTCTAAAATATACTCACTTTTTCTGGTTCAAACGAGAGGTCCTAAGGCGGCACTGCTCGAAAGAAAATATATATAACGAGGCTAAAAATTATTGCATGATTAAAACCAAACGAAATAAGGCTCGGTTTTGACAACGAAACCGCACAAGAGAGTTCCAATTTCCCCGTTAATTTCCACGTAGGCAAACTCACAAAACGATCCGAACAAAGGATCCCGATTCAACGACCAGAAGTTAAACGAGAATATGAAAATAAAAGAGGTTCGCTCGATTATACCTTCCTTCAGGAATATTACACGTTGGGTTGACGAACAAAACAAAAGAACCGACACCTCGGCGAAGGGATCGGATTTTCTCGTGCACGACTATGCTCACGGACGGGGCTGTTGTTCTCTCAAACGGAGAAGCTGCATGGTTCTGATGACGTACGGCTGCTGTTGCGAACGGACGAGCGCGGCTGCTCACGGCGTTTGACTCGCCACTGATCGCTCGGGCCACGACTGTGATGGCAATGATCACACAGCTGCTGGAATGAATCGGCGATGAACAACTTCTCATGAGCTGTTTTCGGTATGTCGATGAAGCTCTCGAGAACGACGGTTGACGGGTTGGAAGCGGCTTGCTAGTCGGGACGGTCTGAGGGTGGTGGTCGGTGAGACGTGTGTTCAGCGGCTGAGGTAGAACTTTATTTTTTTTATAGGAATTATAACATACTTTCAATGAGAGGAGATGGAAATTGGCGTGTTGAAAGTGGAGTAAAATTAAGGCATTATTTTCCTCTTAATTACCAATTGAATCAAGGTAATTATTACCATAATTAGGAGCCTTATTGAGCTTGATTTAAGGGGAGAAACGGACCATAGAGGGGCTGATGGATTTGGTTCCAAACCTTACCAAAAGTGCTCCACAATTATTCTAATTTCAAAATACAATTGGCGCATGAGGAAATTGCACCACGTACTAACACATTTAAATTTTATTACACATTTCTACCCTTTATATATTTATTTTTAAAATTACCTAAAGAGTTACAAATATTTTCAATTATACCTAGAATTCAAATTTTAGTAACTTATCCTTTAATTAGGAAGAAAGATATTTTATTATGCTCCAACTTATTCTCACTCATTCTATCTCCAGCAAACATCGTCAACAATCCGAAGAGAGAAAGAGAGAGAGAGAGAGAGAGAGAGAGAGGAGAGCACACAAAGAAACCTCATTCACTACCAAGAAATAAAAAAACCACCGATTATTTAATCCAAAAAGAACTAGCTTTGTGCCACACTATAGATAAATTTACCTATAATTAGAATCCAAAACCAGAGCAAAACAACACGAAGCTTAAAAATGTCGGCTTCGTCCTCCGACCTGGCAACAATCGGTGGGAGCCTGGGCATCTCGCAAGTTGTACTTCTTCTTCGATTTTTACTAAAAGGGCTGCAGGGATTTGATGATTGGAGAAAAATGCACTGCTTGAGGAGCATGGAAAAAGTAAAATTTCAAAGTAAAGATTGGATTTTTATTTCCAATCAGGATAGTCAAACTGATTTTGGAGAAATAATGGTTGAAAATTTTGCAGGGCTGGGACAAAACCGAAACTTTGAACAAGATCCTCGGCTATGGCTGTGTGTGTCGTAGATGTTAATTAGTTCAAGTTTGAAATTGAAATCAACGAAGAAGAAGACGAATAGGCTGAGCGAGGTCAAAACACCCGAGACCGTGAAGAAGAAGAAAATCATGACAGTTTTTTTTGAGAATTTTGTTCGTTTGATTTATTTTGGAATATATGTACAGTATATCTACAGTATATGTTTACGACAGTATATGTTGGATGTTGCGTGTATAGACAGACAATATATGTGGTGTGTATAGCGAATATATGTTCAGTAAATTTTGGGATTGGTCGAAGCTTTGTATTCCGAGTTGCGAGATGATAAGGTTGCGTCGGAAACTTTTTTTTCCTACTGCTTGATCAATGATTTCATCTGGCTTTCTGCACCTGTTACACATTTTTAGTATATTTGAAGTATATTTTTTGTGTATGTCAGGTGATAATTCCCCCCCAAAATTTCGGTATATTAGAAGACATAATTTTTTCGGTATAAAATTTCACGTCCTCGTTTTTTTCGGTATACTTTTGCGTATATTTCCAGTAAAAAAAAGACATAATTTTTTATTGTTCAGTATATGTTGTGTGTATGGAGTATATGTTCAATATATGTTTAACATATTAGAAGATCTGTTTGTATATGGAATATAAGTAAATGTTATAATATGTTTCTATATACTGTTATGTATAAAAGTAAAAAAAAAAAGATATAATTTTTTTTGTGGAAGACTTGTTTTTTATTGCACATATACTGAATATGTACTAACATAAACTCAAAATATACCACCTGGCGGCTGCGTGAATTATAATATTGCAACATACACTGAATATATACTTACATAAACTCAAAATATACTACCTGGCGGCTGCTTGGATTACAATGTACAAGTTGCGTGAATTAAGGAATTAATAAATGAATCAGTTATTATTTTTATTTTCTCTCTCTTAATCAAGTCCACAAAAAGGGGGATGAAAGTTGAATATATATGGTAACTACTATTGATGCAATCTCATAAATAAATTAGCTTCATTAGGTATAATTGCAAATACTTTCATATGAAGGTAAATTTGAAAATATTTGTATATCTTATAGGAGGACTAAAAATTTCCCAAATGCTTAAGGTATGGGCGGTTCTAAGGGTCTCATTGGGCCAAAAATATAATGACTTTGGGAAAAAAATGAAATCTCCAAGCTCAAATTAAAATGACTCAAAAATGAGTCAATACGGACCGAAAACGGTTCTACGCGATTGAACAGAAAATTGTCAAACGATTAAACTAATAACTAAATAAATCCTAACAATAATAATATTAATAATAATAATAATAATAATAATAATAATAATAATAATAATAATAAAATAAATAATTCCAAATAATTCATAAACAAATGGGACGTTACACTCCAGCTGCCTTAGGAAGGGTAAGTAAATGCCATGCCTTCCAATGTATGCCAGTTTTTGCAGCAGATTTAGTGCACCACCAGAATTGGGCAAATAGTTGTGACAGCTCTTTGCATATACCCACAGGCAAAAGAAAGCATGACATGGTGAATACAGGGAGGACACTAAGAACAAATTTTACCAAAATTTCCTTACCAGCCCCTGACAGGAATTTGTTTTTCCAACTTAAAAGTTTGTGCTTGACTGCATCCACCACATATTTGAAATTTTCTCCTTTGGATCTGCCAATGCCAAGTGGCAATCCCAAATATCTAGAGGAATGGTGCACTGTGATGCCCTGCAGGATGTTACAAATGTTTCTTTGCACAGCTTCAGGAGTGTTCTTGCTGAATAAAACTGAAGACTTCATCATGTTAATTTGCTGACCTGTCAAACTCTTATATTTCTCTAACATTTCCAGAATAAGGTTAGCAGAATCAACAGTAGCTTGGCAGAAAAGTAATGAGTCATCAGCAAAGAACATGTGGCTGAGAGTGGGCCTCTCTTTTGATATTTTCAGTCCTTTATAAGCTCCAGTATTCATTTCATGCTTAATTAAACAAGATAAACTTTCTGATACCAAGATGAACAGATAAGGGGAAATGGGATCCCCTTGTCTAATTCCTCTTGTAGGCAAGATATATCCAGCAGGGTGCCCATTTAGCTTAAAGGAAAAAAAGGAAGATGTCACACATGCCATTATCCATTTGATAAAATTTGAGTGAAATCCCATTTTATCAATTATTTTACTTATACTTGCCCATTCAATTCTGTCAAATGCTTTAGACATATCTAGCTTCAGGGCCATGTACCTCTTGGAACCATTTCTATGCCTATTAAGGAAGTGAAAGACTTCCTGTGCAATTATCACATTGTCAAGCAGCTGCCTATCAGGAATGAAAGCTGCTTGTGTATGGCTAATGCATAAAGGCAAACAAGGCTTCAGTCTATCAGCAAGAATTTTTTAAATTACTTTGTAAATGACCTCACATAGGCTTATAGGCCTGTAGTCCCCCCCAGTAATAGGCAATTGACATTTAGGGATGAGTGTGATTAAAGTGAGGTTCCAGTTTTTCAGTAAATGCCCAGAATTGAAAAAAGACAAAACTGCTTCACACAGAACATTTTTAATGATACTCCAACAATTTTGAAAGAAAGCAGGAGCCATACCATCCCAACCAGGAGCTTTCTCTGGGTGCATGCTGAATAAGGCATTTTTTATCTCTTCTTTTGTCACTTGGGCCACTAAATTATCATTTTGAGCTGCAGTAATGGCGACAGGAATGTGGTTGAGAATGTTCCCAATATCAGCAGATCCTTCAGATGTGAATAACTTTTGATAGAAAGCTGTGAGACAATCAGCTATTTCTTCTCTGGTGGAACATACTGTTTGGTCCTCTCTTATTATTCTGGAAATGGCATTTTGCTTCCTTCTTTGGAGTGTGAATGCATGGAAGAACTTCGTGTTCTTGTCACCTTCTTTGAGCCATAACACTCTGGACTTTTGTTTCCAGAAGAGCTCCTCAGCTTGATATGCCTCATCTAACTGTTGCTTGAGCAGGTTCCACCTCTCCCAGTTTCTATCTCCCCTTGTTCTCTCAATCCACTCATCTCAGCAGTGAGTTTTTCAATAGCCTTGGCTGATTCATTTTTAAATGTTCTGCTCCACTTCAAGAGTGCTACTCTGTTAGCTTTAATTTTTTCAGTAAATCTGAACATTTGAGAGCCACTTGTTTGTTGGTTCCAGGCCTTTTAGATTTCTTCTTTGAAGCCTGGTTTCTTGAGCCACCTCTTATCAAAGCAAAACCTTCTTTTCTTCGTCTCTTGTGTACTGCCAGTGTGGAGAAGAAGGAGGTTGTGATCAGAGACACTTCTAAAAATATTGACAACTTTTGCTTCTGGATAAGACTGAAGCCAGTGCAATGAGGCCACCATCCTATCTAGCTTTTTCTCTATGTACCCTTTAGCAGGTCTGTTGTTGCCCCAAGTGAAGGGGTAGCCTTCCATATAAATTTCCTGCCCTCCCAAGTTTGCTAAATAGGTTCTGAAACCCCAGAAACTTGCTTCAGGTCTGTGTCTCCCTCCATTCTTTTCCCCTTGACATAAAATGTCATTCTAGTCGCCTGCAATGACCCATTTGTTGCCCCAGCTATCTTTTGCATATTTAAGGTAATGCCATTGCTCCATTCTGATTTTCCTGCAAGGGCTCAGATAAACAAAAATGAACCAAGATTTTTCATGATTAGAGGATAGACTGAATTCCACTTCAATACAAAAGGATTGACATTTTAGCTGATGGATGATTACATACTTATTCCAAAAAACAAGTAAACCTCCTTCTTTGTTAATAGGATCAGAGGTAACCCACCTATCTTCAACACCCAAGTTTCTACATACAGTAGTAATAAATTTTTTAGATTTTCTAGTTTCACATAAGAAAGCAAAATTTGGGTGGTGGGATCTCCAAGATTCCTTGAGTTGGGGAACTATAGAGGGCCCTCCCAGACCTCTACAGTTCCACACCATGACTGTCATTTATCTACCTGGGGCCACTTGAGGCTGGCTTCCACCACCTTTGATTCCAACATTTTTTGTTTCTTGTTGGGGCTGTCTTTAATGTCTGGATCTGTTGACTGATTGGAGGTCTCAGTGCCTACTGGCCAACTCTTTTTTTCACTTTCTGAGGCAACAAGATGTTTTTAGGGAGTGCTTTGAGTGGCACTTGTTGCTTTTGCCTGCCTTCTGGTCCATTTTCTTTTGGCTTCTTGGATGTTGATGCTATTTTATTTTTCTTCCATTTCTGATTGGTGTTGTGCAGACAAAGAGAAGTCCATTAGCTGCTCTTTTCCAGAGGATGTGGCATTGTTTTCAAAATTGAGTAGAAGGACTTTGTTTGTTGTGTGCACACTGGCCATAGGAGTCTGGGTTGGTGAGTTTTTTTACCAGAGCTATTTCCATCGAGTTGTCCTTCTCATTGAGGGGCACATTTGAGGTGCTGGTATTAACTTCTTGCTGATATCCAGTTGATGAGTTGCCTTGAGGATTGTGAGTTTCCTGTGGAGTGGACACTGTATCTGAGGATCTGTTAGGTCGGGGTAAAGAAACTCCTTCCGTAGCTTTTAACCATTCACCATATTGGCCTTATACTAATGTACCCTTTGCAATGTCCTCCAATCTGGAAGCGCAGGTTCTATCAAGGTGGCCAATTTTCCCACAATAGTAGCACAGATTGATTAATTTTTCATATCTGAAATCAGTTCTTCTGACTTTATCTCCAAGTTTGATACTGGTGCACCGTAGCAGCCGCTCATTTAGGTCAATGGTAACCAATAACCGGAGATATCTTCCACAGTTACCAGTGCCCGTGCTAATAGTCACATTCTTTACCTTTTTGAACAGTTTACCTATCTTTAGTCCTACTTCAAAGGTAAGCCATTTGAGAGAGATGTTGTTTACCTGGACCCATAGGTCTATCTCTCTGAAGCAATCATGATTAGTAGCCAGATCGTCTTGCCATTCCTTTAAGATGATGTATTGATTTTCAAAAGACTAGTTTTTACCTGCTGCAACCTTGTTCTTCTCTGTTTCGGAATCAAGATAAATTGGAAGAAGTTTGGCTCAATTTCTCTAACTGTGAGTGTGTGTTTGAGCTGCCAAATATGTGCCATGGTCTTTTTGAGCCCAAATAGATGTGCTTTCCGATCGTCGACTATTTTTCTGAATAAACTGCGTTTACATTCATCAGCGCTTAGTCTGACATCAGAGGGATCTAGTTCGGTGATGTTTTCCTCCTTTTGTGAGAGGGAGAAATTTTGCAGTCGATTGGAAAGATGGTCTTGCATCACGAGAGGGCTAATGGAAAAGATGGGAAAATAAAATAGTGGAAATAGAGTAGGGATTAGGATGAGCAATCAGAGAAAGTGAGGAAAAGGCAATAGGCGAGATGAAAATCACCAGAAACCGGTAATTGATAGCACGCTCCCAAGAGGAGAAAACCCTAACCAGAAAACCAGAAATTCGGATGATCTGATTGAGTTATTTATATCCAATCACACCATTTTAAGATTTTTGTTTGGGTGTGTGGAATTTATTATTCACTAAGTGAGTTTTTTCTTATAATAAATAGTATTAGAATTGCCATTTCAGAAGTTTATAAAGTTGAGCAGAAGCTATGTGTGTCCTATAAAGTCTATAAAAGAATAATTAATTAAAGAATCTACTTAAAAACTATTAGTCAATGGCGTTTAGTGATTTTTTATATTTATTTTTTTAAAGAAGCTTTAACATTTGCACAGCCTATTGTCAACTATATAAATTATAATGTATGCAACATGTATTTTTGAATAGAAGCAACTAACGTACAGGTATCCAATCAATGTCCAGTTCATCAATTTTAATTAACAATTTCATGTTTTCCAAACACTTCTCTTTCAACCATTTACAAAATATCCTCCAAATACAATGTCTTCAATGAAGATGATGAAAAAAATAAAAATCTGGGTTCATTCTAAACTTACCTCTTACTGGCTTTCAGCTGAAACTGGGATTAAACTTGGAAAAATGCTAGGAAAACCTTAGATGTTCAAGTACCAGGGATAGGTAACTACTCTGGCCAAAATCTAAAAATCCTTGTTGAACTCCCATTATCAGAACCTATCCTGAGAGGCACATACATTAAAATGGAGGGCCAGCAAATGAGTTGATTTTAGATATGAAAACATTCAAAGCTTCTACTTTTATAGTGGGTGATAGGGCACTGTGATAGAAGTTGTGCTAAAAAGAAAATTGATATCAACAATGAGGGCCTCAATTTGGGTCGTATGGGGATTGGTTGAGAATTAGTAGTTCCTCATCCAGTAGTTTTAGAAGCCACAGTGGAATCAATGTTGGTAGCCAAGCCAGCACTGAGGCAAATGATCCTTCCCCTGAACAACCTTTAACTAAGAGTGTGGTAGGGGATAAGGGTAGCACTGGGAACCCCCACAGTATCACCCCTAATAGAAATGCTGAGAAGGGAAAATCTATTGTAGGATCTGTGGACCCTGTTAGTAATGATGAACCTAGCGGAGTTGAGGATATTAACCCTTTGGTCACCAAAGCCAACATCCCTAACAAGGATCTTGTAGTTCATATTGAGTCTAATCTGGTTGAGGTCAATGTGCAAGCTTCTTCCACTGGGAGAAGAATTGTCCATGGGAAGAAAACAGTAGCAGCTAAGGTGGTGAGTCTTAGTAAGAATGCTACTATAGAACAAATGCACATTGACAAGGTGAAGATGACTAAGAAGAGTCTGGGTAGGGGTAATAATAAAAGAACCAATGAAGTGCTAACTCAGAAGAATGATAATGTGGAGGATGTTAACCTTGTGTCCAAAAAACTGAAAATTGGTGATAAACCAAGTACTGCCGTGGTAGAGGAAACCAGCCATAACTGGTCCCAGGGTTTCCAACGAAGGCTCTGGTGTGGAATTGTAGAGGGTTGGGAGGCCGGTAGTGTGTAGGTTTTCGGTGGTCGAAAGAGGGAAATTGGGGTGTAAGAGGAGGCTATGGTGAGGAAAGTGAGGTAATTTGTGTGGAAAAGGGGCGAGGGGTTGCGGATCGATGGTATGTGCTTGGAGAGCATGGGATAAGACACTCAAAATCTGGAGATATTTCGTTTTCCGGTGCATAGAGTCCATTGAGGCCCCCATTGGCGCCATAAATGGGCTCGTGGCCTGAAGTGGGTCTGTTTACTCATCGTCTGCGGATGGAAAGATTAAGGTCTGGGGTAAGGTAGGAAAAAATGAAACACATTCAGTTAGGGCGATTTTAGAGGGCCAAAGGACATGTCTTTGAATTTGGTTAGTGAGGACGGGAGGTGCGTGTACGAAGGATGTTCGAATGGGTTTATAATGGGGTGGTCGGGTAGTATTGAGCATTTGAACTGTTGGATAGTGGTTTGTGAAGTAAAAGGGCATAAAATTGCGATTTTGTGTATGTGTTTGATGGGAGAAGGTGGCCAGTTCTTGTGCAGCGGGTCGGCTGATTCGAGTGTGTGCGTTTGGAGGAGGGAAAAAGTGGGAGGGGTTTAGCCCGGCATTTGGTGATCAGGGGGCACGAGGTCCCGGTGTTCTTTCTTCGCTGATTACTGTACATGTGATTTTTCAGGTCATAGAGAATGGTGAAGAAACTTCAAGCCAGCAAGATGATGATAACGGTTCACCAGTTCTCTTGAGTGAGTGAATACATGAGTATATGGCAAATCTTTCAGCTTGTTGGTTAATATGACATTATTCAAATACTAATGAGGATATATATTGTTGCCGGAATCTGTAGGTGGTGGAATCTGGAGAACCAGCTTACACGGCAAGCAGTGGTGGCACTTATTCTTACAGTTTGGGACTGGTGGCACTTATTTTGGGAGCTTATCTTCATTATTTTCTCTTGACTTTATCGGCTTTAAAAATACATAATAGTGAGGGTAATAATGCTAAGAGCATCTCCAATGCTCAAATGTTGTTGTGGACATTACATTCCACATCAACACATTTAGCAATATCTCAACTTTTTATCATCCAATGTACAATGTGATCACAACTGTTGTGATGATGTGGACATAATCTACAATGTAGAGAAGAATGTGGTTCTTCCACATTCTCCTCCACATTCTAGCTAGCCAATAAGGAGAAGAGAGATAATAATTCTTACCAATTCCAAACAATTTAATTATTTAATTAATTTTCTTGTTATATATTATAAAACTATATATTTGGTAAGTAAATAGAATTGTAGTTAGACTACATTGTGCATTGGAGATAATTTTTTAATTTCATAGTTGTAAACTTAATATTTTTCCTACATGGTTCATAATCCATTTAATTCATTGACATTTGTAAAAAAAATTATTCTACAACAAGATTAAAATATTGGAGATGCTCTAATGCTAAAGAAAGAGAATTGGACATTAATTGTATATCAACATTTTTTGTTCGTGGAGAGTGGCTCTCTATATGGATTGTTTTGTATTTATAGTGATTTTTTTTTTCAATATTTTTCAAGTGATTTGAGTAATTTGTACGTTCATTTTTTTGCCCATTATTGTGTAAAGTTTGCATAATTGTGAGGATTTAATTTAAGGGTAAATAATATTTTCCAACCTGTACTATACGTGGTTTTGGAATTTTCAACCTAAAGTATTATTTGTTGTAAAATGCAACCTGAACTATATATACAACCACTATTTGCACGCTCGACCACATCTTGACCATACACGTGTCCTTTTTTGCTGTTGATCGAACGGTCAAAAAGTAGTCGAGCGTGCAAATAATTGTATATATGTAGTTTAGGTTGCATTTTACAAAAAAAAAAATACTTTAAGTTGAAAATTCCAAAAGCACGTATAGTACAGGTTGGAAAAAATTATTTACCCTTAATTTAAGCCAAGCTTATGCAATATTAGGGAAATGAAAGTTTTAAGGAAGTTGTGTTATTGAAATTGATACTAGTTTTTCTTTACATTAGTACCAACCTTATTCAATATTAGTACTTGTTTTATAGTAGTTAGTACCTACCCTGTACAAATAAAAAAAATGATGTGAATATTTTTAAAAGGTTTGTTTTTTAAACTGATGCCAGCTTTTAGTCACATTAG
This sequence comes from Striga hermonthica, assembly GCA_902706635.1. Taxonomy (NCBI): domain Eukaryota; kingdom Viridiplantae; phylum Streptophyta; class Magnoliopsida; order Lamiales; family Orobanchaceae; genus Striga; species Striga hermonthica. The sequence goes on from CACSLK010027842.1 coordinate 9,349,390, forward strand.
TACAAACTTTATACAATATTTGTACTCGTTTTATAGTAGTTAGTACCTACGTTGTGGAAAAAAAATGATGTGAAAATTTTAATTTATGTTTAGTAAAATGGTACTACCTCCTATTTTTTTTTTAAATGTCATTTTGGCTTTATCAACAATTAACTAAATAAATGTCGTTTTGGATACTTTACACATATTTTTTCATTATTACTCTCATCTAGCTAATAAATAAACCACGTCTTTTCATGTTCACTATTCATCTTTTCTCATAACATTCATCTCTATCATCATTAATGAGAGTTATTATTGGCAAAAAAAATATTCTTAATTATTGTGCAACTTCTCAAAACGACACTTATTAAAAATAGGAGGTAGTATTAGCTTTACTACAAATGATACCAATAGAGCTTCTACGCAATACCTGTTTTTAATCAATTAGTACCTACTTTGGTCAACGAAAATGAATTATTCAATTTTGGTCAACATTTATGAAATTAGTACCAGCACTAAAGTTAGGTAATACTCATTAATGGTGTTTCAGTACCAGATATCCGGTATTCAGTACCAACTCCAACAAACAAAAANNNAAAAAAAAAAAAAACACCGAATTTCGGTCTTAAATGATATTTATATGACTCAAAATCAATAACCCGTTAGTTTTCATGAGATTTAGAATGTGTTTAATTAAGTTTCATCACAAATTGGTTGTGAATTCAACACACTAATGAGCAAACACTACTAATGCACTTCATCTCATTCAATGATACAATTCATCTCATTGAATGATCATACATGATTACTCTACAATTTACCTATATGTTTTATGTTCCACTATTTTTCAACCAAATCACGTGCAAACGATCCACGTGACATGGTAGACATGGAGGAATTAAGGAAATCACGATTACTGAAACGGTACAAGCTTTTACAGAAATAATACCGCTTCTTCTTCTGCATAGTACTTGTTTTTAATCAATTAGTACCAACTTTTGGTCAGCAAAAATGAATTACTTCAATTTTGGTCAACATTTCCAAAAATTGGTACCAGATCTAGAGTAAGACAGTACCAGCTTTGGTGTTTTAGTACCAGATATTGGGTCTTTAGTACCAACTCCGATGAACATAAAAAACACCAAATTTCGGTCTCAAATGATGTTTATATGACCCATTAACGCTCTCACATTAGTTTCTATATGATTTAAAATGTGTTTAATTAATTTTAATCGTAAATTGGTCACGAACTCAACACACTAATGAAAAACCACTAAGAATACACTTCATCTCATTAAAAGACACACTTCATCTCATTGAATGGTCATATATGACTACTCCAAATTCTACCTATATGTTTTAACTTTCACTATTTATCAATCAAATCACGCGTCAACGATTTACGTGACATGGTAGACATGGAGGATTAAAGAAATCACGATTACTAAAACAGTACCAGCTTTGACAGAAATAGTACTACTTCTTCTTCTGCGTAGTACTTGTTTCCAATCAATTTACCAACTTTTGGTCAGCGAAAAATGGATTACTTCAATTTTTATCAGCATTTGCAAAAATTGGTACCAGACCTAGAGTAAGATAGTACCAACTTTTGGTGTTTTAGTGCCAGATATCGGGTCTTTAGTACCAACTCTGGCGAACATAAAAAACACTGAATTTATGTCTCAACACATTATCACTCTCACATTAGTTTCTATGAGATTTAAAATGTGTTTAGTTAAATTCAATCGCAAATTGGTCACGAACTCACACACAAATGAAAAACACTACTAATACATTTCATCTCATTAAAGACACACTTCATCTCACTGAATGATCATACATAACTACTCCATATTCTAATTATATGTTTTAATTCTCACTATTTCTTAACCAAATCACGCGTGAACGATCCACGTGGCATGGTAGACAAGGAGGATTAAAGAAATCACGATTACTAAACTGGTACAAGTTTTGACAGAAACAGTACCGCTCCTTCTTCTGCGTAGTACATGTTTTTAATCAATTAGTGCCTACTTTTGGTCAGCGAAAATGGATTACTTTAGTTTTGGTCAACTTTTGCAAAACCTGGTACCAGACCTAGAGTAAGATAGTACCAGCTTTTGGTGTTTTAGTACCAGATATCGAGTCTTTAGTACCAACTCCGATGAACATAAAAAAAATACCAAATTTGGTCTCAAATGATGTTATGACTCATTATCACTCTCTCATTAGTTTCTATGAGATTTAAAATGTGTTTAATTAAGTTTAGTCGCAAATTTGTTACGAATTCAACACGCTAATGAAAAATACTACTAATACCAGAGATGGAGGGAGATGGGGCCCAGAGGGGCCCGTGGGCCCCCCTATTTTTTTTTTTTTTTTTAAAAAAAAGTTATATATATTTTCTATATTCTGTATTTATAAAAAAAAAATAAGTTATACATATTTTTTTTTTCTTTTTTTTTTCTTTTTTTTTCCCGAAACGATAGAAATATTATAAATCAAAACGCTCAACAGTGCAAATACACAGCAGCCAACGGCTGAATAATCAGCAGCCAACAGCTGAAAAAGTGGGAGGACAGGTCAGAACCCCGCCTAGAATCCCGACTAGCAAGGCTAGAATGAACCACTCAGAACTAAACTAAACAACTACACAACAACCAAACACAACTAAAACTAAAAACAACTAAAAAGACCTCAACAGGGTAATACCCGAGTGTCAGAATAAAATTCTATAAAATATGTATAGAAATGCAAATAATATTTACAATATATTAAAAATTAAAACTTATTTTCTATGTTATTATAATTTAAATTAATAATATTATTTAACAATTAAAAATTGTACTAACAATCATTATATTTTACATTTTTAAATAAGTTTTGGGAAGTATTTAGAATGATTATTCTTTCGGTCTTTTAATCGTAAATGAATTATGAGATTTATAAAATCGACTATATATATAGTTGAATTGTTACGTTCTTGAATGTTGGTTTTTTACTTTTCCTTGTGCGTAATCACATATTTTTAATTTTATTTATTTAGTTTCCTACAAAATATTCTGATAAGCTCTCATTAACAAAAATATAATGCAATGTGCTACAAAAATTTCAAATTAAATCAAATTTTCAACAAAAAAAGTTATTTTACATAAATTATAGTTGTTGACTTAAATTATAAATATATGAAATCTCTCTCCCTCTCTCTCTCTCTCTTTTTTAAGATTTTGGGTGATACGAATTCTAAATTTTTTAAAAACTTGACGGGTTTTGTACTAGTGTATAACAAATACATTTTATATGAAATCGGCATTTTGACGTAAAATTATAAGCTCGTTATTTAACATTAAAAGTCGGGCCCCACTGAGTAAGATTTCTAGATCCGTCACTGACTAATACACTTCATCTGTTTAAAAGACACACTTCATCTCCTTGAATAATCATACATGACTACTCCAAATTTTACCTATATGTTTTAACTTTCACTGTTTCTCAATTAGTACCTACTTTTAGTCAACGAAAATGGATTACTTCAATTTTGGTCAACATTTGCAAAAATATGTACAAAACCTAGACTATGATAGTACCATTTTATTGTGTTTTAGTACCAGATATCGGGTCTTTAGTACCAGTTGTAATGAAAAGACCGAATTTCTGTCTCAAATGATATTTATATGACCCATAATCACTCTCACATTAGTTTATGAGATTTGAAATGTTTTTAATTGAGTTTAATTATAAAATAGTCATGAACTCGACACACTAATGATAAAACACTACTAATACACTTCATTTAATCGAATGGCACACTTCATCTCATAGAATCATCATACATGTCATGATAGACATGAAGGATAAAAAAAAATCACAATTACTAATGTAGTATCACTTCGAATGAACAATAGTACCACATTTTCCTCTGAGTGGTACCACTTTGTGATGGATTGGTACCAGATTTTGTACGCAAAAATGTATTATTTCAATTTCTCTCAACATTTCCAAAAACAAGTATCACACCTATTGAAGCGTAGTACCACGTTTGTATTGTATAAGTACCACTTATTAGGTATTCAGTACCACATGTTATGGACACATTAAAATGTCGAATTTCGGTCTCGAATGATGTTTATATGACACAAGTTCACTATCACATTAGTTCATATGTGATTTGGAATGATTTTAGTCGAATTTGATCGTAAAATGGTCATCAACTCGACACACTAGTGAGAAAATACTACTAATGCACAACATCTCATTGAATTACTCATTTTATCTTTTAATCATCAATACTAACTACTCCAAATTACAATTATATGTTTTAAATTCCATTAATTTTCATCCAAATCACCCGTGAACGATCCACATGTCATGATAAACATGAAGGATAAATCACAATTACTAATATAGTATCACTTCGAATGAACAATAGTACCACATTTTTCTCTGAGTGGTACCACTTTTTGATGGATTGGTACCAGATTTTGTACGAAAAAATGTATTATTTCAATTTCTCTCAACATTTCCAAAAACAAGTACCACACCTATTGAAGCGTAGTACCACGTTTGTATTGTATTAGTACCACGTATTAGTTATTCAGTACCACATGTTATGGACACATTAAAATGCCAAATTTCGGTCTCGAATGATGTTTATATGACTCAAGTTCACTATCACATTAGTTCATACGTGATTTGAAATGTTTTTAGTCGAATTTGATCGTAAAATGGTCATCAACTCGACACACTAGTGAGAAAATACTACTAATGCACAACATCTCATTGAATTACTCATTTCATCTCTTAAAATCATCAATACTAACTACTCCAAAATACAACTATATCTTTTAAATTCCATTATTTTCCATCCAAATCACACGTGAACGATCCACATGTCATGATAAACATGAAGGATAAAAAAATCACAATTACTAATGTAGTACCACTTCGAATGAACAATAGTACCGCATTTTCCTATGAGTGGTACACTTTTTGATGGATTGGTACCAGATTTTGTACGCAAAATGTATTATTTCAATTTCTCTCAACATTTCCAAAAACAAGTACCACACCTATTGAAGCGTAGTACCACGTTTGTATTATATTAGTACCACTTATTAGGTATTCAGTATCACATATTATGGACACATTAAAATGCTGAATTTCGGTCTCGAATGATGTTTATATGACTCAAGTTCACTATCACATTAGTTCATACGTGATTTGGAATGTTTTTAGTCGAATTTGATCGTAAAATGGTCATCAACTCGACACACTAGTGAGAAAATACTACTAATGCACAACATCTCATTGAATTACTCATTTCATCTCTTAAAATCATCAATACTAACTCCTCCAAATTACAACTATATGTTTTAAATTCCATTATTTTCCATCCAAATCACACGTGAACGATCCACATGTCATGATAAACATGAAGGATAAAAAAAATCACAATTACTAATGTAGTACCACTTCGAATGAACAATAGTACCGCATTTTCCTCTGAGTGGTACCACTTTTTGATGGATTGGTACCGGTTATGTTACGCAAAAATGTATTATTTTAATTTCTCTCAACATTTTCAAAAGAAAAAAATAACAAAATGTCGCGACTCGCGACTTTTCGATCGCGACTAGCGACATTATTATAGAGTACTAGGAAACCTGCTTCATGGACCCGTGACTCGCGATTGTGTCCCGCGAGTCGCGACCCGCTACTCACTGTCGCGACTCGCGATGATTCCAAGACAAACTGGGTTTTTAGTACCATTTTCAAAAACTAGTACCAGACTTGCATAAGGTCAGTACCAGTTTTGTACTGCACTAGTACCTTATAGTAGGTATTTAGTACCAACTCGCTTGAGTGAAAATGTAAATACACCGATTAAAACTTCACAAAACTACTACCTATATTGCAATATTAATACCATTATATTTTATAAAAAATCTTACTTATAAAGTGTCATTGACTACCCACTCTTTGGAATGAAAAGAAGTACACACATATGTCCACAAAACTAGTACCTACATTGCAAAAAGAGAGTACCTGGTTTGACGTTCTTATGTACCCATGCAGAATTGAAAAGGCATACAAAAATAAAACATCATTTATATAATATTCATACAGTATATACTCGGAATATGTCGATAATGTATCTGAAATTTGATACTTAAACACCAAGTATCCAGAGTTGCACGTAAATAGAACAAACAGACAGAACGAAGATTCAAACAATTGCGGAAGCAGTTCTCACTTGGAATTAAACCTTCAGGAGAGCGTCTCACTCTCCCTTCAGATCTCTTTCATTAATGTGAACAACTCATACATCATTCAAGGATTTACAGTGTAGACTCCCTCTACACTCTACTTGAATAATGATCCACACAACTACTTATCTGACCACAACTCCCTTGTGGATTTTCTAGTTCGAATCCCTCAAAATAGATCAGAATGAACCTTCGAACATTCTGTAACAAAAGAAACTGTGTTCTGAAAATCTCTTTTTTTTCACTCAAGCAAAGAAAAAATAAAGCTAAAATATTCTAGCAAAAAAACTCGTCCTCAACTCAGGTCTCGTCCTCCTTTTATCATCAGCAACCTTTGGTAAGTTTATACGCCCAAGACATAAACGCATATGGAAAGTAAATCCCACGATATTCTCTTCTTTGATTATAGAAGGTGAATCTCCCCTTCAATCTTGAAGAATGCTGGGAATGAGGTAAGGACCACGTAGCCAAAGAAAGTGAGAACCATTCGACAGACCGCTAAATACCTATCTGCCTTGACCTGCAAGAATAAAACAAATAATCAGTCAATTTTGACTTAAATGAAGCAGGTCTTATTTATACCAAAAATAAACTTCCCTTAAATATTCCTGCATGTTTCTGAATCCTGTAATCATTAGAAGGTTCATCGATTTACTGCTAATATCCTGAACTTACAATCTCCCCCTTTGGCAGATAAATCGACAACCATTTCCTTGAACCTGCATGATGAATTACATATCCTGTACTAGATTTAACAACCACACAAATAATTATCACATCACATAAGTGTTGTTCATAAGAACAACTCGAATACCTGAATAAAGGAAACAGATCATAAGATATTAATAACAAAAGGAGTTTATCACATGCATGGAGAAGAAAAGACAGAAAGAAAGGTGTTCAGAAAATATAAAAAAAGGTTTTAACATAAATAATTATCCAGCTGAGGGATGGCTATGCAGATTCTTCCTCATCAGATTCCTTCCCTGAACCTTCTTTGCCATCCTCAGTCTCTTCCTCTGAGCCTGCTTCCTCTTCCTCATTCTCGACATCAGACCCAGCTTCTTCATCCTCTTCTTCCTCAGAACCTTCATCTTCTTCCACAACCTTCTCCTTTCCCTTTTCTTTCGCCGCAATGACCTTCTCTTTCCCTTTTTGAGTAGCAGCAGCAACAACCACCTTTTTCTTCTTTCCTTCAGCAACCAATGTTTTCTTCTCCCCCTTAGCAAGAGCTTTCTTCTTTGCAGCAACCACAACAACATCCTTCTTTTTCTCCCCTTTTTTCGATTTGGAGACCAAAGGGGTACGAGACTTCAAGGCACCCAGAACTTCTTTGTAGTACCTTCGCTGATCAGCCAATTTCTTTTCAAGTCCCGCGAAAACTGCCACTTATTGATTTAAAAAGCCGCGAAGCCGTGAAGGTACATCAGAGGACTTAACAAGAGAAGGACGAGGAGGAGCAATCTTAACACCAGCGAGGGCAAGAGGTTTGTTAACAGGGGCATAGTTATCACCAAGTCGAGGATCCATTTTCACACCAGCCTCGAAAAGAATTGCACATATGGTAGATGGATACGACAACAACGTATGAGGCTTAGAGATTTCCGCAAAGCCCACAACAACATCAAAGATCAGAGAACCAACATCAAATGGGATACCATTCAGGACACGGTAGATAACACGAGCTTGCGTAGGGGTGACAAACTACTTGTGAGTGGTAGGCGTCCAGTTCGACGCTCCTATCTTCTGTAGAGTATTGGCAGGCGGAGTTAGACTCTTCAAAAAGATTCCCGGAGCAAGCCATTTGGCTAGTTGTCCACCGGTCAAGGTGCGAGAAACTTCATCAAGATCATCAGTCAGTGGTCCAAGAGAGGAACCTTCAGCTAAGCCAAGTATAGAGTTCACCACAGACGGAGAGAAATCATTTACACTATTACGCACAAACACCTTTTTAAACTTCATTGAGGACGGATCAGATACAAAGGTAGTCAGGTTCGAATAAAATTCACCAACAAGCAGGGGACAATACTTCCCAACAGACGTGACGGAATCCTCAAGACCCACTTTCTTCAGAAGTTCAAGCAAACCAAGCTGTTCATAATGTTCGCTAACAATCATCCGCTCAGGACGAAACTTCATTTGAGAAAAGATGGTAGAAAAAACGAGTTTCAGCCAAAGGAGAATAAAACTGACGGGAGAAAGCATTACCAACAGTAAGAGGACTGTCTGGACCATCACCCTCAACTTCAACAGCGATTTTTCCTTTCTCAGGAGGAGAAGGTTCCTCGTCCGCAGCATGTTTGTCGTCTGATTTCTCGGGTTCAGCAACATAGTTGGCAACCTCCCGTTCAACAGAATCAGCATCAGAATCCGGAGACGACTCTCTCCCAGATTTTGTGAGAGAAGGAGTACCAACAGCAGGTTCAGGCAGATGAACCACCTTCTTCGCCTTTTTCGTCTTTGGAGCAGCAATTGTGGGGACTTTCTTGCGATTCTTTGGAGATTTGATGACAGAAGGTGAACCTTTTCCTCCTTTGCCACTGGGTTCGGCAACTTCAGGTTGAGAAGCCTTCGACGTTGAGGATTTTTTAGGGCTTGGAGAAACCCTATTTGTAGATTTAACAGGAGGTTGAATGTCCTCGGTTGCCATGACGGAAGTTGTTTGGTCTGGTGGAGTTTCTGTGCTCTGACTTTGCCGAGTTGAGCGCCGAGATGGCGGAGGATCATTTTTCTTCAGCTTCACGGTGCCCTGCTTGGATTTAGGCATTGTCGAGAAATAGGTATTCTCTTGAAGAAGGAATGTTAGGGAATTTTAGAAGGATAAACAAATTAGGGATTATGATTGATATGAGAGAGAGAAGCAAAGGTGGTATGGATGATATAGGAAACTTAACTCACAGTTACCGAGGTCGGTTACAAGACGGTTCAGCTCACAAAATTTGAAAAAAAGTAAAATTGATCAACACCAACGCAAGTGATTAAAAACCGTTCCCTCCAATTATGAGAAGATCTCTTACCAAATTTGAACAAGTTACCATATATTACGCATGAAGTTTCAGAAGAAAATACCGCACAAATCAAGCACCTAAAATAACCTTGAGCTCAAGATCGCGAACCAATATATCACTAACAAAATCTTGATGCACATGCCTAAAATAGGGTAATTAACATCCAATAACCCAGATTTTCAAATCACGCAATATTGACAGAATCCATTAATTAATATGGACTATAAATCTTTCCAAGTCAGTTTGAAATGAGCTCGACACTATCAAAAATGGGTAGAATACATATTCTCTTCATTAACAACGCAGCCCTTATTACTCCTACTTTTATATCACGCGGAATTAATATAAATTCATCCATCACTTTCTATTAGCAAAAAGCAAAATTTTCGTTCGCAATTCAGCCCCAATACTAATGATGGACTTACTTCGTTCTATGAATTTCCACACCAATTCACATACTAACATCAACTATACGCCAATGTCAAGCCCATTACTTGAGGTGTGAATCATCCCGCAAAAAGTTTTAAATTTTGAACAAGCTGAGAAGATGTCAGGATGGCCAACCTTATTTCACCGGAGAACGTTCATTCTAGGAATGTTTACCTGTAGCTATCACACCTCGATTATTGTTAAGCACGTAACTCTTTTCACAGGTGATCAAGGAACACCTCATGTGATAGCTGCCCGATGCCTATTTTCACGAGAGCAGCTCTTACAAGTATATTAAAATGGTCATTATGACGAGCTCTTACAAACTGACTAGTTAGAATTCGTAGACCACCAATCAACAGACTCAACAACAATCGATCAAAGAAAAATTCCAGGGATGAACCTACATACTAAAATGCCTAAAATGCAGAAGAGATCTTATATGCAATAGACACGATATATATATATATATATATATATATATATATATATATAGAGATGCAACTGACACAATGCACATATATTATATAGCACACATCGCTAAAGATTTTCTCAGTGACATAAATCGTTTCGAATCAAGAGCTTTTGCAAAAATGTTAGTAAGCTGATCATCTGTAGGTACATGATCCAATACAACAGTTCCTTCTTCGACCAAATTACGAATAAAATGGTAGCGAATGTGTAACACCCCTCCTTATCGTAAAATCAGAGTGCGAAAAGTTCGCAAAGTTATTTAAAAATAAAGCCTTTTTACTTTGCGAAAACTGATTAGGAGTGCTACCTTAAAATCGTGGCTTAATTTGGAAAACCGTTATTTAATTTTTAAGAAAATCAGCCGGTTACTGAAAGAATAAGTTTCCCAAAAGTTCGTCAAAAGATAAGTTCGTCAAAATATGAGTATGTCAAAAGTCATCAAAAACATCGTCACAAGTCAACAAAACATC
>CACSLK010027842.1:9467432-9480685 GCA_902706635.1 Striga hermonthica
TCAGCCCGGTTTAGACCTGTTGAACCGATTCAGCATATATTTTTATGTTTTAGTCCCGGTTCTTGATTTCAGTACCATTTTCAGTTAAAATTCCGGGTCTAGTTCAGTTCAGTAAATTATATCAGTTCAATTTCGTATTTAACCGGTTCCAGTTATACCGATTAAATCCGAATGTCATGTCGAGTCTAATAGAGCATCTTAACATAATGAATCAGTTAAATTATCAGTTTGAGCATAGTCCTTAGTAATTGTTTATATTATATTTCAGTTTGATCAGACATCAGCACTACCTTCATTTTCACGGATCAGGTGGGGACTCAGACTAAGTACTACATTGATTATAATTACGCTACCATGTTTGAGGTATGTATTATCAGTATCCGCTCGGAATGGTCGCCGGTCCATTCTCGGTTCTAGTGGCCCTAATCTGCCCACTAGAGTGCGCACATGGTGTCCGGTATTATTTTGTGCAAGCAGATGTTCAGTTATCAGTCAGGTGATTTATATCACGAGAGCAATATCAAATTATTCAGTATCGGTATCAGTTATCAGTTCAGTTTCAGTTCAGTTATATATACCACGATCATGATATTGTTAATATTTTAACTGTTTTACTTTAGTATGAGTTTTTGCGGAACGCAGTGTTTTGGTGCTCACGCCCCCACGTATTTCATGTTTTTCAGGTCACAGAGTCGGGACGAGGAGTGAGCTGACGAGCTGTTCAGGATATTTGTTATATGTATAAATTATGTTTTGGCTACGTACTATTTCGCTACCGTTTTCAGTACTTGAACCCAGCTTTTGATCCGACATTAGTCGGTTAATACGTTATATAACTGTTTTTATTATTAGTTTAAAATTAACGGTTTTCAGAGAAGTCAGATTTTCACGGTAACACTCCGAACCAGATTTCGCAAAAATAGATATTTTATTTACTTTATTTAGAAAATTTGCGAAAAATCATACTCTGATTTCAGTAAAATAGCGGGGTGTTACACATGGTGACCGTAAATATCATAACAACACATCATACATGCAACAATTTTACCCAAGACAGTGAGACTATTGATCTAGTTCACTAAACCTCACCCATGTGAATCAAAGTAACATATACTACATATATATGTCTGTTTAATATCTTACGGGTTAAGAGAACGTAGTAATTAACCGAGGCCTAGTTCGTTTACGACGATCAGTATCAAACGAATTGCTCCTCTCTGGCATCATGCTCAATACATAAATATACTAGTGCAACTGATCAGTCAAGAAAAACTGTACCGTTGACACTACAACCGTTCCGATGGGGTCTTCATTTTTATCTAGGTTGTGAACCATTATTTTTGTTTCTCAAATAACTGATAGAATGATCTTCGGTTCGCCCGATGACAACCCACACTATCTATATGCAAAACAACAATACATAGAACTTGTTTAATCTAACATGTTTCTCATTCATAAAGTGAAAAAGTGTAATATCATCTAAAGCCAAGCTTTCAGTTTATAACACTAACAATCTCCCAATTATACTTAAAGCCTTCAATTTTACAAGTATAGTCCTATCAATCCGTTATTCTAAAAGACCTATGTTAATCCTATTGCCATGCACTTGACTCCTATTCCTATCACGTGTTTGACGAAGACCTTCTCTGGCAAACTCTTAGTGAAGGGATCAGCTAGGTTGTCCTCTTATGCAATCTTGGAAACATCGACGTCTCCTCTACCAACTATCTCTCGAATCAGATGGTGCTTGCGCTCTATGTGTTTGCTTGCTCTGTGGGCTCGTGGTTCTCTTGAATTTGCTACTGCTCCATTGTTATCACAGTACACGGCAATACCACGTGGCAAACTCAGAATCATCTTCAATTCCACTAAGAAGTTTCTAAGACAAACTGGCTCTTTCGCTGTCTCTGAGGCTGCTATGTACTCGGCTTCCACGGTGGAGTCCGCCACACATTTCTGCTTAGCACTCCTCCATGAAATGGCTCCACCTTCCAAGGTAAACACATAACCTGAGGTTGACTTACGCTCGTCCCTATATGACTGGAAATCAGAATCGCTGTAACTCAGAGGTAACAAGTTTTCGCATGATAAACTAACATGTAATGCTTAGTCCTTCTCAGGTACTTGAGTATATTCTTCACCGGTACTTGAGTATATTCTTCACCGCAGACCAATGTTCCCTTCTGGATTACTTTGATATCTAGCTACTAAGACAACGACGTAGCTAATATCCGACTTCGTACACATCATAACATACATGAGACTTCCTACTGCCGAAGCATAAGGAACTGTCTTCATGTCCTCTATCTCATGAGACGTCTTAGGAGACATCTCATTGGATAGAGGTATTCCTTTTCTGTAAGGTAAAGTACCTTTCTTGGAATCCTGCATGCTGAATCTAGCCAAGACAGTATCTATGTATGAAAACTAAGATAAGCACATCATTCTCTTCTACGGTCTCGCACGACCCTAATACCAAGAATGTGTCCTTCTTCTCCTAAGTCCTTCATATCAAACTGCTTAGACAACCACACCTTTACGTCTGACAACTCATTCTTACTGTTTTCAATAAGAAGTATGTCATCTACTTACAACACAAGAAACACCACCACGCTCCCACTGACTTTCTTGTACACACAGTGCTCATCCGGACATTGAGTGAACCAGTACGACTGGATCACCTCATCGAACCGAATGCTTCAAGATCTCGAATCTTGCTTCAGTCCATAAATGGACCGATTAAGCTTACACACTAGATGCGCATGTCCCTTAGAAATGAATCCCTGCGCATGTCTCTTAGCAATGAATCCCTCTGTTGCTGCATATAGATGTCCTCCTGAAGGTTTTCGTTAAGGAAAGTCATCTTGAATTCCATCTGCCAGACCTCATAATCCATATGAGTGGCTACAACCAAAAGAATCTGAATGGATTTAAGCATTACTACTGGAGAAAAGGTTTCATCATAGTCTATACCCTCAATCAAAGTATAACCTTTCGCAACAAGCCTAGTTTTAAAGGTTTGCACCTCCCCATATGATCATCTTTTTCTCTTATAGATCCACTTACATCCAATAGGTCGTACCCCATTGGGTGGTTCTACAGGATTCCAGACTTGATTAGAGTCTACAGACCCCATTTCAGTATTCATTGCAATATTCTATGAATCTGCATCTTTATCTTGGAGTGGCTCGTTGTAGGTCTTTGGGTCTGATTCTAGGTTTCCTGGAACTGAGCCTGAAGTCTCTTCAAAACCTATCCATCGGTCGGGTAAATGAGAAACCCTCCCACTATGACAAGGTACTTTCTGCACTGGTACACTCTCAGTGCGCCGTGTTGCAGTATTATGTAATGTATCTACTTGTGTAGTCGTTGGGAAACTATCGTCTTCACCCCTTAACTCCTCTAATACTAGTCTACTCGCGGGCTTGTGATTCATAATATAGTCTTCTTCCAAGAATATAACATTCATGCTAACGATCACCTTCTGATCCTCGATACTATAATATAATCTACCTTTCGTTTCCTTGGGATTGCCCACAAAAAACTTGTGCTTCCGTGTTGGTGTATATACTGAAAGCTTAGCTTTAGATGTATTTATACCGAGCCCGTTTGAATGAGAATCATGTTTAATTAAACAAGTCTATGTTCTGTTGTTTTGCACTTAGATAGAATGGGTCGTTAGTGGGCGAACAGAAGATCATTCTATCAGTTACTTGCGAAACTAGAACTGTGGTTCACAACCTAGATGGAAATGAACAATCCATCGTGAACGGTTATAGTGTTAACCGTACAGTTGGTCTTGACTGATTAGTTACTCTAGAACACTTTGTCTATTGAACGGATCCCAAAGAGGAGAAGTTCATATTATACTGATCGTCGTAAACAAACTAGGCCTCGGTTAATTACTGCGTTCACTTAACCCGTAAAATATTAAACAGACAATATATATATATATATGCAGTATATATTATTTTGATTCGCATGGGTGAAGTTCAGTTAAATGGATCAATAGTCCTACTGTGTTGGGTAGTATTGTTGTATATATGATGTGCTGTTAGAATAGTTACGGTCACCGTGTGCGATAGTTTGATGATGTCCCCGAGATGAGCTCATGAAGGATTATTATGTTAAATCTGACCAGTGAAATTTATTCCGACATAATAATAATGGTATGAGTGGTATTAGTTTGGGTTATAGATGTCGATTAATTTAATTGTCAGTAATTAAATTAATTGATAGACATTATATCTTAAAAATGGGAGATAAATCGAGTAAATATTATTGGAGACTCGAATATAATGTAGAAATTATATCGGGAGTGTAACGCCCTGTTTTATTTTAAAGCATTTACCGAATTTATTTATAAAAATCAGAGTTTATTTTTCGTAAATTCTCAATTTAAATTTGATTATCAACGTGCGCTACTTAACTACCAACAACAATTTAACAAATATGAACAAACAGATTGAACCTACACATGCATAAACTAACAGTCATAAAACTTAAACCAAATATTCATAAGTTCCAACTGGTCCATCCAACATAAACATAAAATTCAAGCGGAAGCAGAAGTATCCAAAGTGAAAACATGTAGTTCAACATGAATAATAACAGGCGGAAGAAAAGACAATAATAATGCAATAACAAATGACCACCACTCGATCGTCTTCACGCCGCCGCCGCCAGCCATGCTCAACCTAAAGAAAGGAAGAGGAGACAAAGAGGAAAATAATGGGGGTGAGCAAAACAATTATGCTCACCATTACCGCATAAAGATTGAAAACCATAAATGAAGTATGCAAACAATCCAAGGTCTAACTCTTTACACGGCCCTATCGCAAACCTCCTATATATATACAACAACCTTCTGATCAGACATCGGCAAGGAGTAACTAGAAACCTTCCCACCCCGGATACAACGGGCTAAGGGATCCTTTCCAGAAGACAGTGGAGCTGTTCCCCCCCCCCCCCCCCCCGAAAAACACACGGATCAGGGTGTCCTCCTTCCCGATACAATGGGCATGTGACCTCTCACTGCTTATTCATTCATCAAAGGCACTAGCACGAGACACTTAGATTAGGGTTCTCACGCATACAACAACTATCGAAACGAACATTTATACGAAATAACGAGTGCGATAATTATAGATACAACGTAATTGTACCCACCTGGACAAAAGCAAGAGAGATAGCACAAATAATACGTGCAGACGGCGAGCTTGGCTCGTCAAATACCTACATTTAATAAAATAGCCCTACAACACATGAACAACTAATCATAACAATCACTTAGTCCAACTAAGCTCACATAAGCATTTAAGCCTGCATTTTATCAAGGAAATCCAATTTCCGAAATCACCATGTAAGTTTTCCAAAACTTAACCCGAGCAGCATTTTTAAAATCAACATAATTTCAGCACATAATTCATATGAACAAGATTCAAGTTGCATTAGAACCCTAAGACATGTATCTACAACTTGTCTGAAGATCATATTGGCAAATAATGACATTATCAAAGAGTTTAAACATAAAACATTTAATTCATAAAATCTGCCAGAGACTAATACATGATATAAACAACAACTCAGTATTTATCATCTAATTCATGCTATAGACCTCCAAATGACATGATTCTTGCATGCTTAGAAACTACAACGTTCATTTAGAACATAAAAGCAGATATGGTTATTTAAATAGTGTAAAAGCAGTTAACATTTAAGCATCAGTTTCTGCCAAAGTACAAAACCCTATCTCATGCATATCTACATGCATATGAACATAACTCGAGCTACAGATATCACATACGCATGAATTTTACCTCTTCAGAAATCTAAGAAGTAAACCTATAACTTTCCTGAAAATCACAAATTCATTTGATCACATTATAATACAATAGACATGCCAAACATTAATTAAACACATGCTGCCGGGTAACAGAAAAACTGAACGCACGATATTTTTGTAAAAATCATAACTCACTCGATACTTATCGGATTATCAGAATTCCAAAGCCCAGAGAAAGCCAACAGAAAACACTACATTTCATATGAAAATAAAAACTTTAAATTACAAGTTTGAGAGGATAATAAAAGCAACACAACTGAGCAGCAAAAACACGATTTATAATTCTAATGCAAACGAAACATCTCCAATATGTCCTCGATGCCATAAACGCTCGTTAAACACACCTAACAACATCAAATGGGCATAATTACGACTAATCCCAGTAATAAAATAGGGTTCCAAATATACAAACGAGAGTCCAATAATACATGTAGATTCACAAGGTACCGAACGAATAAACGCAATATATACGAATAGATAAACAAATCGAGAGGAATCTGACTTCGAACACGGATTCGATAGAATGAACGATATATATATCCAACATGTGATATACAAGAAACATTGGAATAACGAGAAGGTTCGAAAATGTTACCCGTCTTCGGGAATCAACGAGCTATCAGATGAAAAACGGGTTGGACGACGAGAAATAAAACGGAAGAACGGAAACTCAAAAGCTCGAAAGCTTCGAGGGACTGCTATTGAACACGACCAGCTCGTGAACAAACAGATGCACCTCACAACGATCGGCGGCTGAGACTCGTTGACAAACGGCAAGTGTGATGAGGATGATGGTCGGAATGGTACGCGAGTAGCAAGCGGGGAAACGTTGGGGGCTCGCTATGGCAACGTGCAGCAATGTAGCGAATCGCGAGGAGCACGGTGGTGTGATGGTGGTGATCGGATTTTAGGATGGTGAAGGAGAGATTCAACGTGAGTGAGATAAAGATTTTGGGAGAGAACGATGAAATTTTCTTCTTCTCTGATATGTGATCCGTGAGAGATATATGGGAGGGAGAGAGAGAGCCATTCAATACACACATAAGAGGAGAGATTTACGTAAAAAAAAATTCAATGCTTGGGAGGATTTAAAGACCATAATGAAGAATAATGAGGAATTAATTCCTTAATTAATTGGCCATTCAAATAACAACAAGGGAGAAAGATATAGACCCGTTATGGGCTCACGGTTCAAGGCGCACGACCAGTTTTCTCAGTTCCAAAAATTAGGACAATATACGGGGCTTGGTTCAATCACGCGGTTCCGAAAAATAAATGAATAAAATATATTTATAATACACACAATATACATTTAATAATAATAATTATTTAAACAAATAATAAAAATTAGATATTTAATAAAAATAATAAAAAAAATAAAATAATAATAATAACAATGCAAAAACAAAAAAAAATCCAAATAATCCATAAACAAACGGGGCATTATAGTCTACCCACCTTAAAAAGAATTTCGTCCTCGGAATTCGAAAAGAAAATAACTATCAAGCTAAAAGAATACAAAGGGACTCAAAACGCGAAGTTGGGGTATCTCCTCCTTCCCCCAAGTCGCTTCGGACTCGTCATGTCGGCTCCATCGCACCTTCACGAGACTCACTACCCGGTTCCTCAACTGATGGACCTTCCAGTCCGATATAGCCACCGACACCTCCTCATAGGTAAGGTCTCGCTCGACCTGCAACTCTCTGAAGTCCACCACGTGGTTAGGGTCATGCACATATCTACGCAACACCGATACATGAAACACATCATGCACCCCCGACACATCCGGTGGTAAAGCTAGCCGATAAGCCAAGTCCCCAACTCGAGCAAGGATCTCAAAGGACTAACCGCACATAGCAGCGGATTCACATTTACCCCAAACCAAGGTATACCACACCTCTAGTCATACGAAAGGGAAAACTCAAATGGTACCATCAATATACTCGCTCGATACATAAACCACGAAACGACCCACCCAAGGTGAGAAATCGCAAAACGCAACACACAACATGCACACACACGGCCTCAACAGGTCTCATAGTGCCTCGACTGTGAGATCATCGGTCTAACAATCGTGGTTGACACGTGGAGCTGAGTTTCAACATGGTGCTCAGGTCACGCCGAAAATTTACCCACAATCTCGACACACCTGTGACTTCTTGCCGAAACGATTGTCACGGTAACTGTGCAACCATGCACGTAGTATAGCCCCACTATACTCATACTCACAACACGCGACTCTACGACACAAACGTAGCCCCTCATGGTTCCGTTTGCTGGCAACACAAGTCATCTCGCTATCTCGAGAAATTCTCTCATAGGCATAGAAAACCTATCGACCACGCTTCCTTATCAAAACCATCGATCGACGATGCAAACGGAATCACTATACATCTGTCGATATTCTCATCGGGTTCCAGAGTCCATCTTGATTCGTAGACTCTTTAATATTTGGCCGGTGGTAAATCGAGTCTTGTATCGATCTTCAAGAATTTTGCAGTCACCTTTGATATACTGAATGGGTCTTCATTCTGTGGTAGTGGTTGATCAGCCTTCGGTGTCCGTCGGTTGAGTTTACGGTTGTCGACGTGTAGCATCTTCGTCCTGGAATAGTTTCGTTCCTTTGGTGCTCAGGTTGGTCGTAACTCGCTTTGTTCGTCTGATGGCCTTCCTTTTTGTTCCTCCGAACTATTCCTGGTGACTCTAGTTCAGAGAAAACCATCTCCGGTGCCACATGCGAGTCGATCACGACCTGATAAATGACCATCATTGGCCTCCAGGTTACAAGACCATAGAGGATTGCGACGACGTTCGTACTTTTGAGTACACGGACTCGGAGTTATCGCAAAAAAAAACACTAACCTTGCAACAAAGAAGGTCTAGCAGAAAACATATTGCTTATCTTTATTTTTACACAAAGCCTCTAAACAAAGTTAGCTCCACACATAAAACACAAAAATTGCACAACCGATTAAAAGATAATACATAGAAATGGAAAGTTAATAGCCAACAGACGATCTCCATTTCTCGGTGAGTTATCCACTATATGCAATCACGTCAGCTCTAAGGAAAGTATTCCTAGGTGATAATTCTCCTTCATTCGCACTTGAAATAAACCAACATGACCTCTTTGAGCTTTACGGAGTCACTCTGTCAGAACTATCAGTCATCGCTACCAATGTTCATCACTCACACAATAAAAGGTAGCCATTACTTTCCTCGAAATTTTGCCATCCTCGAAAGTCTCTCTATTAATACTTCATCGATCAACAAAACTCTTCGGCATCGGTCGACAACTCGCTACAAGTTACAAATTCCAATCATCGTACTTCAATGATTGGATTCCACCACTGCTCCTCTGGTCCACTTGTCAGCTGCCCCAGGCGTTCGAGTGATCCCGTACATTCGAAACTTCTCAATTGTATAATCTCAATAAGGCATCCTGACGTTGGTCACCAGAAAAGCTATGGTGCATATACACAAATTTCAAATGTCAACTAGATAACTCGCTCAAAATGCTAACTCGAAATTATATCGAGAAAACTACTAGGGTCATAACTAATCTCAACTGCGACTAGAGTTCACCCAATTAAATAAAAAGGAGGGATAAGATCCTAAGCCCCATATATGTCAATAAAAACAATCACAACGAGATACCAAACACATACCTCAAGTTGACGCGGCGAGACGAAGACGAGTGGTCAATGGTCATTACATACACTAACACTAAAGATAGTCTACAGAAAGGCAGACTAACTCTGATACCATACTGTAACGCCCCATTTTATTTTAAAGCATTTACCGAATTTATTTATAAAAGTCAGTTTATTTTTCGTAAATTTTGAATTTAAAATTTGATTATCAACGGGCGCTACTTAACTACCAATAACAATTTAACAAATACGAACAAACAGATTGAACCTATACATGCATAAACTAACAGTCATAAAAATTAAACCAAATGTTCATATGTTCCAACTGGTCCATCCAACATAAACATAATATTCAAGCGGAAGCAGAAAATATCCAAAGTGAAAACAAGTAGGTCAACATGAACAATAATAATGCAATAACAAATGACCACCACTCGATCGTCTTCACACCGCCGCCACCAGCCATGCTCAACCTAAAGAAAGGAAGAGGAGACAAAGAGGAAAATAATGGGGGTGAGTAAAACCATTTTGCTCACCATTACCGCACAGTATATCCCGCATAAAGATTCAAAACCATAAATAAAGTATGTATAGAATCCAAGGTCTAACTCCCTGCACGGCCCTATCGCAAACCTACTATGTACAAACAATAACCTTCCGATCAGACATCAGCAAGGAGTAACCGGAAACCTTCCCACCCTGGATACAACGGGCTAAGGGATCCTTTCCAGGAGATAGTGGAGTTGTTTCCCCCTCCCCTCCCCGTAAAACACACGGATCAGGGCGTCCTCTTCTCGGATACAATGGGCAGGTGACCATTAACTATTTATACATTCATCAAAGCCACTATCAACAGGACACTTAGACTAGGGTTCTCATGCATACAACAACTATCGAAATGAACATTTATACGAAATAACGAGTGCGATAATTATAAATACAATGTAATTGTACCCACCTGGACAAAAGAAAGAGAGATAGCACAAACAATACGTGCAGACAGCGAGCTCGGCTCGTCAAACACCTACATTTAATAAAATAGCCCTATAAATGACTATTCCACACATGAACAACTAATCATAACAATCACTTTGTCCAACTAAGCTCACATAAGCATTTTAGCATGCATTTAATCAAGAAAATCCCATTTCCGAAAACACCATGTAAGTTTTCCAAAACTTAACCTGAGCAGCGTTTTTAAAATCAACTTAACTTTCAGCACATAATTTATATGAACAAGATTCAAGTTTCATTAGAACCCTAAGACATGTATCTACAATTCTTATGAAGACACCGAAAATAGATAAGCCATTTTGCAGGTGATAATTCAACAAACATTCATTACAAAGAAGCAGTCAAAAACTGGGAATATGCAACTGACCGGACTTCAGTAATTGCTAGATAACTTGAGCTACACACATGCCTTTAATGAGATTCAAAAACCACATAGAAGATAAATCAATCATTTTCTGAAGGTCTCATTAGCAAATAATGACATTATCAAAAGTTTAAACATAAAACATTTGATTCATAAAATCTGCCAGAGACTAATACATGATATAAACAACACCTCAGTATTTATCATCTAACTCATGCTACAGACCTCCAAATGACATTATTCTTGCATGCTTAGAAAGCTACGATAAGGCTACAACTTTCATTTAGAATATAAAAGCAGATAAGGTCATTTAGATAGTGTAAAAGCAGTTAACATTTAAGCATCAGTTTCTGCAAAAGTACAAAACCCTATATCATGCATATCTACATTCATATGAACACAAATCGAGCTACAGATATCACATATGCATGAATCTTACCTCTTCAGAAAGCTAAGAAGTAAACCTATAACTTTCATGAAGATCATAAATTTATTTGATCATATTATGACACAATAAACAGGCCAAAAATTAATTGAACACATGCTGTCGGGTAACAGAAAAACTGAACGCATAATATTTTTGTAAAAATCATAACTCACTAGATGCTAATCGGATTATTGAAATTCCAATGCCCAGATAAAGCCAACATAAAATTATACATTTCATATAATATTACAACTTTAAATTACTAGTTTCAGAGGGTCATAATAGCAGCACAACAGAGCAGCAAAAACATGATTTATAATTCTAATGCAAACGAAACATCGCCAATATATCCTCGATGCCATAAACGCTCGTTAAACACACGTAACAACATCAAATGGTCATAGTTACGACTAATCATAGCATTAAAACAAGGTTCAAATATAAAAACAAGAGTCCAATAATCCACGTAGATTCACAAGGTATCGAGCGAATAAACATAATATATACGAATAGATAAACAAATCAAAAGGAATCCAACTTTAAACAAGGATTTGATAGAATGCACGATATATATATATATATATATAATATGTGATATACGAGCACGATCGGAATAACGAGAAGGTTCGAAAACGTTATTGTCTTCGGAAATCTATGAGCTATCAGACGAAAAACGGGTTGGACGACGGGAAATAAAACGGAAGAACGGATACTCAAGAACTCAAAAGCTTCGATGGACGGTTGTTGAACACGACCAACTCGTGAATGAACATATACACCCCACAACAATCAGTGGCTGAGACTCGGTCACGAATGACGAGGGTGATGAGGATGATGACAGGAATTGTACGCGAGCAGCAAGCGGGGAAATGCAGGGGATAAAGATTTGGGGAGAGAACAATGAAATTTTCTTCTTCTCTGATATGTGATCGGCGAGAGACATATGGGAGGGAGAGAGAGAGCCGTTCAATACACACTTAAGAGGAGAGATTTACGTAAAAAAAAAAAAAATCAATGCTTGAGAGGATTTAAAGGCGATAATATGAAGAATAATGAGGAATTAATTTCTTAATTAATTGGCCATTCAAATAACAACAAGGGAGAGAGATATAGATGGGTTATGGGCTCACGGTTCAAGGCACACAGCTGATTTTCTCGGTTCCAAAAATTAAGACAGTATACGAGGCTTGGTTCGATCACGCGGTTCCAAAAAATAAATGAATAAAATATATTTATAATACACACAATATACATTTAATAATAATAATTATTTAAATAAATAATAACAATTAGACATTTAATAATAATAATAATAATAATAATAATAATAATAATAATAATAATAATAATAATAATAATAATAATAATAATAATAATAATAATAATAATAATAATAATAATAATGCAAAAATAAATAATCCAAATAATCCATAAACAAACGGGGCATTACAGGGAGTTCATTCAATAATACTACTTTAGTGGAGTGTGCGTATTATTGTTGTTTGGGTTTGGTAGGCTTGGCCTATAGTCTAATCTAAATTGGAGAAGCCCAATTTAGTACCTCCTTAGGATCTCTGTTGTAGCCTAAAAATACATCACATCTCTTGGGATTAGGGAATAAGTCTTGCACGATGGAAACCCACGATTGGAAGGATTCACTCTGCGCTTTATGTGCTCTCTTCTCTATCTCTTGTGTCATCTTCTTCTACTCCAAGTAATCCCAATAGAGATATCTCTGATTTCGTCGTCCACCAAAATGATCGGAGTAGATGTCAGGTCATACAACAGAAGATCTGAAGTGATTGAGCAATTTATATATATTAATCCAACCCTTAATATATATATTCAACCCTGTAATTTATCTGTAATTCGCGGGGTTGTCCGTTCTTCACTAAAAGCGAGATCTATGTTAATCAGATGTATTGGAACTGACCGACGACCATGCCATGA
>CACSLK010027842.1:9555893-9576345 GCA_902706635.1 Striga hermonthica
ATGGTCGAAAGGGGCATGTGCGAGACATAAAGCGCAAAACGGAGGAGGTCGGGATAATTGGTCGAATGCCAGTTGTAACACCCCGCTTATCAGAGTACATTTTTCGCAACTTTTTCTTCGATAGTGCTTATTAATTTTTCGAAATCTTTTTAACTTAGCTCGGGATGCTACTAAAAACTTATCTTCTTTAAAATTTATTTTCTCCAAAATTTAGTCTAACAAATAAATAGATTTTAATTATCGAACATGTATGAAAATTGAACTCGATAAATCTTGTCAATCTGAAAATACTTTCACACATGTTCAATATCTGAAAGACGTAGCGGAAATCTTACATGCATGGTATAATACAAATTAAAACCTTATTAAAAGTCCACAATATAACAAAATGAACCAAATCCTCAATCCACACCACCATAGCTGATCTCACACCTCCGCACCGACCCTGTTACCTGAAAATGATAATAGTGGGGCGTGAGTACTAATCCACTGTACTCTGTAAAAACCCATACTAAAGTAAACAGTAATAATAATATCAATATCATGATCGCAGGTATATATAAACTTAAACTTGATCTCCCGGACACTTGGACCGGTAACTTGAACTTAAACTTTTGGACACTTGTCCCTTAACCATGTGCACACTCTGATGGCATATTAAGGCTACTGCGCCTCCACCAGAACTCGGGATGGCATATTAAGGCTACTGCGCCTCCACCCAAAGCGAATAACTCATATACATACCTTTGATATGATAATTACTATTATACTCAATGTAATACCCAGGCTGGGTCTCCACCTTTTCTTCTTGGAAACTTTTGAAAATCGTAAGTGCTATACTGGTAGCTGTATCTGCAACTACATAAAAATATAGACAAATATACTAAGTACTATGCTCGGAGTATTCTCAATAGGATGCTGAGATTTTTAAATCTAATTGATAACTTATTCGAATCTTAAAGAGGTTCAATAGGCCTGTTATAGTTAGAATGAACATCTATGCATCGAACAACTTAACTTTACAAACTTTTACTCAAGGCCATCAAATTAACTCATATAAATCATGTCTTTAAAATCTAAGACATTGACTTATTCTCAAATTTTACTAAATTAACTTGTAAGTGAAAATAACTAAATTTCACATACATAAACTCAAACATATGCTTAACTTTTATCAACATCAATTACATGATTCATAACTACTAAACTTGTCCTAAACTTGCTTGGTAATGAAAATTATAACTAAATTCTCGTACATACAAATCATAACATCAAATCATGACATTAATATGCAAGACTTGAAACAATTTATATTAAAATTGTATTCTCAACGTATTACACTAAAACTTGGTCACTTTACTCATCATCAATAATATGAGAATTCCATATCAATTACTCTTAAAAACTTTAACATTAAATACATCTTATATGTCATCTAATTATAATAACACATTCATTTCTCAACTTAATATCATGAATTCAACTTGCATACTAACTTCAAAATCTTTATCTCAAGTTATAACATGCCAAATAACTCAATTCTTGTTCTTATGTACTCCTTATTTACATAAGAATTACTTATCCAAATCATACTTTATTGGATAATCTAATATCAATAAACACATATACTTAAACTCATTGAATTCATAAAATCAA
This sequence comes from Striga hermonthica, assembly GCA_902706635.1. Classification (NCBI taxonomy): domain Eukaryota; kingdom Viridiplantae; phylum Streptophyta; class Magnoliopsida; order Lamiales; family Orobanchaceae; genus Striga; species Striga hermonthica. Next base: position 9,557,550 of record CACSLK010027842.1, read on the forward strand.
TTATAATCTCAACTTCAAATTCATTAACATGCATGCTAATAACTACTTAACTCATCTAAAACATGAATTTAAGATAAGTAATTACCTTCTTATTGCTAGAACTTGAACTTGAAAACTTTGATTCTTCCCTCCAAAAATCTTCACTTTACTAGAATTCCACCACTCACTCTCTCAAATGAACTTATATAATTTTGAAATATTTCCTGGTGTAAAAATTCAGATTTTAAGCCCACTATTTATAGGCAGAAACTTTTAATATAATATAATGGAGTGAAGAAATCAACAAAATAAATAATTAAAACTTATAAAACTCAATCAACATAAACATATCAATTTCTAACTTGTAGAAATCATCCATACTTAAATTAAATGCTTAAAATGAACTATAGTTGGCACCAAACTCGAATCATAAAAATCTGAAATTTCTGTCGGTCACACGGGTCGTGCGACGGATCGTGTGACTATTCCGAGAGCAGATTTTAACAGTACATTGAGCCACATGACTCGTGTGGCTTGCCACGCGACTCGTGTGACTTGAAAAGCTTAAAATTTTGAACTTTTTAACTCAAAATAGCTCCATCTTGGAAATAAACTGATAATTTTTACTAATAACTGAATGGGATATTACAATCTACCCCCTTAAAACTATTTCTGTCCTCGGAAATACTGGAACTGGAATACATACTATTTGAGTATATATCATAGTTCTATACGTAATATCAACTTGTTGCTCCCAAATGGCATCTTTTTCTTTGTGGCGAGTCCATTTTATACAAACAAGGGCAATATCTCGATTCCTTAGCCGATGAACCTTTTGATCCAAACTGATACCGGTTGTTACTCGTAAGTTAAAGCTGGCTAAATCTTAATCTCATTGTGCTAAAGCACATGATTTGGATCGCTCACATATGCACGTATCATTGATACATGAATAACATTACACATACAAACCAACCCGGGAGTTAAAGTTAAATGATAAAATGCTTCTTTGTTCAAGAATTTTGAATGAACACATATACAAAAATGCAACTTACCTTTCTTCCCAAAACGAACGACACTTCTCGTTAGTCGAACTTTCAGAAAGACTTTATCTCAAATCTCAAAATGCATTTCTCGTCCATGCTTATCAGCTGAATACTTCTGCCAACTCGGAGCAATCTTGAACCTTTCTTGAATTTCGGCTACTTACTCAACTGTTTCCTCGATCATCTTCCATCTTAATGATGGTAATGCTAAATGCTTTGACCTGCTTCTTATGACTCGGAACATGACTATGCGGCACTTTGCATGCGATGTACCCACTACCCGGGGCCCTTCGGAGGTGCGAAAAATTTACATGTGTGTACCTACAATGTCAATATCACCTGCAAACATAAAAATTCACATATATGTTAGCATTTTCAACTGCACCGAACTTGCTTCTGCGCCGTGAAACCTTCTGATCAAGCACTACTATCAGTACTTATATTCTTATGACGTTAATACAGGCAATATCTCTTAAAGAACTGATTGGAAACTACTGCACTGCTGCAGAATAATTTACCCAACTACTGATCATACCACATTCCACCCATCGAGGTGACTTATTCTTTCTTCAATAATGCTGACCGACACAACTCAACATCACAATAATTCATTCTTCAATTATATCCAACATCTCACATCTGATTTCTGTTGTATTAAATGCATACTGATTGCGTATTTCTGACATTAAAAACACTTTAATGTATGATCTTTATCTTTGTAACTTACTTCATACACTTCAATCTTCTGTAAACAGGCTCGCTAATCTTCAATCTTCTTCAGCAATGGTCCGAAATAACAAATGGATCTGGCACTTTCAAACATTCGCAATTTATATTCCTTTCTTCCCCTTAATATAATAAATAGAATTTATCGATCTCGAGTGGAAAGATGGAGAGTGCTAATGATCCATAATCTTCCACATGATATACGATGGTTGATTGAAGCAAAAGTCCGATTGTCTGGTGAATATCAAAATTCTTATGAATATCTACCAGGTATGGGTATAAGTAATCTTGCCAAGAAACATAGAGCAAAATGAATAGGCGGCTGCTATAAATGTGCTCGATTGAATTGCGACACCCAATGCAAATCGTTGAGGTTTGTATCCATAAATCGAGAACATAAAATAGCTTTATTAAGAATGGCTTGAACAAGGAATTCCTGGATCAAACCCTCCAACAAATTCTCGATACACATCCCAGTGGATATGTGCGTCGAGAGCTTATGTCTTTATGGGTTTGTTTCAAAGATGAACAGAACCGCTATAGTCTCGAAAACATTATTGCTAAGGATCTTGTTTGCAACATATGTCTCTACTAACTCCCTTATTAAAAAGGTATTTATTTCTTCCGATAAATACAACTCATTTAATACTTAACTGCTCCACTGTTTGTTGCTTCTACCGAAATAAAACAATATAATACTCATTTTCTTTCTTTAAATAACCCATCTTTTCTCCTATTTGAGTATCTCTCTACTCCAAATGGAGACTCCTGAATCTTCTCAAGTTACAAAAGTTCTTCTTTCTATTAAAACCATTTGCGTTCTTGGTGGTTCTAAACTTGTAACCTCTTCTCAAAATTTAGATATTGTATCCAAATTAGTACGAGAATTGGGAAAACAAAAGATCACTTTACTGTATGGAGGAACTAGCCTCAATTTCTTTGACAACTTGCTCTTGGCTGGAAAATGCTTTGAGATTGAAGTGAAAAGTGTTCTACCCTTTCACAGAGCTCCTTCACAAGTTCTCAAAGACTCTACCAGTCTAATGCTTTCTTACTCTTTCTATGATTGCACTATGTTCATGCTGAATCAAAGTGATGTTTTCATCGTACTTCCGGGTGGATATGAAACTTTAATGACCATATTTACTATTGCTTCTTGGGCTGACATGAAACTTCATAATAATCCCATTGGTCTATTAAATTCATATCACGTGTTCAATGGCTTTCTTAGTTTTCTTGATGAAAGTGTATTTCAAACCTTTATTTCTGCTTCTACTAGAGAGATCATCAACTGTGCAGATATTGCTGCTGAACTTATCAAAAAGCTTCAAGAAAACATCTCTCAAGGTTCTGTGGAAACTCCAGGGATCAAGCGGAAAAGAACTTTTGATCCACCAGACTTAGCTTTATAAACCTTGATCTCTATCATGGGTGAAAGAGTTAAGGGGTATTAGACCCTTGAGACGCACCCCCATATATATATATATATATTTTGTATTAGTTGAGGATTCACTTTTGTTTTATCTGCTTATCATGCATCTGCGTTGCTATTTCTGATGAATTTGTAATAACTTCTTTTTTAGTAATGAAATCCTCAAAATTGTGCTTGAATAATCCTTTCTTATATTGACGAATATAAATGGAAACTTATTCATCTTTGTCTTATTAAACAGACTATTATCACATATCCAGATGATTTATACTTCACTTTTAAAAACTCTTTTGAGAGATTTAACTGATCTTCTCAATGTTGGAGTGTGAAACTTATGAACTGACTGATGTATGTCCAAGTTCAAGGTAAACTAAGATTAATGACTCTTATTTCAAGTCTCCATAATTTACCCAGCTAATTAGCTATCAAAAGAAATTATTCAAAATTCATGAACATTGATCTTTATCTGGTAATTACCCGGCATTGTGACTCTTATTTCAAGTCGCCATGATAATAATGAAAATACTTGGCTCTATATACTGATACTTTTAAACTCATGCTTATTAACTTCTGAAACGTACTATGTAAGACTGATCATACAAGTACTGATAACATTGTTTCTGAACATTGCTAACTAAAAATTTGCGGTATTTAACTGATAAGATACCTTCATTTCTGACTCTAAAGATTGACTACTTTCTTAAACTTTACTCTTACGGTTCAGTTTCAAGCCTCCATGGTATATCCGAAATTATGGTTCTTATTTCAAACCTCCATGATTTACCCAGACTTATGGCTCTTATACACCGAAAATCGTTACTTTTATGTATATACTCAAAATATATCAACTTTTAGAGTTAGAATTTAACTTTAATCTGATGGCTTAACTTTAGAATGTTCAGATAACTTTCTCGATCTTGTGAACTTTAAAAAAATTTAGTCGCAAAACTGGGCAACTATGAATATCTCATGTAAAACTTTACAGCGTGTCATCTATATACTTAATCTGAACAGGAGTTGAACTTGAAATTACTGAAAAAAAAGAATACTGAATTCTTGGAAAAGCACAATTTCTTAACAATCCAATAATTATCTCGATAAGCTAAGTTCAACTATAATCTTGAACATAGTTCTGATTTCTGATATCAGGACATATATGATACTGCTTTGAATTCTTGATACCAATCTAGGCATTTATTCTGATTTCTAAGGTTCGGATCTCTGAATCCTATTGAGCATATATAGACTTATTAATTTACATATATTTTTAAAAAAACTTTTGTAAAAACTTTTAACAACACTTACCTGGTAGTCAGTGAGGTGTGAGTGTGGTGTGGTCGGTTTTCCCTAAAAATCTTTTTTCTGAAACTTCCTTTCTGGAACTTAAACTTTTAGTATACAGAGCAATTAAAATTTAGCTATGATACCAACTATAACACCCCGCTTATTAGAGTACATTTCTCGCAACATTTTCTTTGAAAGTGCTTATATATTTTTCGAAATCTTTTTAACTTAGCTCGGGATGTTACTAAAACCGTATCTTCTTTAAACAATGTTTTCTCCAAAACTTAGTCTAACAAATAAATAGATTTTAATTATTGAACATGTATGAAAATTGAACTCGATAAATCTTTTAAATCTTAAAATACTGTCACACATGTTCAATATCTGAAAGACGTAGCGGAAATCTTACAAGCATGGTATAATACAAACCGAAACCTTATTAAAAGTCCACAATATAACAAATGAACCAAATCCTCAATCCACACCACCATAGCTGATCTCACACCTCCGCACTCATCCACTTCCTCCTTGGTTAATAGCTAAATATAAAGACTTTGAGGTTCATATACCATCCGAAGTAGCACCCCATATTCTACAATCAGGCATACCACGCACACGAGGTAGGGGATCTCCAATAACCTGTAGAGCCATCTCTAATGGCAGCTGTGAAAAAATGGCATTAGAGTCCCAAGCAATCCTTCCTGGAATTCCTTTCTGGGCTCGACTTCTATGACTTCAAACAAGCAAGGGATTGAGCCGTACAATAATTTCGATATGCCTATTATGAAAACCCATACTAAAGTAAACAGTAATAATAATATCAATATCATGATCGCATGTATATATAAACTTAAACTTGATCTCCGGGACGCTTGGACCGGTAGCTTGAACTTAAACTTTTGGACACTTGGTCCCTTAATCGTGTGCACACTCTGATGGCATATTAAGGCTACTGCGCCTCCACTAGAACTCGGGATGGCATATTAAGGCTACTGCTCCTCCACCCAAAGCGGATAACTCATATACATACCTTTAACATGATAATAGCTATTTTACTCAATGTAATACCCAGGCTGGGTCCCCACCTTTTCTTCTTGGAAACTTTTGAAAATCGTAAGTGTTGTACTGGTAGCTGTATCTGCAACTACATAAAAATATTGACAAATATACTAAGTACTATGCTCAGAGTATTCTCAATAGGATACTGAGATTTTTAAATCTAATTGATAACTTATTCGAATCTTAAAGAGGTTCAATAGGCCTGTTATAGTTAGAATGAACACTAATGCATCGAACAACTTAACTTCTCAAACTTTTACTCAAGGCCATCAAATTAACTCATATAAATCATGTCTTTAAAATCTAAGACATTAACTTATTCTCAAATTTTACTAAAAATAACTTGTAAGTAAAAATAACTAAATTTCACATACATAAATTCAAACATATGCTTAACTTTTATCAACATCAGTTACATGATTCATAAACTACTAAACTTGTCTTAATCTTGCTTGGTAGTGCAAATTATAACTAAATTCTCATACATACAAATCATAACATCAAATCATGACATTAATATGCAAGACTTGAAACATTTATATTAAAATTGTATTCTCAACGTATTACACTAAAACTTGGTCAGTTTACTCATCATCAATAATATGAGAATCCCATATCAATTACTCTTAAAAACTTTAACATGAAATACATCTTATATGCCATATAATCATAATAACACATTCATTTCTCAACTTAATATCATGAAATTCAACTTGCATACTAACTTCAAAATCTTTATCTCAAGTTATAACATGCCAAATAACTCAATTCTTGTTCTTATGTACTCCTCATTTACATAAGAATTACTTATCCAAATCATACTTTATTGGATAATCTAATATCAATGAACACATATACTTTATAATTGATCTTCTAACAACTTAAACTCATTGAATTCATAAAATCAATTATAATCTCAACTTCAAATTCATTAACATACATGCTAATTACTACTTAACTCATCTAAAACATGAATTTAAGATAAGTAATTACCTTCTTCTTGCTAGAACTTGAACTTGAAAACTTTGATTCTTCACTCCAAAAATCTTCACTTTACTAGAATTCCACCACTCACTCTCTCAAATGAACTTATATAACTTTGAAATATTTCTTGGTGTAAAAATTCAGATTTTAAGCCCACTATTAATAGGCAAAAACTTATAATATAATATAATGGAGTGAAGAACTCAACAAAATAATAATTAGAACTTATAAAACTTAATCATCATAAACATATCAATTTCTAACTTGTAGAAATAATCCATACTTAAATTAAATGCTTAAAATGAACTATAGTTGGCACCAAACTCGAATCATAAAATCTGAAGTTTCTGTCGGTCACACGGGTCGTGTGACTTGTCACACGGGTCGTGTGACCACACACGACTCATGTGACGGGTCGTGTGACTATGCCGAGAGTAGATTTGAACAGTACATTGAGCCACACGACTCGTGTGACTTTAAAAGCTTAAAATTTTGAACTTTTAACTCAAAATAGCTCCATCTTGGAAATAAACTGATACTTTTTACTAATAACTGAATGGGATATTACACCGGTGATAAGTTTTCGAGCTGAGGATGCTGAGGGATTTTTACTACCCCACAATGACGCGCTGGTCATCACGACGGAGGTAGCGGAGTTCGATGTGAAGAGGGTGTTCATCGACACCGGGAGCTCGGCCGACGTAATGTTCTATAATAGCTTCGCGCAAATCAACAAACATTTGAATCTGGAGCTGAAGTCGGTAGTTACGGCGCTGTACGGTTTTAACAGAGGTGAGGTAATGCCAATGGGTGAGGTGAGTCTAACCGTGGCGCTAGGGTCGGGCGACACCAGGAAGGTGAGGATGGTGCGGTTTGTAGTGGTTGGAGCAGAGTCATCTTACAATATCATCTTGGGGCGAACAGGGTTGAATGCGTTCCAAGCGGTCGTGTCTACATACCACATAACGATCAAGTATCCTATGGGTGAAAATGTGGGTGAGATTACTGGAGACCAGCTCACATCAAGGAGTTGCTATCAAACCACGGTCAGCAACAACAAGCAGTTGGCGCGAAAACAAGTGAAAGGTGGGGAGGAATTGCCCAATCGACCAGGTGGGTCGAGCTCGAAGGAGGAAAAGGGATGGCAAGATAAGGGAAAATAAAAGATGGATATACAACCTGGAGGTGAAGTCGAAAAAAATCAGATGGTGTAGGGGAGTGATCATAAAAAAATTTCAGAATTGGGAAGGAGCTGGAAGAGCCGATTAGGTCGAGGCTGGTCGGCCTAATAAGGGAGTTCGCGCACATCTTCGCATATACGGCGGAGGAGCTGACGGGGATTGAGGCCAAGGTAATCGAGCATAGACTGAACATTGATCTCCGTGTGAGGCTAGTAAAACAAAAGAGGAGACACCATGGTGTGGAAATGGACAAAATAATCGAGCAGGAGGTCGAAAAGCAATTAAACGCTGGGCATATCAAGAAAATCCGGTTTCCAGAATGGTTGTCTAACATTGTGATGGTGTCCAAGTCGGGAGGAAAGTGGTGGATGTGCATCGACTTCCGCGACTTGAACAAGGCATGTCCAAAGGATTTATACCCACTGCCCCAGATCGACCAGCTAGTAGATTCCGCGACGGGATGCGAGTTGCTCAGCTTAATGGATGCCTCGCAAGGTTACCACCAAATTCCCTTGGCAAGAGAATATTGGAAAAGGGTGAGCTTCATAACAAGCAAAGACACTTATTGCTACGTTGTGATGCCATTCGATTTGAAGAACGCCGGGGCAACTTATCAAAGGCTGATCGACCAAATCTTCAAAGACCAGTTGGGGAGGAACATGGAGGTGTACATCGACGACATGCTAGTCAAGAGCAAGATGGAGGTGGACCACGTGGGAGACTTTCCCAACGCTGAGGAGATATGGTATGAAACTCAATCCAGCCAAATGCTCGTTTGGCGTGAAAGTAGGGAAGTTCTTGGGCTATATGGTGACAAAGAAGGGAATAGAGGTGAATCCTGAAAAGGTGAGAGCGCTGATCTAGATGAAGCCACTCGCCAATCTGAAGGAGGTCCAAATACTGACCGGTCGAATAGTGGGCTTGAGTAGATTCATATCCAAAGTGGCCAAGAAGAGTGGACCTTTGTTCAAAACATTGAAGAAAAGCTCAAAATTTTAATGGACAGTGGAGGCCCAGAAGGCTTTCGAGGAGTTGCAAGAAGTGTTAGCCGATTTTCCTTTGCTAGCTAAGCCTGTACATGGGGAGGAGCTCATGCTTTACATATCCGTGGGAGAGAATGCGGTGAGTGCTATTGCGCGAGGAGGGGGTAACACAATTTCTGATATACTATGTCAGCCGGGTAATGAAAGGAGCGGACTTGAGATATTCTGAGATCGAGAAATGTGCGTTGGCAGTGGTCGTAACGGTTCAAAAATTGATGCCATATTTCTTAAATCATAAAGTCAAGGTGCGACGAACATGCCCTTGGAGCAGACTTTAGGTCGACCAGCGGTATCAGGCCGACTGATAAAATAGGCGGTCGAGCTAAGCAAATACTCTATCGTGTATGAGCCAAGGAGGGCGATCAAGGCACAAGTCCTGGCCGATTTCATCCAGGAAGGTACGAAGGTAGAGGAGGAGACGGGAGGAGTATGGCAATTGTTCGCAGATGGATCAGTATTGAGGAGCGGGGCAGGCTTGGGCATAGTATTGGTTTCACCCAAGGGAGATTCTGAAATATTTATTCTATATCGATCATTATCATTCGGGACTAATTATTTAAAGTCAAGAATGTTCGAATTAATTTCGAAGTTAAGTTTCGACTGAAATTATTTAAGTTCGGTCAAGGTTCATTAAATCCATGATCATACTTAGAATATTTTCTAAAGTAACTTTCGGCCATGATTAGCCTAAGTATACCATCATTGTTAGCAAGTCATGTGTGCACGTTGCGCTAGTCGCACGCCAACGCCCGAGGTCATGTCCAGTCGGGCCCAGGCTGACGCCTGTCGCGCCCATTGAGGTTCAGTCCACGCCGGCTGTGCCCAGTCGCACGCCAGCATGCATGGACACCTATGCCCGTGCCAGCTATGTTCAGTAAGGCCCGGTAGTGACCGAGTCGAGCCTAGTCTATGCCAGCACCTGCAACCGGGCACCAGCAGGCCCAGCACAGAACCGAGCCGGTTGGCCTGAGCTAGCGGCCGACCGCCCGGCCACGGCAGGCCGACGGTCCGGCCAGCCACTGAACCGGCCAATTTAGACTGGTTAAATTTATGTTTCGATGTGATCTGATCCGATCCCGATTTATTTTAAAAATTTCAGTTATAATTCCAAAACCAGTCAGTCCAGTTCAGTAATTTTAGTTAATCGTTTCAAAGACAGTTATGTCAAACCCTATTTCATATTAATGAGTCCAGTCGATCATCTTAACAATTATTTAATCAAGTCTGGACATAGTACTTAGTATTTGTTTATATATATGTTACAGTTTGAGCAGTTTGAGGCTATCAACACTTACGATTTATATCAGCAGTTCAGGTGGGAACTCAGACAGGGTATTACATTGACTTTAATTACAGCTATCATGTTTGAGGTATGTATCATGTTATGTGATGTATCCGCTTCGAATGGTGGTTAACTCCGTAATGTCCATCTCGGGTTCTAGTGGTTATATCTGCCCACTAGAGTGTGCACATGGTGTTCAGCACATTGTGTTGGCAGGTACAACTATGCTTCGTCTAAGCTATGAGGTTATGTGATGGTTACGAGGTACCGGCACGATGGGTACTCTTTGAGGTTTATGTATATGCCAGGATCATGATAATGCAATTATTATTAATGTTTACTTTAATATGAGTTCCTACGGAGCACAGTGGCTTTTAGTGCTCACGCCCCATGATCTTTATGATTTTTCAGGTCACAGGGTCGGACCGGAGGAGTGAGCTGGTCGGTGGTTCGTGGTCAAAGGTTTGGGCTAACTGCCATTTGTATATGTTTTGCCACGCCTTTACTACCGTTGTCGCTTTACAACTTATCGAACTGGCACGTTTGTTTTTATGCTTTGATTCGGTTTATCGATCGGACTTTTATGCAGTATTACATGCTAGTTTGATTTTAAATAATTTGCCTTTCAAAAATAGTTAAACTTAAACATGATAACAGATTTTATGTTAATGAAATGGTTGTTAGTAGCATCCCGAAAGGATTTCATAAATTTATACAATTTTATTAAGAAAAAATTTGCACAAATTTTACTCTGATATTTATGACATAGCGGGATGTTACAGTTGGTATCAGAGCACGTTTTTGTGTATCTGAATACTTTAATGAGTCAGAAAGTTTTATAAAACCCGACCACACCACGCTCATGCCTCGCCGACTATAGGTAAGTGTTGATCTATGTTTAAAGTTAAACAAAATACTATGTTTATGCTTAGTACGATTTCTGATCTTAGGGTCAGTAAGGATGCTCGAAATCATGAATAGGGTATTCATATGGATATGTTTTAGTTTATCAAGGTCATGTTAAGAAACTCGTCAAGAGATTTGTGCGCATTACTAATCAGTTAATGTATTTTTTCTGTATCTGATAATATTGAACTTTTCAATATTCAGATGCCGCCTCGTGGAGATCCAAATCATCAAGAGGTCCCCCAGGCCACCGTCGTCGTTCAGTTTCGCGACTACCATCCAGAGAAATTTTCCGGCCAGGGAGATCCCCCACTTGTCGACGAATGGGTCCAAGGCCTTGAAATGATTTTCGAGGTCATGCACTGTCCTGACCGTTATCGTGTCCTTTGCGCACAGACCCAAATGACGGGTGAGGCATGTCTCTGGTCGAATGCCTACTGGGGAATGCGTCCTGGAGAAAAGGAAGGTTGTACGTGGGAAAAATTCAAGGAGTTGATACGTGAGAAGTATTATCCTGCTTATTATCGAGCATAAATGGAGCGTCAATTTCTGGCGCTCAAATAGGGTACTCGGTCAGTGGGCGAGTACGAATGAGAATTAACTTGACTTGAAGCCTTCGTTCCCGAGCTAGTGAGCACGGAGGCAAAGAGATCGAGACGTTTCACTGACGGGCTTTTACCAGCAGTCCGTCATAACATCGTAGGTCACGGAGTCCAGACCTATGCTTATACCGTTACTATAGCTCAGGAGGTGGACGCAAGCATTCGGAGGGAGGCCAACCACGATCAGATTCAGCCAGTTGCCCCTACTCAGTCATTATCCGTGCCACCTGTCCAACCAGCTGCTGCCCAACAACTGAAGAACAAAAAGAAGAGAAAGTGGAGAGGTTTTTAGACCGAAAGGAGGAACCGTTTGAGACAACAGCAGATTCCACCATGCGATACTTGTGGAGGACCCCATCGTGGAGAGTGTCATCTGGGCCAAAACATCCGTTTCTTTTATCACGAGCCAGAAATTTTGCCAGTCGCTGCCCAAAGCTACCACAACAACGACAACAACCGCAACAACAACAACAACAACATCCCAGGCAGCAACCTCCCAGACCACCTCAGCAGCAGCAACAAGGTAGATAGCAGGCTCGTGTTTATGCTGTAGACCAGGTCGAGGCGGAGCAGCACCCAACACTATGTCTGGGATGATTATGCTCAACGATCCTGTTTTCGCCTTGTTTGATACTGGAGCAACTCACTCTTTTATATCACAACGATGTCTTGATGCCACTGGAGTACATCCTATTAGCGTTGCCCATCCTCTTGAGGTGAGTTTAGCCTCGGGACGAAAGATAGTGACCGATGCTAAAGCTACAGATCTCGGTACGGATTGGCTAACTTATTTTCATGCAGATATTCGATGTCATGACTGGGAGATTACTCTCTATCTTCCGGGAGATGATCTGATTACTTTATTTGGCACCAAGACTCATACTTTGCCTCATGTTATTTTTATGGCGAAAGCCAAAAATATCTAAGGATGAGGAGATTGCCATCGTTACCTAGTGAGCCTTGTCGCAGATGAACCGAAAGCACGGACACCTCACGACGTTTCAATCGTTCGTGAGTTTGTGGATGTGTTTCCGGACCAACTTCTAGGAGGACCACCTAACCGGCAGGTAAAGTTCTCTATTGATCTTATTCCAGGAGTCGGCCCAGTCTCCAAAGCACCATACCGAATGGCGCCAAAGGAATTGCAGGAGTTAAAGACTCAAATTCAGGAGTTATTGAAACTCAGTTTTATTTGACCGAGTGTTTCACCATGGGGAGCACCCGTACTTTTCGTCAAGAAGAAGGACTGTTCTATGCGAATGTGTATCGATTACCGGGATCTCAACCTGTAAACTGTCAAGAATAAATATACGCTTCCCAGAATTGACGACTTGTTCGACCAGCTGAGGGGAGCCTGTGTATTTTCCAAGATTGATTTACGATCAGGTTACCATCAGTTGAATATCAAGGAGTCAGATATTGCCAAAACAGCTTTTCGTACCAGATACGGACATTATGAGTTCGTAGTTATGCCGTTTGGCCTCAGCAATGCTCCAGCGGTATTTATGGACTTGATGAACCGTGTCTTCCATCCCTATCTTGATCAGTTCATTATTGTATTTATTGATGATATTCTAATCTATTCTAATGCAGGTGTAAGCGTCTGGATCCAGTTCGGAGTAGATCAATTTTTTTCCTCGCCGGTAGAACGTCGGAAACCTGCAAATAACTCTCACACCAGGGGTTTGGTCCGGTGAAGAGCCTTCGATGCTTAAGTCAGTATGTGTATGAGTATACAAGAATTGAGTAATGAATAGAGTGTGTCTTAGGAAAAAGGCTCACCCCCCTTTATATAAGAGTGAGATACCTACCCTAATAGCTGCCCGGATAAGGTGAGCTGGCTGCCCAAGCTGCCCGTCCGTACTCTGACACGCCGCGCACATGTCAGAGGTGGCGCAGGACGTTGGGAGTTGTCAGAGGTGGTTATCACCATCACCCAATACATTGTCGACACGTGTTCCCCCAGCACATGGGGTAAATATTCTCTGGAGATTTCAGTTAGAGGCTCTTACGCGCGCCTGTGATACACGCGCCCAGAACTAAGCCGACTGTTGGTTCCTCGAAGCGATCGACCTGTCGAGGTCGAGTGGTTTGCTCGATCATGCATCTGCTCGATGCGTATGGTCGATTATCTGAATATTCGGTCTTCTCGCCCTTTTGGCTTGGCTTCCCCTCAGTTTAGCCTTCTCGACCGGCTAAGTAGGACGGTTTATCCTTGAGTATATAATATCCCATATCATCTAGTCCCCCCCACTCTGGTCGAGTCTAGATGACTCGATCTAAGAGTGAATTGGTATTTATCGACCTCCTTGATGGATCGTCATCCAATATCGACCAGCCAATAGGTTTCCCGCTTACGTTTTCAAATAATTTCCCATTAATTGCCAGAAATAAAGTCGTCTGTTTCAAGTCCTTTCTGTCGGGCCTGCTTTTCTGCCACGCATCGCGCCTGCCGCATGTGTGAGGCGCCTGCCATATGTGTCAGGTGCTTTAATTATTGCACCTCCTCGTCTAACGCATCCGTTTTGAACCCCGCAAGAATTAACACCTCCCACCGTAGGATCTAACTGTAATCCAACGGCCTTTATCTTTCAGCCTTTTAATCTTCCAAGGTATAAATCCCATACTTAGCGTATTTTTCAGCTTTTTTCCACCCTCGCCAATTTCGCCTTCCTCTGTACCCAGACGTCCTCTGCAAAAATCCTTGCTTCCTCGGCGATTTCTCCTGTGCTCTTCCGAACTTCTCTCGATCGTTGACCCCCAGTTATGAGTAAGTCTCTCCACACTTGAATTTGTGCTTTTTGTAGTTCTATTTTGTGCGTTCCTGGATTTTCAATATTGGGTACTCTCGATCTGTCTGCTGAGTTAATTTGAATTGGCGTGTCTTGTGTTGAATTTGTACTTTGAATACTCTCGCCTGACTATTGGATGTTGTGGATTTTGTTTCTCCTCTGAAAAGTTTTGAAATTTCAGTCCCCATACCTCTCGAATTCTTCTTCTGGTTTTTGGATTGCTCTTCTCTGAAAACCCTAATTTTTCTTTTCCCCAATTTCTTCCTTGTGGCGGCTTCTTTTTGATATTGCTCTTTTTTGTCTTTGTTTTGATTTTCTTTTCAGACTCTGAGACCTTTTCTGATTCGGTTGAAATACTACCCTCTGCGCTCGAAGCTGTTCCTCTCTCTATCCTTCGCCCCGGCGATACAATTCCTACCCGTGTTTTCACGGCCTGCGTCGCTTCTTCAAACTCTGGGGATACCATGGATAACGTTCCTCTCCACTGTCGTCGACCCCCCCTTGGCGCGTTAGACGAGCCAGAGGAGAACGAGGTTATTTCTGCGCAGCCCACTGCTCCTCCCTCTTCGAATTCTCCACCCAAACGATCCTCGACCAAAAAACTTTCCAAGCGCTCTTCTTCTGCTTCTCTTTCCCACCCTTGGTTCAATCCTGAAAGAATCGGCCAACCTCTTAGTTGGGCGGTTCCTTAGATCCTCTCCCTCTGATAAATTCGACCATCCTCCACGGGATTGTTACACTTTCTTCGAAATCCAATTTAAGCTTGGCCTGCATTTTCCTTTAAGCGCAGAATACTTCGCATTTGCGAGTGGTTCTCCCTTCCTCTACATCAACTTCCTCCTAATGCCATTCGTTTCATAACTACTTTTATCATTCTCTGCCGCATCCGTCTAGGTCGATTTGACCTAGACTTCTTCCATTACTGCTATGGCCCTTCCGAGAAAGGTCGAGGCCTCTACCTAAAAAGCCGCAACGGCGCTCACTTTATAAATGACATCCCTACCAATCTTCCCAAGTGGATTGATAGATTCATTTTTGTTCGACCCGATGTCCCTTTCCCTTGGCCTTCCGTTCCTTGGGTCAAGGATGTCTCGCGAGAGGCAGCCTCGGCCCCTCCTGCGAATCCTCTCTTCGACTAGCAGATTCACACTTGGAATTCCAAGTCCGTCGCGTCCGATACACTTCTCCAAGACGATAACCTCCTCCATTTCTGTGGTCTTCTTACCCACAAAACTCTATCTCCCCCCACCGAGGAGATTCTCGACCTCATTCGCATTAAAGATGATCTGGGTAATTCTTGATCCGTTTGCTCGACTGTTTGCATATACGTTCTTATTCCTGTCGAAATAAAACTGATATTTATCTTGATTTCCTTATTATATTCATGTAGAGGCTCCTAACTTTAACATTCCTCCGAGGAAGACTCCTTTGAAGAAGAATTCAGGGACTGCCCCTGGATCGACCAGCGACAAGGCCAGTGAGTCAGCCAGCTCTGGTGGATCTCGACCAGAGGCGCAACAGCGGTCACCCCCGCGGCAGACTTCTCCGCCTCTTCCTCTACCGCCCAAGGAAACACAACAACAGCCACCGCTGCAACCCCAACAGTCGCAACAACAGCAACAACAACAACGTCAACAGGTTCAGCAACAACAGCAACAACAACAGCAGCTTCAACAACAACAACTGCCGCGTCAAAGTCCTCCACCTCCTCCTGGAAAAACCTCTCAATCTACTTCTTCCTCGGTTATTCCGCCAAAGGCTTCGACCACTTCCAAGGTCGATGATCGTCTCTCGCAGAATACCGACCACCGCCAAAAGTCCGATGGCCGACATCAAAAGCCTGACCAGTGCCATCAGAAGCCCGACGATCGTCACCAGAAGCCCGACGATCATCACCAGAAACATGATGACCGCTATAAAAAATCTGATTCTCGAGCTCTTAATCCTCGTGACACCACTCTTCCCAAGTCCACGGACCAAACTCCCGAGCGTAACTCGTTGGCCAAAAACAAGGCCACGGAAAAGTCTTCTCTTGTTAAGCAGCCCCGAAAGACGCCATCCGCTGGTTGGACCAAGGCACTGGTCGAGTCCAGCAATCAGGTCGATACAGGGCGCGAGACGGTGCTTGGTAAACGGTCTCGCACCGAACAAGGCGCGGTCGTCTGGAAGCGGGGGCGCGACAGTTATCTTTCCCCCGATCCTCTTGCCCCGAGGCCGACGTCCTTGATGTTGGCATCCGTGAATGAGGTGGCCGACCGCCTCGAGGGTGCTCTCCTCGAGGACGATCGTAAAAAGTTGGGCCCCACATTACCCAAATTTGGGGATCAATTTGTTCAATGGCTCGCCCAGGTATCACTTTCCTCACGTTTGTTTGTGCTCTTCCTTTTATTCCACCTGTTACGCAGGTATTAAGTTGTGCTCTTTTCGTCGATTACAGGGTCTGGTCCAATTCTTGCCTACAGCACGAGAGGCTCGAGACAGCTCTGGGAAGTCTATAAAAAGCCTTGAGGGCACCGTTCGCTTCCTGCAGGATAAGAACTCGATCCTCCTGCAGCACAATACCAAACTCCGCGAGGCGCAAGCTGGACAGAAGGCCGAGTTTGAAGTCGGGGTTAAGTCCCTTGATGAAGAGCTCGCCTTAAAGAATAAGGTTCTCGCGGAACATGAAGCTTCCCTTGCAGTGAAAAAGATTGCGGTGGCCGAGAAAGAAGTCGCGCTAAAGGAAAAGGAGGTTGCGCTCGAGCAGGAATGGGTGGTTCGAGCGCAAGCCGAGGCTGCTCGAGTGCAGGCGAAGGATGCTCGAGTGCAGGCGGAGGCCGCTCGAGTGCAAGCGGAGGCTGCTCGAGCAGAACTGGAGGCTACCTTAACCAAAGAAAGAGCTGCCCACGCCAACCAATGCAAGCGCTACGCTGATGCTGCAGCTCTTCGAGCTCGACAAATGATGTGGGGCACGACAACTGGGCAGCTCTTCCTCCGTGAATTTCGCGAACAAGTGGTGGCCGACTACACGCGGTTACCCCCATTTCTGAAGGAGGTGCAGGACTTTGGGGTGGACTGCTTTCAGTTCGCCCTACAAAAGGCTGGCGAGCAGATTGCCGAGGACGATTTCGAGCAGCTCGACCCCATGGTTATCGGGAAGCCTTGCCAAAGGTTCCTTCCCATTTCCAGGGCGACCCAAGCTTGCCTCCCGAGCACGAGTGGTGGTCAGGGCTGCTCGAAAGGACTCTGGCTCGATCGGACGTATTGAAAAAGACATACGCTCTGCCCGATGGCCTCACTCCTACTGCCTCGATGCTGGTTGTGCTGACCGAGTCTATCCATCAACGCCCACTCAATGAAGCTTGTGAATCGACGTCAGGAACCAGCCATCCGCCTGACCCGAATGCTAATTTAAGCAATGCGGACTCGACCACTGCTCCTCCTTCCTAGATTGGCTTTACATTTCATCATAAATTCGGACTATGTACTTGAATGTATTTTGTAATATTTTTCTCTAAAATGACAATGTTTGTTTTTGATTTGTCTCTGTCTTCCGTAGTGCTCGCTGGTAATCTTGATTCGATATCTTCGTTATAACACCTTGTGATCACTTGGATAACGTAATCTTATCGCCCACATATATATACATATATTCCCACCCCTGGAGGTGGTCGAAGCATGCGACCGTCCAGCCTCATGGCCTTAAACATGACGGGTTTTAAACTTTTAAACACATGCCCATCCCTAGAGGCGGTCGAAGCATGCGACCGTCCAGCCTCATGGCCTTAAACATGACGGGTTTTAAACTTTTAAACACATGCCCACCCCTGGAGGCTGTCGAAGCATGCGACTGTCCAGCCTCATGGCCTTAAACATGATGAGTTTTAAACTTTTAAACACATGCCCACCCCTGGAGGTGGTCGAAGCATGCGACCGTCCAGCCTCATGGCCTTAAACATGACGTGTTTTAAACTTTTAAACACATGCCCACCCCTGGAAGTGGTCGAAGCATGCGACCGTCCAGCCTCATGGCCTTAAACATGATGGGTTTTAAACTTTTAAACACATGCCCACCCCTGGAGGTGGTCGAAGCATGCGACCGTCCAGCCTCATGGCCTTAAACATGATGGGTTTTAAACAGAAAGTCTTTTATGCTCGAGTTTTGGTGCTCGCCCTCTAGTCTTGTAGTTGTGCAAGTCTTGATGCTCGTTGCCCCATGTTTCCTCACCTGATTATACAGTCTTCATGGTGGGTGTTGGTCTTAACACTTGCCCACCCCGAGGAATGTTCTAAATAGGAGGTCTTCGACCAACCTCCCCACCCCAAGGAATGTTCTAAACAAGCGACCACCCAGCCCGAGGGCCTTATTCCTGGTGGGTTTTTGGATTCACACTTGCCCACCCCGGGGAATGTTCTAAACAGGAGGTCTTCGACCAACCTGCCCACCCCAAGGAATGTTCTAAACAAGCGACCACCCAGCCCGGGGGCCTTATTTCTGGTG
>CACSLK010027842.1:9590897-9605286 GCA_902706635.1 Striga hermonthica
GGAGGTGAGTCCTTATTGCACTTGATTCTCACAACCATCACCACTTAAGTGAATCAAGCTCTCATGCACCAAGTCTCAGAAGAAGAAATTAAATAAACTCTTTTCAGCCTACACTCTGACAAAACCCCGAGTGAAAATGGTATGTCTACTCTATTCTACTAACATTGTTGGACTACCATTAAATATTAGTTTATAGCTGTTGTTCTTTATTTATTTATTTTCCTATGGGAAAATTCTAAAATACTAGAATCCCACAATCCTCTCTCTCTCTTATTCCTAAATGTGTTTTTCTTGAAACTTTAGGCCAATTCAGGCCCATAAGCCTCTGCACAGTTGTATACAAAGTTATTGCCAAGATTCTTGCCAATAGGCTTCAGCATTGTTTAAGTAGCTACATCAGTGGCTTTCAGTCTGCCTTGCTTAAAGGTAGACAACTTATAAACAATGTATTAAGAGCACAAGAAGTGTTTCACTTTCTCAACAGACATGTCTCTAGTAAGAACTATTTCATGGCTCTGAAACTTGACTTAATGAAGGCATTTGACAGAGTTGAGTGGATTTGCATTCAAAAAATCATGCTTCAGATCGGATTTCATAAGGAGTTTGCTAAACTTATAATGACATGAATTCAACATCTTCAATTTCTTTCAAAGATAACGGGGAAGTATGTGGACTAGTCAACCCTACCAGGGGCATTAGGCAGGGGGACCCTCTCTCCCCATACCTATTCATTTTTGTGGTTGCGTTTTTATCTGCATTGATTTTAGACTCCACTAACTCTTGTCAGCTGCAGGGTCTTAAGCTCTCCAAAAATGGCCCTCTATTATCTCATCTGCTTTTTGCAGATGACTACTTATTCTTCTGCAGGACTGGAGTTGATCATGCTCACATTCTCATGGACATCATGAACAAGTACACACTATTCACAGGGCAGACTGTGAACCTCAACAAGTCTACAATATTTTTTTAGCAGAAACACCCCAACAAACCTCCAATTGGCCATTTGTAGTTCCGTGCAAGGAATTTCAATCTTACAGATCTACAAGGTACCTGGGTTTACCTCTCGACATTAGCAGGTCAAAGACAGAGACCTGTGCTTACCTGCTTGATTCTATCAAAGGCAAACTTCAAAGCTGGAACTCCAAACTCCTATCATCAACTGGCAAGGAAGTCCTCCTCAAAGCAGTGATACAAGCCCTTCCTCTGTTTCTAATGTCATGTTTCAAGCTTCCAGTATCAATGTGTAAAGAAATCTTCAAACTTTGTGCCCAATTTTGGTAGAACAGGAAGGAAGGTGGAGCTCCAGGAATCCATTGGAGGAGTTGGACTAAGCTTTCTACTCCAAAATTCACTAGAGGTCTTGGCTTTCTGGACTTAGTTGTTCAATGAAACACTCATATGTAATCAGTTATAGAGAATAACTACTCAACCAGACTTGCTTGTCTGCAGAGTTCTGAAAGACAAGTACTTTTCTCATACCTCCATATTTTATGCCACCAAATCTCAAAAAAGTTCTTGGCTATGGAATTCTTGGATGGATGTTGAACTTGTTTTCTCCAAATGGATGAGGATTGAAATCAGATATGGAGCTAGTACTAGGATTGAGGATAGTAACTGGATCACAAATTTCTCAAAACCTCATCCTCATCTAATAACAATAGCTAGAGTTCATCTCATTTTTGTCAAAGATTTGTTCACTAAAAATGGTTTGCAATGGAATGAGAATGAGGGGTTGATCAAACAACTATTTAGTGCTAAGGATATTGCAGCTATTTTCAATGTCAAAAGTTTAAATTCTGATAGAGTTGACAGATTATTTTGGGCCCTGGACAAAAAGGGGCGCAGTTCTTTGTCTCTAGCACTTACAAATACTTGGTCCAACAGAAGGTGTTAAAGATGGACCTGCCATAATTCAACTCTCAAGCAATGACAGGGACACCTACCTTTAGAAGTACCTGGTCCCTCAAGATCCTAGGCAAAATCAAGATTTTTATTTGGAGATGTCTATCTGGGACACTATCTGTTCTGGAGAACCTAAAGAAGAAAGGCTTGGACTTGGATAATACTTGCAGGTGTTGTGGTGAAAGTATAGAAACTTTTGAACATGTATTGTTTTCATGCCCCAGAGATTGCAGGTTATGGGAGATGACTCCTGCCTCCTGGATGGTTTGAAACAATTTACAAATTCATTCAAACACTGGGGATAACAGTTATGTCTTCTGGATCACTCAACAATAGCAAAGCAAAGGATTCAACTCAAAACTTATTTACTATGGTGGCTCTAGAAGATCAAGAATACATGGTGATGGGTCTACTTCCGGATCTAAAGTGAACCGATGGTTTTGAGCTCCAATCTGCTTGAAATGCCTTTGAATCATTGCTAGACCGCCGCAAACACTGGCAAAAACTCAACACCGGGGGTGTTTCTGGTGAAGAGCCTCTGACGCTTAAGTCAGTATGAGAGTGATGAAGTGAGCTCTGCTCAGTAAGAGCAGCAGCTGAGAAATGAATGAGAGAGTGAAAGTTAGGTTTAGGGTTACCTCACCTTCTTTATATATGAGTAAAACACTTAGTTGAAGTGCCCAAAATACCCTGGTCGAATTACTTGAAGTGTCTGAAATACCCCGGTCGTTTCGTATTCCATCCACCTCTTAGTCAGCATCCAGATTCCTTCTTATCTCATATGGATTCCCTATCTGGGAGGTTTTTCTACGCTATGTTGAAGTGTATATAATCATCGGAGGTCTTGGTCCCTCGAGGTGGGATAAGTGGACCTCGGGTATCGTCGGGTCGACTTAGGTCACATGCGCATTTGGGGACTGCGTTATGCCCACTCGCCTTCTTGAGAAAAGTCGACTTATGGAAGTCGACTTAAGGGAATCGCTTGGGATTAATCAGAGTTGAAGGCAGTCCTTAGAAGGATGTCAGGAAGAGTCGACTTTGAAGGAAGTCGACTCCTGGGATTCGACTAGTGCAGCTCAACCCACGCGCTTATTGTATGGTCGGGTAACCGGACGCCCAAACCGTTATGCCGTAATATGGTTATATCATCTAGCCCCCACACGTCCAATGCTTAAGAGTAGATTTGGTGGTTCAAGTGTTGCGCCTATCTGCCATGTCTGCTTGTACTCGTCGCCTTAGTAATTTGTCTCGGCATTTAACCGAGCTACTCATTCATCATGATCATTCTCTTTTTTTCTTTTTCAGATAAGTCTGACATCCTGACACATCTTCCCCTTTTTTGCTTTTCAAATTTCAAAAACCCTGAAATGACACGCGTCACCTCAACCGCCGACTCTTCTAAGTTTGCATTTCATCAGGATCGTTGATTTTTTTGTTGATCCATACGTCCAACATCCATCATTATCATGTAAAAATATACTCCATCCTCTCATCCGAAAACTTTTACGCTTCTAGATTCCTCAAACCCTTAAGCTCTCTTTCTCCTGCGATTTTCGTATTTCCAGCATTCTCCCTTTCCGGCGGCTTCAAGCTTTCTCAGAGCTCAACTACCCACGCCATCATGTGTAAGTTCACCACTATCTTTTCTTCTAACTTGTCACTTTTTCCTTTTCCGATTTTTTTGGATTTGAAGTTGTGTGTTCTTCGTGTCCTTCAAACTTCTTTCCATGGACTTCATCTTGAATCTTTCATGTGCATGTTCTGTTTAGATTTGTTGTTTTCGTCTTGTTGGTCTTCGATTTTGGATATGAAGTCGACTCTCACTTTCCTTGACCTAGTGGCTTCTTCCCTTTTTTCTTCTCGCGTTGATTCATGTCGACTTACTATTTTACTTCCGTCAGATCTACTGTATCGAAATTCGTGATTTTCCCTTAGCTTTTAATATTAATAAAAGCTAAATCTCCTTGTTCTATTCACGCTTTTCGACTATTCTAAAGTAATTATTCTTCTTAGCGCTATCTTCTGGCGACCTGTGCAAGTCGTTTTTTGTTCATTATGTCCAATGTGTTGGTTCGCAATTTCTAATTCCAACCTTTCTTTTTTTTTTTCTTTTAGCTTCCAACTTTGATTCTTCTCCTGACACACTTGACCGCTTGATCGATGAGGTTCACCAGTTGTCCGACTCAGTTCAAGTGGTCTCATTTAGGATGGTTTCTGCATCTTTTCATTCTTCCTCTTCTCGTGCCCATGTTACCAATGTCGATTGGAAAAAGTACGAACATGCACTTCTGTCGGGCGGACTGGTTGACTTTACGAAGAGCCCCTCTCGAGGAGGTTCTCCTCGTCTCGACCTCATTCCTCGAGGTATACCTCTTAGGTTCTTAGATATTCCAGTATATATAACAAGTCATGTCTCTGCACCCTTAATTTCTCCTCTTCTAGTCTCTCAAGATACTGTATCAGTAGCTTGTCCTTTGTCTAGGTTGGCTGTTCTAAATCCTTTCTCTTATGCCACTGCAGCCGAGGTTAAGGGCTTCAGAGAGTTTAGTGGGCTCCTTTCCGACTGGGAGTTGGTCGCCCCTAGCCCCGAGAATGATTTTGCCCATCCTCCTCCTGGTTGTCATACTTTTTTCATTCATCAAATCGTCTTCGGTCTTCGTTTTCCTATTCAAGACGAGCTTCTGTCGATTAGCAACATGTACGATGTACCAATAAATCAATTTTCTCCTAATGCCATTCGCATCATGATAGTTTTTATTGTTGTCTCTCGCATAGTACTTCGTTTCTTTTCGCCCAAGTTTTTCTTTTACTGTTATGGTTACCGGCTTATTAAAGGCGCACATTGTTTGGGTCGTCGCACTGGCGTTACTTTTCTTGATGATCTGTCCTCAAATGTCACTGAGTGGAAGTAGAAGTATGTCTTCATTCAACCTACCCTCGACATGTATCCTTATGTAAATACTTCGATTACTTCCAAAGTAAAACAGAATAAACGGCCCCGATCCGATCAGTTTGCCCTGTTGTTGAATGAACTCAATAAGCACACATATAAGGCCCGTAGAATAATAAGGGATCGTGAATTGGTTAATCATGCTCGAATCGTCACCTACGAGTGTCTCCCTCGTCTCAAAGATTCCCGTAAGCTATTGATATTTCTTATGAAGTCGACTTTATGTCCATTTTTTGCATTGTGCTGGCTAATTGTGCCATTTAGTTGTCGAATTGTTTCGTTTCAGTGAAAGCACTCAAGCGCATCAAGGTGAAGAAGAAGCAGTCGACCAGGCAATCGGCTGGCGGATCTACTCCTCCCCAGCCTGAGCAGCAGTTGAAATGGCTGCTGCGAAAAAATAAAGTGTCGGGTTCTGGATCCCAGAAAAGGCCCTAAAATGACCGGGCCCTTGTCCTGATCCCTGACAACTTGAAACGCCGCAAGGTCGACAAGGAGAAGGTAAAGGTAGTCGAGAAGACTTCCCCTCCCCCGGTCACCATCAAGGACATGACGGTCAAGATGCCCTCTTGACTCAGGAACCATCCCGAGCCACACGAGATGGCCAAGTATTTCAACTCCCTCATTCCTGAAGTCAACAAGGGTCGTGTCGAGGGCAATACATACGAGCGCTCTAATTACACCATCTTCTGCCTCTCTCGAGTATTCCCCTTTTCCCTTAGTCGATTCTTGTTACGATAACTCTGTTATCTTTTACTTTAACTTTTATTTTATTTCATTTCAGTTTCTCGCCACAGTGCTTCCTTGCCTCGAGCAAGAAATCAAGGCTCCCACTCTCTCCCTCCAAGCTCTCGAGGAGAAGTGTGAGGCTTAGCACCGGGAAATTGAGACGCTCAAAGAGGACCTGGAGGCCTCGAAGGCTCTTGTCGACAAGCTGAAAGCCGACAAGTCTGTGGCTCGGTGTATGAACGATAAGCGAAAGGGTGACCTCGAGAAGGCTCGCGAGGAGAGCCTAGTCGAGAGAGAGAACAGCGTCGAGGAGGGACGAAGGACATTCGTGAAGTCCCCTATGGGTGCCATCTTTCTCGAGTCCTATCGCAAAGAGGTCGTCAAAGCCTTCTGCAACTCCCCCGAGTTCCTCGACAAGCTTTGCCCTACCGCCATCCAATACTTCGAGCATACCTTTGCCGTATGGAAGGCACTGGTAGCGGGGTATGAGTTTGCTGAAAAACTCGACCGCGAGGTGATGAAGGCGACCCTCCCCGACCTAGATGGCTATGAGGGTGACGAGTCCCTCTCGGATTACTACCCATGGTGGTTGGGACTTGAGGCTTGCTCTATTCGCAAAGCCGGCCTAAGTGCGTAACTTGAGGTCCCTCTCACCCCCTTGGTCGGTCCGACCGAATTAGTCAGGCCAAGTGGGGTTAGTCATGTGGGGGAGGTCGAGGAGCAAAATGTTGAGCCACAAGAGACAGAGCCACTTGTCGATGAGCATGCCGAGGAAGAGGAAAAGGGAGATGCCGATGCTGAGAGGACTGCGACCGTTGTCGAGGGCGCAGACAACACTACAGAGAAGTCAGATGTCGACTATTAGATGTGTTCACCTAATTTTGGGTTGCGTCGTTGTCTTTTGATGTTTGTTTTGTTGGTTATTCACTTTTTCTTCCTTTTTATTGCCATACTCGACCTAGTTTTCAAAGTTGTAAAGGTCAAGATGGTTTCGGATGTAATAGACTTTTTGCTTAATATAATGCTATGTTCTCCTGCTCGTCGTTTGTCTGTACATTGTCGATTCTCGAGGTTGATTATGATTTTGGTTTTTCTTTATTGTTTTGACCCTGTTGAAATTTTTCCAAGCTCTTTGCCTTCGTCTTAGCATATCCTCTCCCAACCCGGCTTGCGAGCTGGTCGTAGTCGAGCAACGATTTTAGCAGCTTCGTAGCTGATAAACGTTAAGTTTTTCAACTCGTCTTCTCCCAACCCAGCTTGCGAGCTGATCGAAGTCGAGTAACGATTTTAGCAGTTTTGTAGCTGATAAACGTAAAGTTTTTCAACTCGTCTTCTCCCAACCCGACTTGCGAGCTGATCGAGGTCGAGCAACAATTTTAGCAGCTTCGTAGCTGATAAACATTAAGTTTTTCAACTCGTCTTCTCCCAACCAAGCTTGCGAGCTGGTCGAGGTCGAGCAATAAGTTTAACAGCTTTGTAGCTGATAAAAGTTAGTTTTTCAACTCTTCTTCTCCCAACCCAGCATGCGAGCTGATCGAGGTCGAGCAACGATGTTAGTAGCTTCGTAGCTGATAAACGTTAAGTTTTTCAACTCGTCTTCTCCCAACCCAGCTTGCGAGCTAGTCGAGGTCGAGCAATGATTTTAGCAGCTTCGTAGCTGATAAACGTTAAGTTTTTCAAGTATTTGTAGAGGACCACGCGATGGGAAGAAATTAATGGGAATCGAACATTTGTTCAAAGTTCTAGTGTGTTGTCTCTCGTGAGTTTACATAGAGATTGTGATAGAAATATGACCAACATTCGAGTTTCTTCACAACTATCGCGAAGTACAAAGGCGTCGGCGCGCGTATTAGCAACCTATCGCTTAGAGATCAAGGCGTCGGCGCGGGTTTTAAGGCAAATCGAGTTGAGCTGAAACACGATGTTCATCATTGGTGCTTTCATTTAGAGTGATTGATCGTATATCAAGCTAAACTTTTTCTTCCTCTTTCAAATTTTTCTTTCTTTCGAATTTTTCTTTTTTCGTGAGGTCCAAAAAAAAAATATGACAAATAAAAAGAGGATCGAGGTATTTAAAGAAAGCATGAAGTCCTTAGGAGATGGCCAGCACACAACCAACAAAAATGTAGCCAAGATCGAGCTCATGGTGCACGACATAGTCGAGTGCCTCGCGCATATCACACGGCGATCGAATAGGAGTCGACAGTCGACCTCAACCACCGTGAGGTTGAGTAGCCCGAGGTCGAGCCATGAGGAGAATGACCGGCGCTTGAGGAGGACGCGCGTGTCACGACAACGCAAGGACCGAGAGTATGCACGACCGAAGCTCACGATGCCTACGTTCACGGGGACCGACCGGGATGCATGGTTAAGTCGAGCCACGCAATTTTTCGAGATCAATAACGTGCACAAGTACGAGACGGTCAAGATCGCCGTCTACTACCTAGATGGTGAAGCAAACGTGTGGTGGCAATGGGTATCACACATTTACAAGAACAAAAGCATGCGCATACATTGGAGGCATTTTGAAAAGGAGTCAGTCATATATTTTGGGACGAGTGAAGATTATGACTATGATGAGGCACTTTCTCGCATACGCCAAAGTGGTAGTCTCTGAGATTACCAACAAGAGTTTGAGCACATCGCAAGTCGCGTGCGCGAATGGCCTGAAGACGCATTGGTAGGAGCATTTATTAGAGGACTTAAGGCCGAACTAGCGGCCGAGGTTCGATTGGATACGCGAGACGAAATGGAGTCCACGTGATTGCACGAGGACCCATTAGTCGTGGTGCACAAGGCCAACCGAGCCACGAACGCACGACATGTAGGCGTGGCAGAAGAAACGCCAACGCAGGCCAAGACCAAGCCCAACGGCGACGACGCATGAACAATGAGCCACGTGTGGTGGTTAACTACCGAGAAAATCCAACGAGGGCGTGAGAAAGGACTGTGCTTCACGTGCAACGAGAAATTGATGCCGGAGCATCGATGTGCGGGAAAGCAAGTCTATTTGCTTGAAGTCAAGTTCGATGAAGAACATGACCGAGATGTATACGAGCACAAGGAGCGAGAAGAGACCTTGCTACATGTGATAAAGAGCAAGCGAGGTCCGAAGATGATACGATTTACAACAAAAATACAAGGACTAAAGGTCGATTTGCTAGTTGATAGCAGGTCAACTTTAAACTTCATAGATAAGAAATTGACCAAGGGGCTAGAGATACCTAAAACCAGTGTAGTGCCGTTTGGGGTAAAGGTTGCCAACGGAGAGGAACTTAAGAGCTCCATGCTATTCAAGAAAGTTCTGATGCCCGTACAAGTTGAGAACTTAAAGATCGACTTATACGCATTACCAATGACGGGGTCGGACGTGGTACAAGGAGTTAAATGGTTGGAGACATTAGGGTCTATGACCACCGATTACAAGAAGGGGTCCATGGAGTTTGGGCGAGCCAAGAAGTGAATCAAGTTGCAAACTGAGGACACATGAGCAGAGCCAAAAGAAGCCGAAGGTCTTGAGTTCATTATTCTTGAAAGCAAGGAAGTTATCGAAGATGGCGGGAATGATGAAGATGTGGTCATTGATCCATCCGAGCCTGAGGATGAGGCTTACGAGGACTAAGAAGAATGGTGGTTAAGCCGAAGGGACAGGCCGCGAGGCCATGGGAAAAGGACACGTACGCGCGTAAAATGGCGCACGCATGACGGGTGCACGTTACGCACACCGGCGATACGCATAGGCCCAGTGATGAGGAGCGCAGGGCAGTAGCGCGTGAAGCATGACCACGCGACGGGAAGTTCGCGCGAGAGACCACGATGGGCTGACGCTGAGTGCACGATGGCGGGGTCGGGTGATGCGATCGATTAGTGCAAGGCGTGCGCAAGGGAAAGATGCGCGCAACGCCTAGAGGCAAAGGAATCGACCGCGCACGGGAAAGTCGAACAAAAGAGGGGCGTGAAGAATGGTAACGCCCATGTGGCAACGAAAGGAATGGCCTTTGAAGGTCGCTCCAATGATCCCATCCACCAGGGGTGCTCGGCAGGGAGGCTAGGATCG
This sequence comes from Striga hermonthica, assembly GCA_902706635.1. Taxonomy (NCBI): domain Eukaryota; kingdom Viridiplantae; phylum Streptophyta; class Magnoliopsida; order Lamiales; family Orobanchaceae; genus Striga; species Striga hermonthica. Next base: position 9,600,533 of record CACSLK010027842.1, read on the forward strand.
CCTTTTAAGATCGACGACACGGAAGTAATGGCGTCCCATGTCTTCTCATGGTTCAGCTCACCCGCGATTCCTTGCTCTAGCAGCTACCTCTCAAGCTCTTCCATACTGTACGTATAGAAGTCCATCCCTATACCCGAGCCCTCCTTGAGGAAGGCTGTCGACTGGAGATAGTCGTCGACCAGTTGCTCTCGGTAAGCCTTCAGGAAGCCTTGACCCAGCTGGGCAGTCTCGACCTCTTTCTTTTTCTTCGCCCTCTCCGCCTCAAGGGCCTTGTCCTTCTTCTTCAACTCGTCCTTAAGGCGACGTACTGCCTCGCTGTCTTTCTCAACCTGCTCAGCCAGCTCGTGTTGGGAGTTGAGCAGGTCTTGATTCTCGGCCTTGAGACACTGGTTTTCAGTTTCAAGTCGTCTGTTGTCGCACTCGACCACTGGAAGAGGACGACTAGAGCTGTTCAGAGTCTCTTCGAGGAGGGGAGCGACCGAAACTACCATCTACATAAACAACACATATTAAAATATACCGATGTAGGAAAAGTTATGGGTAGAAAATGATAGATGACCATACCTGAATCGATGCACGAGCAGAATATTCGCCTTGGGCCTGGCGATTAGAAGCCCATCGATGGGTGTCCTCGAAAGGCAGGAAACCAATGAGGCAGGATATAGCATCGCGTTGGCCCGTCCCCGCCAGAGAGGGAGCGCGAAAAGGCAGTTGCACGAGTTGGCGTCCGGCAGACTTAACCTCAAGATGAGAGTGCTTGTGGGGGATTTGTGGAGGATCAATGTTCTGGTGTGGAGATGAAGAAGAGGAATCTTCGGAGCGGGGGCATTTCTTTGAGACCTCAGTCTTCTTGGTCGACAGGTGAGTAGAGCGATCGACATGTTTGGGAGGAGGGTACAGAGCCCTTTGTTTTTGCGAGCCCGAAGAGACCCCAGAGTTCTCGAGGGGAGGAGAGGCCACTTTGGTCGAAGAGGTACGCTTCGACTTATCAGCTACATCAGAGGAGCTCTTGCTCACGGACCCCTTCTCGGTAGATTTCTTGAAGTTGGGCTTAAGAAAAAATCCCTCTACACAAATGGAATACAGGTTAGCAAAACCTTAAGTTGACAAAATCAGATATAAAACACATGACAAGTATCTTATCGAGCACCTGCTCCAACGTTCACACCGACTTCTGCAAAGTTCTGGTCGACACGTATAGCCATGAGGGTTTCAGCGAGAGGAAGAGAAAGGGGTTTATGAGTGAGGATGCCATAGTAGTGGAGAAGGTTGTCGTCTTTAAGCAAAGATAAGGGAACGACGGGGTTCCACGCTTGATAGGTACCTCCTTAAGCCAAGGAGTAGGCGCCCAAGGGTAAGGCTGCGGGGGAGTTATATACACAAACTGGTCTTTCCACTTGGGACATTAGATGGTCGATCGAGGATAAAGTGTGCGTTATTCTGACTCTTCAAATACACTCCGTCAGACAGTTTAGAGGCCAGGTACAGTAGACGAAAAAATCTTGGTCTACCCGTCCCATGCGGACAATATAGAGGATGATGAAGGTTGTCAAAATGCGAAAGGCGTTATGAGGGAGTTGATTCAAGGCAAGGCTGTAGAGACTGCATAAGTCGATCAAGGCCTGACAAATGGGGAAACATAGGCCTAGATCGAAATGTGCACAGAAGAAGGTGTAGGCGTAAGATGGAGGGTTATCATAGGTATCGTCATCACCAGGAGTGTGAGCGGCCCGAGGATGACCAATGTGGTCGAAGTTGAGTCGATTAGTGCCGAGCGGATGCGGCGACTTGGATTTTTTGGAAAGATAGAGGTGGTCGAAAAGGGTTTGGGAACGAGAGAGGACAAGGGGATAATATCCTCAGGATCGTCCTCGTCCTCGTCGTCTTGACCAATTATTCAACGACCACACTCGGTAGGTGAAGAAGGAAGACGACTGGTAACCTCCTCTCCAAGATGGTCGGCAAGATAAGCTGAAGGGGAAACGGCAGCGCCTAAAGGACTGCTCGAAATAATAGTAGGCCGAACAATGCTAATGGGCTAAGGTTGGAGAATTTCTTGCAAGGAGTCGCTCGAAAGGCTGGGGGTCGCAGAAGAAGAGGGAGGGTCATGTCCTTCCCACTATATCGATTGTTTTCGCTTGAAGTAGCAAATTTTGAAGAAAAGAGAGGAAAATTAAGAGGGAAACAAAAACGAAAATTGTTCAAACAAAGAGGGAAGAAGAAGAAGGGTCGAAGAAAATACAGTGGGAGGACAAGAAGTGGAATAAAAAAATAATGGAAGAAGGCCAGAAATAGGGAAAATAAAATCCAAAAAATAAATGCGATAAACACACGAGAACAAAGATTCAGAGAACTTACTCATGATGAACAACAGAGGATTTACAGAGAAGATGACGAATCGAGGTCACAAGATGCTCGACAGCTACAAAAGCACTAGTGCGATGGAGTGCGAAGGTGAAGGAAAGGAAAAATCTCCCTAAGTAGCAGTATTTATACGGAAGAGAAATGAACGAGAGCAATAGTCAATCGTAGGATCATAAAATCCAAGGGTCAAGATTAATAGGTGAAGGGACACTACAACACCAACCATTAGATTGAGGCGATTGATCTAACGGCTCGAATGCACAAGGGTTTTTAAAGTGGCACGACATTTGAAGCGGCACAGTTCACGAAGTTATTATGACGCCTGACAGACAAAATGGCGCGTCTGAAAAGGCGGACAGGTGGCAGAATTGAAAATTCAAAATCGCAAAAGAGCGCTCATGGAGAATAATGGTCGAGCGAAGGAAGGAAGTGTGCTAGGTGGTCGAAACCAGGGAAGTAGAACCTCGGCGACACAGACAAAGCCTACTCTTAGATCAATCCTTCAGACTCGACCAGAGTGGGGGAAATAGATGATATGGGATATTATATACTAGACCGGTTTGTCAGGACAGCCAACTAAAATAGACAGGCGGCCTGTCGAACCGGACCGAGAGTCCGCAATGAAGGAAAGAATGAAGACAACAGAGAGAAGCAGGTTTGATGACCCCTAACGAGTACCAGCTGCTCGAGAAGTTGGTCGAGGAAGAATGATCAGATGGGCGTGGTCGTGGACTCGAACACCTCATGCCGCAGGGATAGCTTGACACTCGCTAGAGATCCGGTCGAGCATCAGAATAAGTAAGAGAACCTCCAACACGTGGGAGGAAGACACGCGACGCTTTACGAGTGGTCCACGAAGATAATGAACTCTGACATTCTCTGACATATCCGATGCATTTTCTAACACTGGGGATACTGGAGGCGCGCGATTGTACAGACGAGCGAGATGGCTGCCGGTCAGACTCGCCCAGGTCACGCGTGTAGAAAAGGTAACTCATCCCTATAAATAGGGACGAGAATTCTCATTTTAGGGACAATCTCTCATACTCTTATACACTTATACACATATCTTCATCTTTCTCAAGATCTGACTTGAGCGTTGGAGGCTCTTCACCGGAAAACACTTCCAGTGTAAGAGTTTCGTGCAGGTTCGGCGTTCTACCGGCGAGGAAGGCAAGCTCGAAGCGGTTCTTGGTCGGTTGGGCATTTGACTTGCATTAATGACTGACCTAATGAATGTTTTAAGACCTATTATTTTTATACAAATAACTTCAGCATGCTGGGAGCAACATATAAAAATCTCAGGTGTAAACACGAAACACATGAATTATGATAATTATTGCAAGTTTCAGCCGAATCCATGCTTGAAATAAAAACCTAACCTAATGAATTCTATAATTTCTGGGATTTTTACATCATCAAATAAAATATGAAATACGGATATAAACCAAGTTTCATACATTTTCATCAAGGATCCAAGTTTTCATGAGTTTAACAACTTTCAACTTAAATAATCAATTAAACATTTACTCTAGCAAATGGCTTCCAAAAATCATAAGAATTTTACACAAGGTAAATTAACATCAGGGGAACAACATATCCAAATTTCAAAATTTTTGGATAAAAATATGATTTATCACGTATTTTACAAATCGCAGCAGCATCAAAATGTTCAAAAATCCATAACTCACAATTATAGATCCAAATGATACAAGGTCAACACCATTATGACCAGGACACAAATATGTTCTAAAATTCAAGAGGTTTCCACGAGATTAAACCAGACCCTAAGGGTTTCACTTTAAACCCTATAAATCTAATTCTTTAAAATACTCATGGTACAATATATAAAAAATTTAATTCAAATAAAGCATGTAATATTATATCATCAGTGAATATACATATAATCACATAATATAATTGGAGTATAGCAATATATACCATACACCAGGGGAGAATGATGCACGAGGCACGGTCACGACACGATTGGTCCTACGGGCGGAAAAATCATCCGTGTGTGCTCGGCGTTCAAAGGCGTCTCGCACGTCAAATACGGTGTCCTCCGGTGGCTCGTGAAATCGAGCCGGGGAGTGCAGCGGGGTTGCAGGATAGCTTGGTGTCGCGCGCAGGTTGACAGCTCGGCTTCGGTACGCGCATGCGGTGTTGTGGTTGGTGAGGGTGCACGAGTGGCAGTTTCCGAGAGCTTTGGGGGAAAATTTCAGGCAAGAATATGAGAGAACAAGGTAGGGAAGGTATTCTAAAGTTTTTAGTGCAAGAGAGGGGAGGGGAAGTGAGAGAGAGACGTGAGATAGTGTGAGGGGGAGAAAGAGAGGGCCTTGCCCATTTTAATGCCATAAATTTGTAAGGGTCAAAATCTTTTTCACCCCATT
>CACSLK010027842.1:9615387-9634482 GCA_902706635.1 Striga hermonthica
TTGTCTTCCACCTTCATTTCAAGATCCAAGCAAAGAACACCTTCATTTTCAAAGATCTAGTCCAAAAATCCACACCATATCTTAGCTCAAGTCAAAATCTAGCCTTAAAATCCAAAGATCTACCTCCAAACACCAAGAAAAAACAAGCTTTCTTCCTTCAACCTCCATGGCTTGACCTCTATTCCGGCGAGATCCCATTTTTCCGGACAAAGCCGCGCCGGCGACGAGCGGCCAGCACCACCTCGACCTCAGCCCGAGCCATCCACGCGCGACAGGCCTCAGTCCAAACTCCCAGCTCCTCCCCACGCGAGTCGTTAGCTTTCAATCGAGCTCTTTCCTCCTTCCATTTTAAACCTGAAGAGAGGTGATTTGCAGAACCTTTATACTCTTTTAATGTAAAAATTCATGGTTTAAGATGCTAACAATTCAAATGAAAAGGCAGAGTAAAAAGAAGTAATAAAAATTAAAGTAGAAGATGAATATGTTATGGTAAATGCCATGAAAATCATAAGAAATATTGGACCTAATTCCATATCTAAGTATTCTGAAAGCGTGGCTCAAAATTTAGGAAATAAGATTTAAGTTGTAGCTTTTTACAAAAAAAAAAAGAAATAATAAAAATAATGACATATAGTAATAAGGTATTTAAGGTATTAAAATGATATGAGAAATTCAGAGAAGGAAATAAGACATAATGAAGGAAATTTAATGTGTTTGCTGGTAGATGTATGTGCATTATTGGGGTGTGTGTGCGTGTCAAATTGTGTTTGTGTATGTGTGAGTCATGTGGAGTGAGTGGATTTATGAGGGTGGTCATTTTTTTTAGGATATTTGGGTCAAGATGTGGGCTAGGAGAATGAACTTGTGGTAGAGTTATTAAATAGTATTGGGCTAATTGATTTGTGTTGGGCTAAAGAACTCAAATACTTTCTCAACCCAAATTTAGAGCCTACCTAGTAATTATAAATCAAGCCTATGGTTTTGTTTAAGTTGTAAATTATTATCCGATATTTATGTGTTGCTGGGAGGGAAATACATGGAAATTGAAGTTAATTTCACTACATGCTAGAGATCTTGATTAATCAATAGTTGTGTTATGTATGATGGTTCATAACTCATGGCCTTAAGTATAATCTATATGTTTCGAAGTTAATTTAGCAAGTTGGTAGTATTTGTGATGTTTGTATGCTTACAAGCTTAGCAAAATATTAAGAAAAGTAGTTAATTTAGATAATTAATTATTTTTGAAAGAGAATCCAAAGAATTCTAAGTTGAGTAATAAGACTAATAATAATTCAGATAACTTGAGAAAAACCTCAAAGTCAACAAATCTTTCCAAAATAGCTCAAAGCATCTAAATCCAGATTAAATGATATTTTAATCGAGAGAGAGAACCGAGTAAGATCAATTAATAATAAGAATCAAGTTTTTATTTGAGCTTAGTACTTAGTACATTTTGCTCAAATATTTATGTAGCTTAAGGAGAGTCGAGCCTCCGACAGCTACCAGTCAGTCAGCACTTGCCTAGCAGTAGCAGCTTATCAGGTGGGGGTCACGTACTGGTTATACATCATCTTTAACTTCCGTACCATGTCCGAGGTATGTATGAGAAATAGTTAGTTCACCATGAGGGAGGCTGTGGCGGGCCTTAATGATCCCCCGTGGTTCTGAGGGAGGCCTTAATTGGCCTTAATGATCCCCCGGAGTGTGCACATGATTGGCTTTTAAGCTCAGGGTCTTTATGACCACCAGATGCCCTAGTTACAGTTTCAGTTCAGATCAGTTCTTATATACTTAAAGTCATGATATTGTTATTAACGATGCTATATAATTAAGTACTGGTCTTTGCGGAGCATAGTGGTTTTGCTCACGCCCCCACTAAGTTTTTCAGGTGACGGAACGGTGCGTGGCGCGTGAGATTTCAGTGGTGGTCGTGGTCATTAGCAGTCTTTTTGTAACGCATCTGCATGTCATTTATTGAACATGTACTATTATTACTATGCGTAGACATATTATGTTTCAGCTTCTGTACATTTCAGACTTAGTATGTATTATGAGATTATCAGACTTATGCATGTATAATGCCTTTATCTCCGTGGTACTCTTATATAACGGATTTGATTAGGTTGCATGTATTTATTTACGTCTGCATGAGAAAGAGTTTAAGTTAGTAGCATCCCGCAATTTAGTATGAGTATTTTCGAAAATAAAGTTTAAGAGTTTTTCGAAAATAAAAAGCAAAAATTTTACTCTGATTTTATAAATGCTAGAAATAATTAGGCGGGGTGTTACAACTAATCTTGGGCAACACCCTTCAACTTGGTAAAAAAGGCTCGACATATCGGATCGCTATACATGTGCAGTACTGCCATATTATCGAAACTTCTAATATGCCGAGCCGGATCTGTGGAGCCATCATATGACATGGTAAGTTACCCTTATAGCAGGTCTGCGCCCAACAGTTCGTCTGCGAACGGGTGACCTGAACGACAGGAACCTCGACGCCATTCGACCTTCGCCTGGAGTTCGCGTAACTGCTCCGCCATACACTCTAAGATCATATCTCTTGCAGGTTGTGATGGGGCTTCTGACGAATGGTGTAACACCCCGTCCAGACTTACTAAAATCAGAGTAATTTTTTCGCGCTATAAAAGAAAAACTCTGTTTTAATTTTCAAAAACTCGTATTAATTTTTCGGAAATACTTTAACTTTAATATACGGGATGCTACTCAAATTTAATCTTAAATCTTTAATCTTTAATATCTTTAAACTTCTAGGCATGCAACCGAGTACAATTCATTACTCTGAACATCTCAGAATCTAGGCATGCATAGACTGAAATTCTAGATACTGAAATATTGAGTGCAGAAGCAAATGTAGCATGCATCAACAAAGCATAATAGCTCAAACATGTTAAAATATACATGACAGGTTTACTAAAAATATCTTTGTTATGACCACCACCACATCATCGGCTCACGCTCCACGCTTGACACCGTCACCTGAAAAATGGTTAGTGGGGGGCGTGAGCATAAATAATCCACGTGCTCTGCCGGAACCGGCACTGAAATATACATCTAAAATAATAACATATCATGACATCAGCATATATGCAAGTACTTACTGGGTCGACAAAAAACTATATGAAGATGAACATTTTACTAACATATTAGGCATTCATCCAATAAACACTTAAATCGGCAAACTATCTGAAGCTACTACTTAGCTGACTGTCTATAACCGATGTTCAGCTGAGTGTCTATAATTTCTGCTTGACTGGATAACTATAGCTGATGCTCAACTGACTAACTATAATTGCTGCTCAACTGACTAACTATAAATGACTGCTCAACTGACTAACTGTAAATGTTGCTCGGCTGACTGACTATATCTGCAACATCGCGAACTAAATAAACCTCTGGTATGATAAACACATTGCGAACCTAAGCATACATGTAACATGATAAAAACACGTCAAATTAAGCAACATAAAAACACATCACAACCTAAGCATACATCTAATATGATAGAACACATCACAAAAGCGTATAAATAATTGTACTGTCTATAACGGCTGCTCAACTGGCTATCTATAATTACTGCTCAACTAACTGCTTAACTGGCAAGAAGGTCACTTGGTCTTCACGCTCGCGATAAGCAACTGTAGGACCTAATCTTTAGGTCGTTGCCCATACTAAGGAAAAACTAACTCTTATGCACTTCTAAGGTTGGAGCTTCACTCACAAGTGCACTAGAGTCCTTGATACTAACTGGAGATTCGAGACACTTGGTTATGACAAAACCTATCTCTAGATCAATGCTCCTTAGGAAAAAATTATTTTAAGATCATCTGAAATTAAACTTAATTCAAGGTTGTTCTAGGGTTCTGAATTCACTTAACTCAAAGCTGCACTAGAATTCTTATCTCATCTTAACTAACGTTCGATTCACCTAGCTAGAAAGGATCTACTTGCTAGGTAATTGTCCCTATTCGGGCGGAATCTCACATACATACCTCAACCATGATATTGCGATTATAGAAGATGTAACACCCAGTACATGGTCTCCACCTGATATGCTGAAATGCAGGTGCTGAATGATTTGCAACTGTTGGAGGCTCGACTCTCTACAAGCTACAGAATATATAAGCACAAAATATATTTTAAGTACTTATCTTAAACAGAAAACTCGAATTATATTATATGAGCTGTCTAGCTTCGCTCACTCCACTTTAAAATCATTTTAGGGATTTACGAGCTGATTTTGAAAATTTATTGTCTTTGGGGCATTCTAGAGTTATCTGAAATATTTCTAAGTCTGGAACTAAAGTCTGACTTAAATCTAATATGACTGAAATCCAAACTATACCTGGATCTTTAATCTATCTGGAATCTTAACTTTATCTGGAATCTTAACTATATCCGAAATCTTAAATATATCTGAAATCTTAAATATATCTGAAATCTTAATCTGACTGAATCTGAAATATATCTCGAACCGTCCGGACTGACCGGACCGGTTCAACTGAACTGGACCGACAGCTCACTCGGAGCTGGTCGGTCATTCGCTTGACTATGTACAGCTCAGTTTTACCGTGGTCCGAGTTCGGCGCGACAACTCGGGCCGACACGAACTCGACTGACACGACTTAGCCGATGCACGAGTTTGAAATGGTGCCACGGTCACTAACGCAGGGGCGTGCTTGGACCACGGCTAACGGAACGACGCATAGACGGCAAGTCGGATGGACTCGGTGCACGGGCACGCACTCGGGGGTTGACTCGGACTCGGTGCACGGGCACGCACTCTGCAGTTCGGCTCCAACGGTCGGACGAGGGACGGGCATGTGCGCGAGACGATGATACACATTACGAACTGATGATACGACAGCTACTAATTATCCAGACAGTACTAGGGTTCAATCATTTAAAATCGGATCAAGAAATATAACCGGTTATCGGAACCGAATAAAACTAGGGTTCGATTCTCAAAATTCCTAACTCATTTAAGGCTAATAATTACTACATATATTCTATGTGATTTATAATGATAAAAAAAAATCAACTGCAGCTAAAATCATATCCGGCTAATTTTTCTAAAATATCGACTTCACGACTAAAGTCCCGATTTTATAACTAAGTCAAATGGTATCCTAAATTTATGAAATTCGAATCATCGCATCCTCAATATATTAATAGTCAACGGTCAACATAATAAGTCAAACGGTAACTCCTAATCCAGTCAACTACAAATTACTACGACCGGACAACACATTTAACCGGCTCGTTTACCTACCAAACCAAATCCAAAAATTATACAATTTGAACCTACGCCTCAAGACGTTGCAATGAAACTAATGGTACTTATTTCAACATTTTACCAAAATTATTTAACGAGGTCCCGAAAATAGCTTTAAGCTCGTATGTCCTTATTTTGTCAAAATCGCTCAAATCACATATCATTTTCCTCTTATCTTATTTATATTATTAAGTCTAAGCCATAGAAATTGAGTTTTATCGATTATACCTTTAAATGCTCGAAAACAAGCGGATCGGGATAAAACAAGAGTAAACCAAGCTAGAACCGGGTCAAGGAAACCAAAACGGGCCGGATTAGGGGCAGCCCAACCCGAATATGATGCAAATGGTCTATTTTAGTGCTGCTCGGGTCGGACCTAGGGTGTTGGGCGCAGATCCGGTGAAGGGTGGCGTGGAGGAGCTGTTTTCCGGCGCGAACTCGCTGGAATCAGGCTGAAATCAGTCGCGGGTGGCTCGAGCTTGAAGCTAGTCGTCGGTACAGACGGAATGCGTGGGTACAGGCTCGTTGCGAGCTGCAAAGCGGCTGTACGGAATGTGGGAGTTGCAGACCGGAGTTCGAGCTTGTGGACAACGGCGGTCCTTGAGCTACGCGCGCGAAATGGGGTCACTGGAGTGACTGGTGCAGCTGGTCGCGGACTAAGGGCTCGACTGTGGTGTCTCGAGCTGGAATGTCGTGTGAAGTCGAGCTGGAGCTGATGTGTGCGATGGAGCGGGATTGAATGCGGACAGAGGGCTTGACCGGTGTGAGTGTCGCGGTTTTGGGTCGCCGGCGTGGTGGGCTCGTTGGCCGGAGGTCTCGCCGGAAAACGAGCACGCGAACTGGTGTGTGTGGAGCAGGTGACGGGCGTGAGCTTGCGGGGACAATGGCTTGGGCGCGGACTGAGGCTGGTTCGGCGTGGGGCTGTGATGGTGCGGACTCGCCGGCGCGGGGGGTCACCGGACGGCGGCAGTGACTGGCCGGAAATTGAGGTGAAGGAGGAGAAGATGGTGTTTAACTAGGGTTTTCAAGGTAGGTGATGAAGTGGAGAAGTGATGTTTATAGTAGGTAGAAAATTAGGGTTTGAGTTGCTTATTGGGCCTCACATTGGGCTTTTAAAATTAAACACTATTGGCTAGCGAATTTAATATGATTTGGGCTCGATTAAATCGAACATTGCCTAAGGAATTAAATGTTCGGTTAATAAAATTTATCGGACTATGACTAATTAAATTAGTCGGTCGAATTTACTAGAATAATTGGGCTTGGATTTAAAAATTGACTGTAGGCTCGATTTTTAAAATGGGCTGAAATTAAATCGAACATGTGCTCGATTTACTAAAATGGGCCAGTTAAGATAATTGGATTTGCTCGAAAATTATTAGACTCGAATAAATTAATTATTCAGCTTCGCTTCGCTTAATTAAAATTCTGATTCATCCAAGGCTCGGTTTTCAAATATAACCAATACTTGTGCTAAATAAATCCGATTTTAATAATTAAAATCGAATAAATTCTCCATGGCTTAGACTTTAATACTAATTATTCCATTTAATGCAAATATATATAATAAACGCATCAAATTAGGAAACTGGCTATTTATGGAAATAAAGTCGAGCTCCATAAATAGTAAATAATATACTGGGCGTTACAATCTATCCTCCTTAAAAAAATTCCGTCCTCGGAAATGCTAAACTAAATTACAAGTCAAACTCAAAAATAGTAATCTTAGCTTTAAATTCGGTCTTCCTCCTACTAGTGATCTTGGCTATGCCACAAAAATTTCGGTTTCAGGCCACCAGGCAAATTTGGACTAATTGCTCTTATTTCAAGCCTCCATAATTTACCCCACCTTATGGATGTTATACACCATTAGCCCAATTTCTGGGACTACTTTGCCATGGCGATTCGCCAAAATTCGCTAGGTGCCCCTAGAAAGTCCCAGGGCAGAACTTTAGAAATTATAACTTGGGAACTTCGGAGGAAGCCTATCTTTCCCTCTTAGCAGCATCGCCTTGGATATGGCGACGCTTCTAGTCTTAGGGAGAACTGAACTGTAATTCTTTACTATGACGGTCTACCTTGTCAGTCTGATCAAGTTTCACCTGATTAGACAAGATTTATCGTACACTTCGTCAGGCTGATCGAGCGCTGCACGATTAGATGAAAGTGTTAACAGTATTAGGCTGATCGAGTTTACCCGATTAGATAAGGTCCATTATGTGCTTCGTCAGGCTGATCGGGCTTTCCCCGATTACACCATTAGCCCAATTTCTGGGACTACTTTGCCATGGCGGTTCGCCAAAATTCGCTAGGTGCCCCTAGAAAGTCCCAGGGCAGAACTTTAGAAATTATAACTTGGGAACTTCGGAGGAAGCCTATCTTTCCCTCTTAGCAGCATCGCCTTGGATATGGCGACGCTTCTAGTCTTAGGGAGAACTGAACTGTAATTCTTTACTATGACGATCTACCTTGTCAGTCTGATCAAGTTTCACCTGATTAGACAAGATTTATCGTACACTTCGTCAGGCTGATCGAGCGCTGCACGATTAGATGAAAGTGTTAACAGTATCAGGCTGATCGAGTTTACCCGATTAGATAAGGTCCATTATGTGCTTCGTCAGGCTGATCGGGCTTTCTCTGATTAGACAAGCACGTCTACCTGGTCAGGCTGATCGGGTCTGGCCTGATTAGACAAGGTCTATTGCATGCTTCGTCAGGCTGATCAGGTTTACCCGGTTAGACGAGCATGTCTACCTTGTCAGGCTGATCGGGCTGGACCGATTAGACAAGGTATGTTGTACGCTTCGTCAGTATGATCGGTTTTAGCCAATTAGACGAACATGTTTGCCTTGTCAGGCTGATCGGATTCGTCCGATTAGACAAGGTCTGTTGTATGCTTCGTCAGGCTGATCGAGTTTACCCGATTAGACGAGCATGTATACCTTCTCAGGTTGATCGGGCTGGCCCGATTAAACAAGGTATGTTGTACGCTTTCTTAGGCTGATCGGTTTTAGCCGATTAGACGAACACGTTTGCCTTGTCAGGCTGATCGGATTCGTCCGATTAGACAATGTCTGTTGTATGCTTCGTCAGGCTGATCGGGTTTACCCGATTAGACGAGCATATCTACCTTGTCAGGCTGATCGGGCTGGCCCGATTAGACAAGGTATGTTGTACGCTTCGTCAGGCTGATCGATTTTAGCCGATTAGACGAACGCGTTTGCCTTGTCAGGCTGATCGGATTTTTCCGATTAGACAAGGTCTACTGTACTCACGCCAGGCTGACCAGATAGGCCTGGTTAGGCGGAGATCTCTACTAGGTGATATGTAAATAGTAGGACCTACTTATAGGTTACTGCTCACTCTTAGGGAAAACTATTTCCCGGTTCTATATTGTACCTTCCGGCACATGACTACGCGATACTTTGCACGCATCACGTAGTAATGTGGCACACTGAAATTAGTACGAGAGAGCATACCAGCATGTAGCACCTGCGTGCGGTGTACCCGCGATTCAGAGTCAGCTCCTTCTGGCTAGCATAAGTGATCTCGTGTGGAAAATTATGTTCGTCCAAGTCCAGTTCCAAGCCTCCATGGTCACCCAGAATAGTGACTATTATACACTGGAAAACCGGTACTACATAGACTCAACTGAAATTAGTACGAGAGAGCATCTAGAGTCATATACCATCCCAATTATCGAGACAAGGAATTATTTAAGATATGTAGAAAGCATCAAACATTCGTAGTCTAAATATCAAACATTCACGTAGTCTCAAAGGTGCAGGAATCCCTCTTACAAACGGGTTTTTAAGCGTGTTCACATCATAAAGTTACTACATCTAAACATGATACGACCATCTCATGTCTCATAGTTTTTACTGGTTCGGTTGTGCTGCTCATTCCGAGCACTGGAATGCTTGGTTTCCTGGCCTCTAGCAGTGATAGCATATGTCTCGTCCCGCCAAACACCCTCTATGTTTGCATCGTCCGCATGTGGTGCGGGCTGGTGGAACCGGTTGTGGTGGATGAGCTACCTGAGTTGGGGCCTCTCCCCTACGTCTGTCTTCTCTCCTGTCAGGACCTCTGAATCTCCTCTTGTTTGGTCTGGGGGCCTGCTGAGGTGGTGCTGGTATCACGGGATGTTGTGCTAGCTGAAGTGGGGCATGCTGTGGTGGCGGTAGTAGAAGCTGCGGTGCCGGTGGCTGGTAAGCTGGCTGACGGGCGGCAGAGCGAGTACAGATGGCCTCTAGTCGGAGACTCTCGTCAAGCTGTTGAGCCCGAGAAACGGTCTCAGACTATGTCAGGGCGCCAAGGCCAGCGAGATGGTGGCGAATCTCCCCGCGAAGACCGCCCTTGAAGCGCCTCGCCCTCGTGTCCTCTGTATCAATCAGGTATGACACGAAGAAGCCAAGGCGAGTGAAGTCTCTCTCATACTCGTCGACAGTCCTAGCACCCTGATCCAGTGCTAAGAACTGCCTCTCCATCCTCTCTCTGTAATGGGCCGGGTAGTACTTCTCCAGAAGGAGCACCTTGTGGCTGGCCAAGTGAGGGCTAGCTTCTCCCCGGGTCGCATATCCCAGTATGAAGCCCACCAGAGACCTGCGTCCCCTATCATCTGTAGTTGCGCACACATGATCCTGTGAGGCTCGGGGCAATCCATCACCTCGAAAATCATGTCAAGACTGTGCAGCCACTCATCGACCAACCTCGGGTCTCCCTTCCCATTGAACGTGCGGGGTGGTACCCGCGGAACTAAGAAACTGAAAAGGCCTGGTCACGCTCGGGCGTGACTGGCGGGGGCGCTGCTGCACGCGGAGCTGCTTCGGGCGAGGCCCATGCTCGGCGCGAAATTGGGGCTGGGCGAGGAGGCATCTGATTGGCCAAATGATAGGGATTAACAGAAGAACTGTATAACTGGAATGAAATTAATTGCTCAGAAAAGTCAACGGTAGAGCACATAAATAACTAACTCATCTGAATTTCAAACTGGAACAGTATAGCCGATTAAGAAATAGCTAAATATACTTTAATAATTTATCATTGAATTCCGAAAACACCTAGCTTGGCTAGATTTCCGGTTACACTAAAATCTTCTAAGTTCTTACTAGAGTTCTGACTAGAATTCTCAAATCTTAATCAAAGGATAGTTCGTACGCCACTGAAATAATCTGACTATAATTATATATGCATTCGCAATTAATAAAAGTTGTACAGGTGACGTACCTCGGAGTCGGCGTGGCGTGAGTGTGGTGTGGTCATATCTCATTAAAATTTTAGTATATAGAACCACTAAGTGGCTCTGATACCAACTGTAACACCCCGACTAGACTTACTAAAATCAGAGTAAATTTTTCGCGCTATAAAAGGAAAACACCTAGCTTGGCTAGATTTCCGGTTACACTAAAATCCTCTAAGTTCTTACTAGGGTTCTTACTAGAATTCTCAAATCTTAATCAAAGGATAGTTCGTACGCCACTGAAATAATCTGACTATAATTAAATATGCATTCGCAATTAATAAAAGTTGTACAGGTGACGTACCTCGAAGTCGGCGTGGCGTGAGTGTGGTGTGGTCATATCTTACTAAAATTTTAGTATACAGAACCACTAAGTGGCTCTGATACCAACTGTAACACCCCGCCTAGACTTACTAAAATCAGAGTAAATTTTTCGCGCTATAAAAGGAAAACTCTGTTTTAATTTTCGAAAACTCATATTATTTTTTCGAAAATACTTTAACTTTAATATACGGGATGCTACTCAACTTTAATCTTAAATCTGTAATCTTTAATATCTTTGAACTTCTAGGCATGCAACCGAGTACAATTCATTACTCTGAACATCTCAGGATTTAGGCATGCATAGACTGAAATTCTAGATACTGAAATATTGAGTGCGGAAGAAAATGTAGCATGCATCAACAAAGCATAATAGCTCAAACATGTTAAAATATACATGACAGGTTTACTAAAAATATCTTTGTTATAACCACCGCCACATCATCGGCTCACGCTCCACGCTCGACACCGTCACCTGAAAAATGGTTAGTGGGGGGCGTGAGCATAAATAATCCACGTGCTCCGCGGGAACCGACACTGAAATATACAGCTAAAATAATAACATATCATGACATCGACATACATGCAAGTACTTACTGGGTCGGTAGAAAACGATATGAAGATGAACATTTTTCTAACATATTAGGCATTCATCAAATAAACACTTAAATCGGCAAACTATCTGAAGCTGCTAGTTAGCTGACTGCCTATAACCGATGTTCAGCTGACTGTCTATAATTTCTGCTCGACTGGATAACTATAGTTGCTGCTCAACTGACTATCTATAATTGCTGCTCAACTGACTAACTGTAAATGACTACTCAACTGACTAACTATAAATGTTGCTCGGCTGACTGACTATATCTGCAACATCGCGAACTAAATAAACCTCTGGTATGATAAACACATTGCGAACCTAAGCATACATCTAACATGATAAAAACACGTCAACTTAAGCAACATAAAAACACATCACAACCTAAGCATACATCTAATATGATAGAACACATCACAAAAGCGTATAAATAATTGTACTGTCTATAACGGCTGCTCAACTGGCTATCTATAATTACTGCTCAACTGCATGCTTAACTGGCGAGAAGGTCACTTGGTCTTCACGCTCTCGATAAGCAACTGTAGGACCTAATCTGTAGGTCGTTGCCCATACTAGGGCAAAACTAACTCTTATGCACTTCTAAGGTTGGAGCTTAACTCACAACTACACTAGAGTCCTTGATACTAACTGGAGATTCGAAACACTTGGTTATGACGAAACCTATCTCTATATCAATGATCCTTAGGAAAGACTTATTCTAAGATCATCTGAAATTAAACTTAATTTAAGGCTGTTCTAGGGTTCTGAATTCACTTAACTCAAAGCTGCACTAGAATTCTTATCTCGTCTTAACTAGCGTTCGATTCACCTAGCTATAAAGGATCTACTCGCTAGGTAATTGCCCCTATTCGGGCGGAATCTTACATACATACCTCAACCATGGTATTGCGATTATAGAAGATGTAATACCCAGTACAGGGTCCCCACCTGATATGCTGAAATGCAGGTGCTGAATGATTTGCAACTGTCGGAGGCTCGACTCTCCACAAGCTACAAAATATATAAGCACAAAATATATTTTAAGTACTTAACTTAAACCGAAAACTCGAATTATATTATCTGAGTTGTCTAGGTTCGCTCACTCGACTTTAAAATCATTTTAGGGATTTACGAGTTGATTTTGAAAATTTATTGTCTTTGAGTCATTCTAGAGTTATCTAAAATATTTCTAAGTCTGGAACTAAATTTTGACTTAAATCTAATCTGACTGAAATCTAAACTATACCTGGATCTTTAATCTATCTGGAATCTTAACTTTATCTGGAATCTTAACTATATCTGAAGTCTTAAATATATCTGAAATCTTAATCTGATTGTTCTGAAATATATCTCGAACTGTTCGGACTGATCGGACCGGTTCAACTGAACTGGACCGACAGCTCACTCGGAGCTGGTCGGTCATTCGCTTGACTATGTACAGCTCGGTTTGACCGTGGTCCAAGTTCGGCGAGGCAACTCGGGCCGGCACGAACCCGACTGACACGCCTTAGCCAATGAACGGGTTTGAAACGGTGCCACGGTCACTGACGTAGGGGCGTGCTTGGACCACGGCTAGTGGAACGGTGCGTAGACAGCAAGTCGAATGGGCTCGGTGCACGGGCACGCACTCGGGGGTTGACTCGGACTCGGTGCACGGGCGCGTCGGCAGTTCGGCTCTAACGTTATGACGAGGGAGGGTCACGTGCGCGAGACGATGATACGCATTACGAATTGACGATACGACGGCTAATAATTATCCAGACGGTACTAGGATTCAATCATTTAAAATCGGATCCAGAAATATACCTGGTTATCGGAACCGGATAAAACTAGGGTTCGATTCTCTAAATTCCTAACTCATTAAGGCTGATAATTAATATATATATTCTATGTGATTTAGATTGATTTTTTTTAAAAAAAAAAAATCAACTGCAGCTAAAATCATATCCGGCTATTTTTTCTAAAATATCGACTTAACGACTAAAGTCCCGATTTTATAACTAAGTCAAATGGTATCCTAAATTTATGAAATTCAAATCGTCGCATCCTCAATATATTAATAGTCAACGGTCAACATAATAAGTCAAACAGTAATTCCTAATCCAGTCAACTCCAAATTACTACGACCGTTCAACGCATTTCACCGGCTCGTTTACCTACCAAACCAAGTCCAAAAATTATACAATTTGAACCTACGCCTCAAGTCGTCGTAATGAAATTAATGGTATTTATTTCAACATTTTATCAAAATTATTTAACGAGGTTTCGAAAATAGCTTTAAGCTCGTATGTCCTTTTTTTGTCAAAATCGCTCAAATCACATATCATTTTCCTCTTATCTCATTTATATCATTAAGTCTAAGCCATAGAAATTGAGTTATATCAATTATACCTTTAAATGCTCGAAAACGAGCGGACCGGGATAAAACAAGAGTAAATCGGGCTAGAACCGGGTTAAAGAAACCAAAACGGGCCAGATTAGGGGCAACCCAACTTGAATATGATGCAACCGAGTCTAGTTTAGTGTGGAGGAGCTGTTTTCCGGCTCGAACTCTTTGGAATCAGGCCAAAATCAGTCGCGGGTGGCTCGAGCTTGAAGCTTGTCGCCGGTACAGACGGAATGCGTGGTACAAGCTCGTTGCGAGCTGAAACGCGGCTGTACGGACTGTGGGAGTTGCAGACCGGAGCTCGAGCTTTTGTATAGCGGCGGTCCTTGAGCTGCACGCACGAACTGGGGACGCCGGAGTGACTGGTGCAGCTGGTCGCGGACTAAGGGCTCGACTGTGGTGTCTCGAGCTGGAATGTCGCGTGAAGTCGAGCTGGAGCTGATGTGCGTGATGGAGCTGGTTTGACTGTGGACAGAGGGCTTGATCGGCGTGAGGGTCGCGGTTTTGGGTCGCCGGCGTGGTGGGCTCGTTGGCCAGAGGTCTCGCCGGAACAAGAGCACGCGAACTGGTGTGAGTGGAGCAGGTGACGTGCGTGAGCTAGTGGGGACAATGACTTGGGCGCAGACTGAGGCTGGTTCGGCGCGAGGCTGTGGCGGCGCGGACTCCCCGGTGCGGGGGGCACCGGACGGCGGCGGTGACTGGCCGAAAATTGAGGTGAAGGAGGAGAAGATGGTGTTTGACTAGGGTTTTCAAGGTAGGTGATGAAGTGGAGAAGTGATATTTATAGTAGGTAGAAAATTAGGGTTTGAGTTGCTTATTAGGCCTCACATTGGGCTTTTAAAATTAAACACAATCGGGCTAGGGAATTTAATATGATTTGGGCTCGATTAAATCAAACATTGCCTAATGAATTAAATGTTCAGTTAATAAAATTTACCGGACTAGGACTAATTAAATTAGTAGGTCGAATTTACTAGAATAATTGGGCTTGGATTTAAAAATCGAATATATGCTCGATTTTTAAAATGGACTGAAATTAAATCGAACATGTGCTCGATTTACTAAAATGGGCCGGTTAAGATAATTGGATTTGCTCGAAAATTATTAGACTCGAATAAATAAATTATTCAGCTTCGATTCGCTTAATTAAAATTCTGATTGATCCAAGGCTCGGATTTCGAATATAACCGATACTTGTGCTAAATAAATCTGATTTTAATAATTAAAATCGAATAAATTCTCCATGGATTAGACTTTAATACCAATTATTCAATTTAATGCAAATAAATATAATAAACGCATCAAATTAGGAAACTGGCTATTTATGAAAATAAAGTCGAGCTCCATAAATAGTAAATATTATATTGGGCGTTACAAGTGGACCGATTGCTCTGGCTCATGCTCATGTCCATTTATAATTTGTTGTCTAGCGGGTTGAGCTACCACCTCGCACACCGAGCCTTCGGGTCGAGCTATCACCTTGCGCACCTCGGCTCTGGCCTCTAATCCCTGTGCTTAGGGTCGAGCGGCTGCCCCTCTGACTAGAGGTGAGATCGATGCCATTCTAGCCTCTACCGCTGCTACTATCATCATCTCCAATGTGCTAGGCGTATTTTGCTTGGATTGCTTCAGGATGGAAGGCTGATCCTCCAGTTCGGTCGCCTCTACACCACTCGCCTGAAGTTGTAACTCTCCCTCGCACGCCCCCCGATGTGGAAAACTCATGCCTGGTCTTTTTGGCGTCTCTAGCGTACTTGCTTGCACAGGGCTATCTGTTGCTGCTTCCAATAGTTCAAGTGGAAGGCAAATGACAGAGGTTGGGGTCGTCGGTGGGTCTCTACACGATACCCACCCCAATGGAGGCCCCGCTCCCACATGACGCTTGTGTAGCCAAGAGCTATCCTCCCCCCTTCGCTCACGTTCTCCCTCCTTCTCCCTTTTCTTCACTATGTGCTTCTCTGTTTGCTTTTCGGTTGTTATGTATGAGATAACACCAGATCAACACCGGTTGAGCTAGGGTTCCCACAAGCGGCGCCAATTTGATATGGTCTGAGATGAATGGCTCCGGTCTCCCGAAAGGTCCTCTGCAAGTCAGGATGCGGACCAGCTAGTTCGGTTTGGTCTAAGTCCACGAGCTCGTCGGTACCGAAAAAAGTACCGGAATTGCTCCAGCGGAAGACCCTCCGACGTCCAAGTCAATATCTCCGATAAACAAAAATAGTCTTGTAACAAATGTAACCGTGATAATAATAAATAATCTTACCTTGTAACTGATAAATTAAGCCTTTATATAGTGTTCTTCTATACGGTTTTTCCCTCTTGGGATCATAAGCTCCCGAAGGTCCGTTGATCGGATGTGGTTTAATTGGTGCTCGACATTAAGGCCCGGTTCGGCCCATACAAACCTAGTTGACCTTAGGTCGACCCTTACCTCTAAAGTTCAATTCTCGCTCCTCCGGTTCGACCCTCGAGCCGTTTATTCGACCCTTGGGGTCAACATCTTACTATTCAGCCCTAACGCTCGACCCTATGGACCCGTAGATTCTGGTTCTATATGTTTTCGTCAGATTGAGCTGAGTTAATACTGTATTCCCTATCAATTGCCGAGTGAGCATGACGGCTGCTTGGGTTTTAAATTTAAACACTAAGAACCGAACACATATACATAGGCAAATAAAAGGTCTTAGACAAAACAATCACTTAGGCACACTTAGGAAATTAAATTTACAACTAGCACACTTGGGCCAAAATACAATTTACACTTAGCACATAACACAAATAAGTACAAGAAAACACTTATGAGATATTCAATAAAACAAGAGCACAAACGAAAGAATTAAGAAGACGAGGACATCATCTTAATCTCGTTTTTTTGATTAGGCAAATTAAATAGACGAAGACATCTAGTTAATTTTCATTGTGATTAAAAGATTCGGATTAAGAATCGAAAACTAAACTTACTCGAGCGATGAAATGAAATGCAAATGCTAAGCTTTTTTCTTTAACTAGACAAATGCTATGTTTTTTTTTCCTCAACTAGATTGTGAAATGAACTTTTTTTGTTCACAGATCCCGACTGAAAGACCGAACATTCTTAATATCCCAAGCAATGGCAGCAATCTAATCCATCACAAAAGTTGTCCAAAACCAGCTATCAGAAATCAGATTTGATCAATTAATAGAACCAACCGCAAATCATAACCAAAGGCCGCCCTACCACGTGGGAAGGCATGAGTGTAAACTAAAGTTCATATAATATAATTTGATAAATATATATATAAATTAATTATTGAAACTTGCTTCTAAAGCATGCTGCCAAACACTGCTGAACAGAAAGTCCCTATGCATACAAGTGAAAGCCAAGCAACCATATGTACAAAACATCCTCTACTTGACAACATATCTTTACGTTCTTCCTGAATTTTCAAGCAAAACCCAGTCTTTTGAACTACATTCTTGTGGTGTCAACAAATCATGTATAATTAATCATTTACGTTCGAGCACAATTGTCGCAACATGAACGATACGTAACATAATCTCATATAGCTTACGCAAAACTAATTATAATCATTTATGCATCGACACTTCTTTATGTGCATCTATAAAATGAAAATGCTCGTAATAAACACACCGAGTTACTCCGCGAGTCGGTCATTTTTAACACTTTCTAACTAGAATGGCAACCCTCCACCAACTTTGACATACTTGACACATTTTGTTGTATGCTTTTATCCCTTCCAACTAAAATCCCACCTCACCAAATCAATATTATTAAGTTCCTCCTTCACAAATTATCCCCCATAAAAGCCTCCTTTGTTCTCTCCCTCCTAACCCTGCATACACCAAAATTAGCAACATTCCTCCTCCATATTCAACACACACACACACACACACACAAAAAAGAACCCCGAAAATGGAGAATCGCATTTCATCAATTTATCGACCGGCACTCTCAGTCCTCCTCTCTTTAGTCCTTCTCTTCTCGACCTGCGCGGTGGCCCAGAGCCCCGGACCAGCCCCCGCTGGGCCCACTAACGTGACGAAGATCCTGGAGAAGGCGGGTCAGTTCACGACCCTGATCCGACTTCTGAGAACGACCCAGGTGGGGCCCCAGATTGACGCCCAGCTCAACAACACGGCCGCCGGGCAGGGGATCACGTTGTTTGCCCCGACAGACGCGGCCTTCTCTGCCCTCCCATCAGGCACCCTCAACTCAATCTCCGACCAGCAGAAGGTCTCCCTCATCCAATTCCACGTCATCCCCACTTGCCTCTCGTTGCCGCAATTCCAGACGGTTAGCAACCCGATCCGTACCCAGGCAGGGGACAGCGGGTTTCCGCTCAACGTCACCACATCCGGCAACCAGGTCAATGTCTCCACCGGCGTCGACGATGCCTCCGTGGGCAACACCGTCTACACCGACGGCCAGCTGGCGGTGTACCAGGTGGACAAGGTCCTGCTCCCCGTTAGCTTGTTCGGGGCTCCCGCTCCCGCGCCCGCCGCGGCGCCACCGGCTGCGAAGAAATCGGCGGCGGCTGAGAGCCCGGTGGCCGGAGGTGATGCGGCGGGAGATTCGTCCGGTGCGGTTTGTGGCGTGAGCGGGGTTTGGGGGATTGGATTTGCTGTGCTGGCGGTGGTTTATATTTTGTGATGGGAGATGATTGGACGGTGTCTCTGATTTTGCGTGTGAGCCGGGAGCAGACCACAATTTTTTCCTAAACAATCTTGTTTCAATTTTTTTTTTTTTCTTTTTCTTTTTCGTAATTTCTTTTGTGATTATATATTCCGTGGATTTTGTGTAATTTGTTCATGTTTTGTAATGGGCTGAGTTCCAGTCGATATATGAAAAATTTGCACCCTATACTTTAAGTTGTGAAATATATTATACTTCTACACTTATTATAATAATATTTGTAAGTTAACTAGAACATGAATAAGATATTTCACTTCTACCTAAACCGTTACAAAGCATTTACTTTGACAAATTAAAAGCAATTAAAAATGGAAGACTGAAAAATACATGAATGCCCAAATAACAGAATTAAAGGTCATCTCTTCTAATCCAAACTAAGAACCTCTCAGTCCTGTAAGGATTCAGACCAAAATCACTCATGCATTGATCAATTTTGAAAGTTCCATGCATGTGAACAAACTACCACCATTAGCACATCATTGTTGAAGCACACCTTTGAAGAATTTTCATCAATGGTGGCCATCACCAACCTTCCCATTTCACACCATTTTTGTCAATAATG
>CACSLK010027842.1:9684515-9697036 GCA_902706635.1 Striga hermonthica
TCATGTCAATACCAATCGCCATTTTAGAATCATGTGTTGTACGAAGCGTACATGCAAAAGGAATTCCATGTGTGGTAGGCAATAAACAGCCGCAGCGCAAGTAAACTTCATAGCTCAAGTCTCGCATCCTTGTTAGCTCATCGTTCAATAAATTCAGACAGTAATGCGAGACTCTCAATGTCAAGCACGCGAAAGGCAATCCCGTATATGCCATACTCTTCCTAAATCTCGAAGACTCAAGTGTTGTCCTGTTAATACATTACAAAACAATTTGTTATATATAATAAATTATAATATAATATACTTATATAATATAATATACTATACTTATATAATAATATACAAGTATAATATAATATAATATAACAAATTATAATATAATATAATATACTATACTATACTTATATAATATAAAATACTTATATAATATAATATACTTATATAATATAATATAACAAATTATAATATAATATATTTATGTAATATAATATAACAAATTATAATATACTATACTATACGTATATAATATAAATTACTTATATAATATAACAAATTATAATATAATATATTATACTTATATATAATATATTTCGGTGGCTTTTTTTATTTATTATAATTATTTCATAAGTAATAAAATGACACATTTCATTTTTGAGGAATGTACCTGATTTCAGTCAATTGAGACTCGATCTCCTTATCAATCTTATGCCACACTGTATCTAGCGCGCCAGTCGACGTGTGAAGCCAATTCTTCAACACAGAGTGGGCACTTTCCACCCTACAGGTAGTTGTGTTGCCAAAATGTGTCACTTGGTTCGTCCAGGCTTTCACAAACTTCTCCTTGTGGCCTAGCCACGTCTGCTCGAGATATTGAACCACTTTTGAGCCATTCCCGTATTTTGCATTGAATTGAGCTACGGCAGCATCTTACTCATCCGGCGTACTGGCATCCATAATAGACTTCCACCGACCGCGCAAGAACCTCTCAGATAATTTTTTATTTTTCCCAAACAGGTTGTACACTTTGTTTTCTACATCCTTGTTGATGTGCCACGTGCAGAGTAAGTGGGCAGATTGGAAAAAATGCCTCCTAATAGGAGTCAATAAGCCCAACTCTCTGTCACTGACAACCGCATTAGGATGCACCTGAGCAGCGGCAAAAATTAGTGAGACACGCCAAAAAAAGCTCAAATTTTTTTACCATATTTTACAAAGTACTTTTATATACTAATTATTAATCATGTACTTCATATAAATCCTTACCGTATAGCCTATGAGAAGTCTCAACTTGTCGAGAACCCAATCATAACTGACCTCTTTCTCGTCCTTCATGAGGGCATACGTAATTAGAAAGTTATTGTTGCACAGCGTCATGCCAATCATCTCGACCAACGACATCTTGTACCTGTGAAAATGAGACCAAAAGAAAAAATTATAATCACATAAAATTTGATCCAAAATACAAATTTAAATTAATACTAATAACATATCTGTAAATTTAAAATACCTGTTGGTTTTGTACGTCGAATCTATGCTGACAAACCAATAATATGTCCGGAATAGACTCGCTGAATCAGGATGGGCCATGAATATGTGTGTCAGCGCATTTGTATTCGGATCAACATTTGTATAAACTATATACTTGCTGCTGCTAGCCAAATGTAGAAGTTGGGTATGAACGTCCCTACCGTTAAGACTTTCCTTACGCAACCAGTCTCTATAGTTATATATATGTCGCCGATTAGCATGGTCGTGTGGATTTTTTTTCCTGGACGGCCAAAATATTTGTTGGTGTCACATGCGCAGCAGTCATATCACGAATAACTTTTTTTGATGACTGGCTTATGCCGCTCGACAGTCGATGGCCCTCAGGATACACAGCAAATGAATGATTATGGTATCCCTTCGTTTCGTCTTGACTCGTGTGGATCATCTAGTATGTCGATCTGGCAACACGCTTTACTTGTATCTCAAAAGGGCACTGGCACACTTTCGTTTTTGAATGTCTAGAAACAGCTTTATTCATATCTACGTTTTTGCCTCTATAACGTTCGCCTCGATGGCACTTCAAAATCTTCAGTCTTCCGGGTTTTTGTGTGTTTCGAAATAGTCAAAAAGAAATCATTCAGAATTGCCGTACTTTTTACATCCTTAATAGTCTCCTCATCACTAATAAACAGCGTAGTTGTATTGAAAGCGGAACGATAATCAATACCATCTCCTCCAAAATCTTCTAAAGACACCTGCAATGTATTTAATAATTTTAAAGTATTTAAAAATAATAAAAAAAATAAAAAAAAAATTGATGTCCGGCCGGTCGGACCGGGTAACAACCGGTCGTAGTGGCCAGACACCAAGTGGGCCGTACGGCCGGTCTGATAGTACGAAGATCGGTCCGTACGGCCAGCTTTTTCGCACGTCCATAGGTGTGTCTGGTCGAACCGGCCGGACGCCTGTTAAGCCGTCCGGTCCGGTCGGTCGACACCACCGGTCGCGTGCTACTTTTCCGGCCGGACAGAAAAAAAGTACCTCTGAACTGCTAGACATTGTGCGAATGAGAAGGGCAAAATCGTCCAAGTGGGGTGGTGACTAGTAATAAGGGGGGCGGTAAATAGTAATGTGAGAGGAGAGAAGGAAGGGATGTAAATTTTTTTATTAAATTTTTTTAGAGAGGGAGTTATTAGGGAAATAGAGAGGAGAGAAGGAAGGGATGTAAATTTTTTTATTAAATTTTGTTTGAGAGGGAGTTATTAGGGAATAGAAAATCTTGTTTGGCAAGAAAATAAAAGAAAAGTAAAAATAATGTTAAAATAACAAATATAGTATATCCTTAAGACATTAGAAATAAAAACTAAAATATTATATATAATAAAAGCAAAAAATAATTGCATTTATTAAAATTCTCTCTCCCTTTTAAATTACCCCAATTTTGAAGGAGAACAAAAATGTAGACGGAAGGAGATTTTAAGTTAGAATTATCCCTCCTCTCATATCCAAATTTTCCAACCAAGAGAAAAGTACAAAAACTCTTCTCTTTCCCTCTCCTTCCCTCTTTTTTCTCCCAAACAATAGGTTTCGTGACCGAAGAGACACGATATCTCATGTATTAAACTAATGAAATAATGTTGACTAGTCTAAAAATAGTTTTGAATATTAATGTTCTTGTTTTCTATTATTATATATAATGTTTTAATATACCATTTATATGTTCGTTTTCACTCGTTATAAAATAATTGTCATTTTAAAATTTCTGAAAGATAATGAAAATTTAACACATCCAAACTTTGTCAATAAATAATACTCACAAAATCTCTCTCTCTCTCTCTCTCTCTCTCTCTCTCTCCCTCTCTCTCTCCCCCTCTCTCCCTCTCATTTCCTTTACTCATACTTTATTACAATATATCATGTCCATTTCTACATAAATTATTCTAAAATTTAAAAGTTGTGTAAAATATTATTACCAACACTTACTTGAAAAAATTGCGTTATATATTGTTTTGAAGTTAAAACGTTACAATACTACGGGAATACACCAACAGACCGTAGCAGTCGTCAGAAGATCCGATAAAAGACTAGAAGCAAAAGAAGAACCAACCCTCGCTCATACTAGAGTTGAAGTAAGCATAACATGTTGTAGCACAAATTGTTATTTTTTACCCAGTACCGAATCGAAAGATTCGTTCCCCGGGTCGATCTCACGAGGAAGGCGGTTCGGAATTCAGTTTTGGTATCAAACACACATAAAAAGAAAATAAATCCTAAACATACTAATCAAATATGGGATAGAGTAATTACCAACGAAAAAATATCATAAAAACAATAAACTACCTAAATAAAACGCGAACGAAACAAAGATGGAGAAGCTAGGGAGTCGGGGATAATTAATTCAAGTTTTTTAGCACAACTGGGCAATTGATCGTTCGGAATTGACACTCTCGCCTAAACGTCTAGTGGTTCGCTCTCAATAACTCTTCGTAACAAGGGACTGAACATAGATGAACAAGTTCGAGCACACAATACAGGCCAATTATCTAACCTCAATAACATTTCGTAACAAGGGAAAAGACACCGACAAGCATATGTTTCAATCCAGACCCATAGATTATTCAGTTATGAAATCATCTACCTCATGCGAGCCTAGGTCTATGACTTTTCCCCTTTCGGTTCTAAAAGTCACTAATTAAATTAGAAGAGAATTAATAAACTAATCATATAGAATCAACAAACCCTAACTCGACTAATCAACATTCAATTATTTCTAATTGCAAGATCGAAGTGTCACTCTTCGATTATATCAATCAGTCAAGCACAAATTCATTAATTCCTAATCAAATTAACTCACACAAGAACGAACAAGTCAATCCCGACAAATATACGTTAAACAAGAACTATCATCCCTTATCCCTAGCAATAGAAATTAGCTATGTAACATGAATTCAACACAATCAAGCAATTCACCCAAGATAATCATTCACAAGAATTAAAGAATATGAAAAACTTACAATTAAAATCCAATCCAAGATTTGAATCCAATTACAAGCTAAATCTCTAAATAATAAAAAGAAGAAGAAGAAAAAATGGAAAAGAAAGGTGAAAAGAAGAAAGAAAATTGAAGAAGAAGAAGAAGAAGGAACGAAGGAGAAAGAGGGAGTTTCGTGAGTTTTCTCAGGCTAGGGTTCGTTTCCCAGAAGGGGAGAGAATGAATCCCCGAATCGTTCAAGAAATCTACTTTTAAAACCTGTTTTCGCGACCTCCTCGGCTGCGGTGAAGTAAGCCTCCGCGGTCGCGACTTGCTTCGAGGCCGCGGAATTTTTTCGCTGAGGTTGGGACTTTGGCAGTTTTTTGTTCGCCGCGACCGCGGTGAAGAAAGGGGTCGCAGCCGCGACGAAGAAAACTGGACTGCACTGCACGACTTTACGATTTTTTATCGTTCGGGTTCGTTTAAACTCGAAATTGAGTTCCTTTTTTTCTACGCGTTGCTAACGAACCCCTCTATCTAACTATCCAAACCCATCAAATATTTTCTTGAAAACCTGTCCTCCCAAAGCTTATAACATGTACACCAATAACGTGATTTGTGCGACTTTGCTGTTTGAGCTCGTTCGGGCTCGTCCGAGCTCGAAATTGAGTTCCGCTTCTTCCTATATGTCGCCAACGCACCCATCTTCACAACCATGATTGCTCGATCAATTTTCGGGCTAAATCCATTCCTCACGGGGCTCCCGACCTGCACACACACACAAAAAAAAAACAAAAAAACACACGAGAAACAAAAGAAATACCAAAATAGAGCAAACCACGAAATAAACTACAAAACAAACTAAAAAAAACAACTAAAAGACCTAATATAGGGGTAAAAGAAAGGAAAAATGACAACAAAAAATGCAACAAAAATGGGACAAACAACTCCCCCACACTAAGACCTTTGTTCGTCCCGAACAAAGAAAAGAAAAGAAGACAAACAAATAAGCATGGACACGGTTTCAAACAAGACTAATCTCAAACCAGTCAATCAAGTCAAGAAGAATTCCAATGATCATAATAACAAACCTCAACAATAACTTGATTACTTCGAAAAACAAAGACTCTCGAGTACGAAAATATATCATATGCCTCACTCAGTCTCTTTCGCAAATATGAGATAGGTATGCTCAAGCTGGTCATCAATCAAATCAATTATAAGTTTGCCTATTATCTAACTTTTACTCTAAAACAATCAAGTTCGTGAAACAATGAATCAAGAAGACTTCTAGGGATGAAATGTAGGCTCTTTGGATCGGTAGGATACATATAGGTTAAGTGGCTCAAATAAAAACAAATTCAACTAAATTCCATCACCCAACCGTGATCATGAACACCACCGGTTAACAAACACTACCCGGTTCCTCTCTACTAACCCCAACACCAACACACTTCCCAAACAATTATTCAAACATCATTTTTTTCTTTTTTTTTTTTTGTTTTTAGAATAACCTTTTGGACAATTTATCTAGGTTTAGCCTTCGGGTTTTTTTCCCAAGTCTCCTAAACCGGTTTCCCGTACTCATTGCTCGTTTCCACTTACATTAGTGGTCAAGCACTTCGAGTAAAATCCATTCGGCCTCTATTTTTCTTTTTTCTTTTTTTCTTTTTTTTTTGTCAAAACTCAACAATCACCACCTCCATTTAACAAATCATCAACCTCAACATCATCATACGAGGTTATCAAGGAAAAATATCAACAAGGCTTAAAAGGGGTGACTAGTGATAATTATTTACGGAGAAAAAGAAAAGGGAAGAAAATACAAGGAACGCCTCAGTCATTTTCATGTTTCACAAACTCAGTCAATTCATTTCAAAGTAGACTCAAGGCAAATTCTAACTGAATAAATTTCAGACCAACATCTCACAAGAAACAAGTATGGCTCAAGCCTCACAAGGTAGATAATGTCAATCAAAACAACCAAGCAATTCATCGAGATATGCCACAAACTCTCATCATCACAACTACTCAACTCAATCGACAGTCATTAACCAATCTTGCCATCCACCATAGTCCAAGCTCAAAAAGACAGAACAAAATCCTAAAATTAGACCGGTCCACCACATAATCATGCAAAATCCAAATAGACTCCCCCACACTTAGAATGAGGCAATGACCTCATTGCTTCAACACAAAATCGAAAGTCACATAATAGGACCTAGCATTTTCATATAATGAACTAAACTAGCAGTTATCACAAGACACAAACTCAAAAGAAAAGACAAGAGAAAGAAAACTCAAAAAGAGAAAAAAAAGGGTGTGCAAACCGAAATGCCTCGAGGAGACTAAGTATCCACGTGCGAGCCACTCGCTCACGCTCAGCTTAGAACCTCGATACTCCTCCTGCTCGAGCGCAAAAATAGTACCTGTCGAGAAAACCATAAAACTCCAAACTCCAATTAATAAAATATAAAA
Organism: Striga hermonthica; assembly: GCA_902706635.1. NCBI lineage: Eukaryota > Viridiplantae > Streptophyta > Magnoliopsida > Lamiales > Orobanchaceae > Striga > Striga hermonthica. Next base: position 9,691,453 of record CACSLK010027842.1, read on the forward strand.
CTAAAAGAGCAAAAAGAAAAATATCTAGAAAGCAACAATTCCTTGGGTTGCCTCCCAAGAAGCGCTTGTTTAACGTCATTAGCTTGACGAAACCTGAGGGGAACTCAACCGGGATCTAGAAAGAAGTGACAGTCGTACCACGCCTTCGTATTTTCGAGAAGTGGTAGCCTGGGCAGTGTGGCCAGAAGGCGGGCATGCTGGGTCTGGGTGGCAATGTTCTCGATGAAACAGTTTCGGGCCTGAGAAATCCCCAATCCTATACCTAGAGCTTTTCCCACCCAAGCTCTATCGTCAACCTCTGGAAGTATACGCTCATCTGTGGAGCAAGTCGAACTAAATGCTCCTCACTCGGTGACACAGTGTGATGGCTCCGAAGGTGAATGCTCCAAGTCAGTCGTGGGAGGATGGACTTGAGAACCAAGCCCATGGAACTCCTCCTATGAGATATCATCAATGTCTCGCTGGAGCTCATCATTTTCTTCTTCGGCCTCACACATTTGTCTCATCTGTTGGGCTTCAGTATCAAGCATCAAGTGGGGGTCGGTGACTTTTGCCTCGATTGAGTCGATATGTGCTGTAAGAATCTCTATTTGTGTGCTCAGTCGAGCACACCCGAGCTCAATCTCCACATCTCGAGTGGTCTGGGCAGATATGCGAGCAAGGATGAGGTCGAGCTTCTCATCGTATGTCAGAGAAACCTCCTGAGTTTCATTACTGTATGTAGGTCCGCCTTGAGCGGTGATCTCGAGAGAGAAATTGGTAGCTCGATCCTCTAAAGCTTGCACGCGCTCCACAAGATTCTCGATTCTGGACTCCAGATTGCTCCTACGGGCTGCTTGGGATGCCTGAAGAGCGAGAGCCTGGTCGAGTTTTGCATTGTACACGGAGGAGTACTCGAAAGACTCATATGGCTGCTCAACAGGCCCGAAATCCCACTGATGCTCGTAAGAATATGCCCATGTCTGGCCATAGTCCCATGAATCGTAGAGTGGAGGTGACATATTCAGAAAGGCACACCAGACAGTGGTTTCTTCTTCCTTAGCCAACTGGGATGATGCGAAAGCATAGATACGGTCGAGCTTCTCGTTGAATTCGTGGGACTCATGATATTGCTCGACCGGGAAGGGGTCCCAGTACTGCTCGGAAGGGTATGAATATGGCTGGTAGTGATGCCCGGCGTGATAGCTCGGCTCGTGAACCCAAGGTTGGGTGTGCTGTAATGGGTAATTACGATTGTAGTTCATAATACCTGCACACCAAAATAGAACAACCACACGTAGCCACGAAAAGGAGAAAAAGAAAAGACAAAAACAAAAACAAAGATAAAAATAAAGAAACGCAAAAGAAAGAACACAAATATGAAAAACACAAAACAAAGAGAAACACGAAAAATAAAATCAATACCAAAACCAAATATCCTACTTGTCTTCCCCGGCAACGGCGCCAAATTTGTTGTAGCACATTATTATTTTTAACCGAGTACTGAATCGAAAGATTCATTGCCCGGGTCGATCTCACGAGGAAAGCAGTTCGGAATTCAGTTTTGGTATCAAAAATACATAAAAAGAAAATAAATCCTAAACATACTAATCAAATAGGGGATAGAGTAATTACCAACTAAGAAATATCATAAAAACAATAAACTACCTAAATAAAATGCGAAGCGAACAAAGATGGAGAAGTAAGGAGTCGGGGATAATTAATTCAAGTTTTTTAGCACAATTGGGCAATTGATCGTTCGGTTCTGAATTGACACTCTCCCCTAAACTTCTAGCGGTTCGCTGCCAATAACTCTTCATAACAAGGGACTGAACATAGACGAGCAAGTTCGAGCACACAATACAGGCCAATTATCTAACCCCAATAACATTTCGTAATAAGGGAAAATACACCGACAAGCATACGTTTCAATCCAGGCCCATAGATTATTCAGTTATGAAATCATCTACTTCATGCGAGCCTAGGTCTACGACTTTTTCCCTTTCGGTTCTAAAAGTCGCTAATTAAATTAGAAGAGAATTAATCAACTAATCATATAAAATCAACAAACCCTAACTCGACTAATCAACATTCAATTATTTCTGATTGCAAGATTGAAGTGTCACTCTTCGATTATATCAATCAATCAAGCGCAAATTCATCAATTCCTAATCAAATTAACTCACACAAGAACGAACAAGTCAATCCCGACAAATATACGTTAAACAAGAACAATCATCCCTTATCCCTAGCAATAGAAATTAACTATGTAACATGAATTCAACACAATCAAGCAATTCACCCAAGATAATCATTCACAGGAATTAAAGAAGATGAAAAACTTACAATTAAAATCCAATCCAAAAGTTGAATCCAATTACAAGCTAAATCTCTAAATAATAAAAAGAAGAAGAAGAAGAAGAAGAAAAAATGGAAAAGAAAGGTGAAAAGAAGAAGAAAAATGAAGAAGAAGAAGAAGAAGGAAGGAAGGAAGGAGAAAGAGGAAGTTTCGTGAGTTTTCTCGGGCTAGGGTTCGTTTCCCAGAAGGGAGAGAATAAATCCCCGAATCGTTCAAGAAATCTACTTTTAAAACCTGTTTTCGCGACCTCCGCGGCCGCCACTTGCTCCGAGGCCGCGGGATTTTTTCGATGAGGTTGGGACTTGAAAACTGGACTGCACTGCACGACTTTACGATTTTTGCTCGTTCGGGTTCGTTTAAACTCAGAATTGAGTTCCGTTTTTTTTCTACGCGTCGCTAACGAACCCCTCTATCTAACTATGCAAACCCATTAAATATTTTCTTGAAAACCTGTCCTCCCAAAGCTTATGACATGCACACCAAAAACGTGATTTGCGCGACTTTGCTGTTTGAGCCCGTTCGGGCTCGTCTGAGCTCGAAATTGAGTTCTGCTTCTTCCTATATGTCACCAACGAACCCATCTTCATAACCATGACTGCTCGATCAATTTTCGGGCTAAATCCATTCCTCATGGGGCTCCCGACCTGCACACAAAAAACAATAAAAAAAAAACCAGAAAAACACACGAGAAACAAAAGAAATACCAAAATAGAGCAAACCACGAAATAAACTACAAAACAAACTAAAAAAAACAACTAAAAGACCTAATATAGGGGTAAAAGAAAGGCAAAATGACAACAAAAAATGCAACAAAAATGGGACAAACAACTCCCCCACACTAAGACCTTTCTTCGTCCCGAACAAAGAAAAGAAAAAAAGACAAACAAATGAGCATGGACACGGTTTCAAACAAGACTCATCTCAAACCAGTCAATCAAGTCGAGAAGAATTCCAATGATCATAATAGCAAACCTTAACTATTAACTTGATTACTTCGAAAAACACAGACTCTCGAGTACGAAAATATATCATATGCCTCACTCAGTCTCTTTCGCAAATATGAGATAGGTATGCTCAAGCTGGTCATCAATAAAATCAGTCATAAGTTTGCCTATTATCTAACTTTTACTCTAAAACAATCAAGTTCGTGAAACAATGAATCAAGAAGACTTCTAGGGATGAAATGTAAGCTCTTTGGATCGGTAGGATACATATAGGTTAAGTGGATCAAATAAAAACAAATTCAACTCAATTCCATCACCCAACCGTGATCATGAACACCACCGGTTAACAAACACTACCCGGTTCCTCCATACTAACCTCAACACCAACACACTTCCCAAAAAATTATTCAAACATCATTTTTTTTTCTTTTTTTTTTGTTTTTTGTTTTTAGGATAACCTTTTGGACAATTTATCTAGGTTTAGCCTTCGGGTTTTTCCGCCCGAGTCTCCTAGACCGGTTTCTCGTACTCATTGCTCGTTTCCACTTACATTAGTGGTCAAGCACTTGGAGTAAAATCCATTCGGCCTCCATTTTCTTTTTTCTTTTTTTCTTTTTTTTTTGTCAAAACTCAACAATTACCACCTCTATTTAACAAATCATCAATCCTCAACATCATCATACGAGGTTATGAAGGATAAATATCAAAAAGGCTCAAAAGGGGTGACTAGTGAGAATTATTTACGGAGAAAAAGAAAAGGGAAGAAAATACAAGGAACGCCTCAGTCATTTTCACGTTTCACAAACTAAGTCAATTCATTTCAAAGTAGACTCAAGGCAAATTCTAACTGAATAAATTTCAGACCAACATCTCACAAGAAACAAGTATGGCTCAAGCCTCACAAGGTAGATAATGTCAATCAAAACAACCAAGCAATTCATCGAGATATGCCACAAATTCTCATCATCACAACTACTCAACTCAATCGACAGTCATTAACCAATCTTGCCATACACCATAGTCCAAGCTCAAAAAGATAGAACAAAATCCTTAAACTAGACCGGTCCACCACATAATCATGCAAAATCCAAATAGACTCCCCCACACATAGAATGAGGCAATGACCTCATTGCTTCAACACAAAACCAGAAGTCACATAATAGGACCTAGCATTTTCATATAATAAACTAAACTAGCAGTTATCACAAGACACAAACTGAAAAGAAAAGACAAAAGAAAGAAAACTCAAAAAGAGAGAAAAAAAAGGGTGTGCAAACCGAAATGCCTCGAGGAGACTAAGTATCCACGTGCAAGCCACTCGCTCACGCTCAGCTCAGAACCTCGATACTCCTCCAGCTCGAGCGCACAAATAGTACCTGTCGAGAAAACCACAAAACTCCAAACTCCAATTAATAAAATATAAAACTAAAAGAGCAAAAAGAAAAATACCTAGAAAGCAGAAAATTCCTTAGGTTGCCTCCCAAGAAGCGCTTGTTTAACGTCATTAGCTTGACGAAACCTGAGAGGAACTCAACTGGGATCTAGAAAGAAGTGACAGTCGTACCACGCCTTCGTATTTCCGAGAAGTGGTAGCCTGGGCAGTGTGGCCAGAAGGCGGGCATGGTGGGTCTGGGTGGCGATGTTCTCGATGAAACAGTTTCGGGCCTGAGCAATCCCCAATCCTATACGTAGAGCTTTTCCCACCCAAGCTCTATCGTCAACCTCTGGAAGTATAAGCAAACCTGTGGATCAAGTCAAACTAAATGCTCCCCACTCGGTGAGATAGTGTGATGGCTTCGAAGGTGAATGCTCCAAGTCAGTCGTGGGAGGATGGACTTGAGAACCAAGCCCATGGAACTCCTCCTCTGTGATATCATCAATGTCTCGCTGGAGCTCATCATTTTCTTCTTTGGCCTCACACATTTGTTTCATCTGTCGGGCTTCAGTATCAAGCTTCAAGTGGGGGTAGGTGACTTTTGCCTCGATTAAGTCAATATGTGCTGTAAGAATCTCCATTTATGTGCTCAGTCGATCACACCCGAGCTCAATCTCCACATCTCGAGTGGTCTGGGCAGATATGCGAGCAAGGATGAGGTCGAGCTTCTCATCGTATGTCAGAGCAACCTCTCAAGGTTCATTACTGTATGTAGGTCCGTCTTGAGTGGTGATCTCGGGAGAAAAATTGGTAGCTCGATCCTCTAAAGCTTGCACGCGCTCCACAAGATTCTCGATTCTGGACTCCAGATTGCTCCTACGGGCTGCTTGGGATGCTACAAGAGCGAGAGCCTGGTCGAGCTTTGCA
>CACSLK010027842.1:9826384-9836787 GCA_902706635.1 Striga hermonthica
AAAAAGAAGAAAAAGAAAAAAGAAAAAATTGCTTACCTAGTAAATAAATGCTGAAAATCAAGTTCAAGACAAAATAAATTATATGGCAATAATCTAGCCAACAGTTATAGTTGAACTTCTCAAAAGATGCATTTATTAAGAAATTTTACTTTTCTTAAATTACTTGTTTTGGTCAAATAATTCATTTTTATTTTTTTTTTTATTTTTTTGGTAAATAACCTTAAAATGCATGGTAATTGTATACTAAGTAACTATGGTTGGGTGGTAATGTAATATTGCATTAATTTATGATATTTTTCAAATGTGACATTATGTAGTTCATATATATAATAATTCCTCAACAAATTATCATAATTGTTTAAGCTACATATTTTTCTTTTATAACATTAATATAAAATATTTGTCAGTTCATATATAAAATACACAAAAATCTATAAGAAGGCTTTCTTATCTTTTATGTATTTTATTTCTTTCAAATAATGAAATTATTTAAAATTACATTTTCATTGCATAATATGGTAAATAAAATATTAAACCGTATGATGCAAATCAGAAAAATCTCATGATTATAGAAGGAATTTATTTCTTTACAATTGAGGTATTTAATTATTATGGAAATTTTAAATTTCGATGCATAAAGGGTGAAAATATTTAGACGAAAAATTGATTGAACTATTTGGTAAACAAATTTAAATAAGCCCACAATGTGTCACCTTTCTCAATGTGAAATAATTTTTTTTCTCTTTTTTCTTCTTTTTAATAAATTATCTCTTATTGATGAGATGTTTTTTATACATGTATTTTTGTTTTTCTAATTACAATGACAATATGATAAATTTCAAAAATTGAATAGAATCACACGTGTGCGTATATATAGAAAAACATGTGGTAAACAATATTTTATTTTAAATTTGTTTATATAAATCTAAATTAATTACATTACGCCCCCATGACGCCTCATTAATTTACATTAAATATTTATCATTACATAAACAAAAAATACTACTTTTAAACCTTAAAAATAATAAGAATAACATTATATGACAATAAATTGTAGAATAAATAATAATAGAGTATTATATGGTGAACAAAAATAAGTAAAACTATTATTTTTATCTATTTCACTAAATATATATATATATATTAAGATCATATTTATAGTAATATAAACGGGTTAACGGGCTAATGTGTTTTGATTAACTTTTAGGTGAGTCTGTTACGACACAGGCTTTCCGGTAAAAAGAATAAATAAAATAAAATAAAGCTAATGAAAGCAAGTGGAAAAATAGATGATCCAACCCTAAAAATTTTTAGGGTTGTTACAGGCCCAATGATATTTGGCCATTTATCATCTCTGCCACGCATGCATATACGGTTTTTCCTTTTTGTATTACATGAACTCCAGGAACCTCTTAACATCTTGACATAGTCAATCTAGCAGGTTGAATTTAAATAGTTTGAACATAACATAGCCACTGATGACTCGAGACTAAATCTCTCTGTCATCCATCCATATTACGTGATTAATGATCACAAAGGACTAATAGCAGCTAAACACAGTTATATAATAAATCTAACAGATGGTTAGGGTCTACAAGTAATAAATAATTTAAAACATCTTGAAATTTTGAAGTTTAACAGATAAAAGGATTGCAAATACTTACCCATCTGCAGGAACACTTGTGATATTCAACTTCATGGGATAAAGGGGATGTGCAACTGTCAACCAAAATCTGCATAATGATACCACATTACAAGGCCAAGATTTTATCCAGCACATAAGAAAACAATAGTACTTAGGACACATAAGATACTGACATTATCTTTGGTCTTATATTGAGGAACAAAAGCCTTCGGAACAATTCACGGACAAGACAAACCAAAATATAAGTATTTTTCCTTAGTTTCTTCGTAGATCATAAAATTATAGCATCCAAAACAAATGGAAGTCTTTTGCTAAGAGTTTAGATGCCTGTGAAAAGGATAACTAATTTAATGAGAGCTGCATCAGGGGCTTAAAGATGTATGATGATAAGGATTTAAGTAGTGAAGCACGACAAGAGAAGTAGTACAAAACCAGAGATCTAAATCGAGTGAATTGACTAAGCTTATGCTATGATTTCGTGTGCATCCAATATGAATCACGAAAATGAAAGATAATATAGCAGGCAACCATAGCATTTGTAGATACGCCTCGGCAAACAACGACTTTTCAAGAACTAAGCCATGAAAATTTCTCAAAAAGAAAAACTTTCAACAGTAAGCACGACTGTGGAAAACATTAGAAATTTAGGCGTTAATGCTTAGGTTGTATCTGATTGTACCTATATGGTTAAAAAAATCTTTACGACCATTTTCCAATAAATAACAGACATTATAGTAGATAAAACTTTTATGATTAGTCAAATTAGAGACCACAATATCTACTTGCCTAACAACATTCGAGTGATGACAATGCTTGATGGATGATACTCTTAGTTTGGACGCCCCCAACCGAAATCCCGCAAAACACCACGAAAATTAATCTACATCTTTTCCTTTGATCAAGTATAAAACTCTAAGAAACACTTGTGAGCAAGAATGACACATCAAAACGCATTTTCGAGCCTCCTTAAACAACTCCGAATGAAAGAAAAACAGTCTCAACCCTTAAATAGAATGGAGGGAAAAAGTGAGGGAATGATGAAAAAATTCTCTTGCAACAACAGACGCTGTCTAACTACACTGAAAATATATATTTTTTTATAAACGTAATCATAGTGTGTATACATATGTAATAAAAAAAAATCTATGAATAAAACTACTATACTGCCACGTGTTGAGTATTGCTGTCATATTTTAATGACTGAACTCACGGCTAATCCATAACCATTTAAAGTAACATGATGCAACTTTATCTCACAGCAATTACATTAAAAAAGAGGACGAAGTTGTAATTCAGTTTTGGCGTTGAATGATAAGATGACACAACTTAAATAGGAATATCGCCACTTACGGGTCAGCACGACTCAGTCTGCAAATTTCACAGAAAAAAATTTCTGGTGGGTTTGGTAAGACACCCTCCATGGTTTTTTCATGAATCAGCACACATGCCATATGCTGCCAAATATTACACCGAGGATCTTCACACTGCAACAAATGGAAATAGTTAAAAACATATAAAGCCTCGTCAAGTCAAAAAAAGCAAGTCCAGATGCAAAGGATATGTCTAAGTTGAAGCTCATACAAAAGAAAGTAAGTACCACCTTGATCATTGAATCAGTTGCCAGAGTGCTTCCACAGACACATCGGATCTTTTCCACCGGACAAGAATCTTCAGCTTCCTCTTTATGTTTTGCACTTGTACTATCAGAAATGGCTTGTGATTTTGAAGCCAAGTCCGCTGCCCCAGAAAACTGCATTTTTCTGAAATACCAACAAAAAGACATATAAGATAATCAAACGAGAAAAATGAGCATACCTCCAACCTCCTTTTCATATACCCCATTTTTGCTCTGTCACACAATTCTCAAGTTTTAATTTCCACACATTTCCTCCACTTTTCTCTCTGACCTTGTTTGCTAGTTGTTGTCAAAGGTAGAAAGTTAATATATATTGTGATTTCCTCATATTGGATTCTTAATGTGGGAAACTGTTAATTAAATATAGATATCATGAACAAGAGAGAGTAAAGAATCCAAGTATATATTTCTGTAATTCCACAATAATTCCATGCAGAAAATAGGAAATAACACCTGTAGGTGTCATCAACTAGCTTTGCCACTTCCTCCTTTCCAATAGCATTCTTCTTAGCCCACGTCCCCAAAACTGTTAAATAAAATAGTTGAGAATTTAGGGATAGAACACTATCCACCATTAAAAGGCACACACATATATGAATGAAAGAGTGACTTCAGCAAATTAACAATCGATCCTACACAATATTATCCTTCACAGGCAGAAGTTAAAAAGATTTTTGGTCAGGCAAGCAACGAAGTTTTGACATTGTCAAGAACTTCATTTCATGTTTACCCACACCATCTTAGCTCCTGTTTGCTCAAGATCCAATTTGCAGAGTCATGAAATAGATTATACATCTGTTATTCGGCTAGTTAAGTCGAAGGGATTTCAACGTAAAATTTGGTTAGAGTGCAAAGTAAAATATCATAAAGAGGGATGAGATGACATACTGATTTATCATAATAGATGTCAAAATTGGAGTGCAGGGAGGCACTAGTCAGACATGTTGCTATTTGGTGGTTATAATGTTCAGAAAATATATGAATATTTCCTCCAAAAGAAAAATTGAAGGAACTTGTTGGTGTATATTATGTAGATACAGAATAATCCTTTTAGGAAATAATATATTTTATCCACAATTAAGGGATTTAATTAGGATCATTATTCTCCTAGTTGTGTGTATAAATAAGGCTCTTGCACTCCTTGGAACATATGAAATATACAGATCTTCAGCAGATAACAAGGTATCAAGAGCCAGAAATTTATTTGTAGTCTAGGGTTTCATTTTATATTTTTCAAGAAACAACCCCACTGCCGGTTTACCTAGGGTTCCATTTCATGGATTTTTCGAGTCTCACCTCCCGCCTACCTCGCCTTGCCAGCCAGAGATTGATCTTCCGGCGAAGTTTCAGCCTCCCTTCCACGCGAGTGGCCTACACGCGCCGCCTTTGCTTCTGCCGCGGTTCTCACGCACCGGGTGTTGCCAGAATTTATTTCCAGCCAACGTCTGGTCGCTTTTGAAACTTTGTGGGCTGTTTGCTGCTCTTCTCAGTTTCTTGTTTCAGCTGGACAGTTCAGTTTTTTGGTATTGGCTTTTGTTTCATTCATTTTGATATTTTGTTTTGGTATTTCTGTATTTGCTTTGCTTTGGTGTTTGTTGTCGTACATCTCACGTCATTTTTTGGCTGATATTGGCGGAGACTAAAGTTGCTTCTAAAATTGTTCCTATTTTGAACAAAATTACTGATGTTAAGCATAATGTCTCCAATTTTCTTGGTTGGAGTAAAACTGTTAGTCCATTTGCAAAGCATGGATAAGGACGACCATCTTGATTTGGATCCTCCCACGGACGATACCAAACGGGCCTGGCGCTGGCTCCTGGATGACACAAAGCTATTGGTCCAGATTAGAAATTCTGTTGAGCCGGAAATCCTCTCATTAATCAATCATTGTGAATTGGTCAAAGGAATTAATATCTTACTTTACTTTCTTGTACTGTGGTCGCAGTAACATCTCCCGCATTTACTGTTTTGTAAGTCCTACCAGACGGGAGAACAACAGGATAAAACTCCGAAGGCATAGGTTATGGAGTTCAGCAGAGTTTATAAAGAACTCAATTCACTCCTTCTCTTGAGCGCAGATGTCAAAGAGATGCAACGTCAACGGGAACATATTGTTCTCATTAGTTTTTTGACCGGTCCTGAATTCGATACATCAAGAATCAACTTATATCTGAATCTATCACACCTTCTTTACAAGAAACATTTGCACGCTTTCTTTGAACGGAGAGTATTCATGCACCACTGAGAGCTACTCCTGCCAGTTCTCTTGTGAGTCGTGGAAGTAACTTTCGTGGGGGTCCTCAAGGTGGCAGCTCTCGAGGAGGGGGTACTGCCATTCGCAATAATCGGAATTCGGACGGTGTCAGTATAGAATTCTTTTATTGTCATGATTTCATGGACTTACTAAGCACACTCGTCCAAAGCTAATCTAGAAAAATCAGATAGGCCATTTTGGTCATGCTAATTAGTCTTCTGAGACGGTTACTATATCAGAGGAATATGTCCGACTTACCTGTGAACCCATTAACACCTGAGACGGTTACTGTATCAGAGGAATATGCCCGACATACCAGTGAACCCAGTAACACGTGCTGATATTGATAAGTATGCTACGTTTCTTCTCTAAGGGCACAAAATAGATAATTGACTCTGGTGAGTCCGATCACATGAGAGGTAACCAAAACCTCTTTTCCACCTTTCAAAATCGTACACCCTCCACTCATGTCACTATAGCTGATATGTCACTCCACAAGTCCTTGGCTTTGGATCTATTCGCATAAACCAAAACATTTCTTTGTATTAAGTCTTCCCAATTTCTTATTTAACTTTATTTATGTCAGCAAACTTACAAAATCATTGAACTGTAGCATCTCACATTTTCTAAGGATCTTTCGACAAAGCAGATCTTTGGTAGAGGTCATTAATCTGATGGGCTCTATGCACTTGAGACTTTGGGGGCACATTCTCTGGTTAGCTCTACCTCCTCAACATTAGAAATGTATTGCCAGTTAGGCCATTCTTCTCTTTGAGAATCTTACGAAGATGTGTCCACAATTATCCACTCTATCCTCCTTATCTTATGATTCATGTCAGCTTACTGAACACTAATGTGTTCATATAGGTCTAGGATTCATAAAAGCGTAGTGTCCCCATTTTAGTTAGTTCATTCTGTTATGTGGGTCCTTATCTAGTTGTGTCTAAAACTGGTTTCAAATATTTTGCTACTTTTATTGATGATTACTCTCGTGTTACTTGGCTTTATGTCATGAAAAATCGCTCCAACGTTTTTCAACATTTTTCTTCGTTTCATTTTGTGCTGAGATTAAGAATCAAATTAAACTTCTGTTAGCATGTCAGCATTCTGCGAAGTAATAATGCAAAAGAATAATTTTCCGCAGATGTTTAGTCTTTTATGTTTCATCATGGTATTTTGCAAGAGTCTTCTTTCCTGTGTTGGTACATCAACCCAAAATGGGGTGTCCGAATGCAAAAATCGGCACTCCTTGAGGTTGCTCGAGCTTTGCTGTTACAATTGAATTCCTCCAAGCATTTCTGGGGGTCCAGTGCATGTTTTTTATTAATCGTATGCCTTTCGTTGTGCTTCATGGTGAAACTCCTTTCTCAAGTCTTGTTCCTCAAAAATCCCTTTCTCTTGTGACGCCTTGTGTCTTTGGAAGTACATGTTTTGTTCGGGATATACGACCCCACGTTAGTAAGCTAGATCCCACGTCTCTAAAATGTATCTTTATTGGGTATTCACATGTATTGAAGGGGCATCAATGCTTCTCTCCTGCTCTGAACCGGTATATTGTATCCACAAATATTACTTCAGCAAAATTTTCCCGACCACTACTTCTACGCCATAGCCAGATGATGACACTTTGTTCTATCATTCCCCAATATTCGTCTCCTCCAGAGTTGTCTTCTCCTCCTTCACCTACACGGCTACACCTCCTACACAATTTTCACAACCCAACAACCCCTCACCCTGAATACTCCTCACCCTCAAAGTATTCAGGTCTACACAAGAAGGTCGCACCCTACTCAAGAACGCAGGCCAACAGATTCATCTCCTCCACCAGTTGTTACGTCGGATGATCCACCATCTCCTAATGTTCTTGTGGAGGATCCTTCCTCAAATGATCTTCCTATAGCTTCGAAAAGGTAAGCATACCTACACCTATCCCATTGGTTCTTACGCTTCTTAAGATAACTATAGGTTATCTGCTTCTTCTTCTAACTTTATTGCCAAAATTGACTCTATTTCTGTCCCTAACTGTTCATTGGTTTTGGCACATTCTGGTTGGCAGAAATGAATACACTTGATCACAAGGGCACTTAAAACTAGAAGACTTACCTATTGACAAATCTGCCATAGAGTGTAAATGGGTGTTCTCAGTCAAGGTAAATACGGATGGTTCTTTGGCTCGATTAGAGGCACGTCTTGTTGCGAAAGGCTATGCTCAGACTTTACTCTGAGACAATTTCCCTTATCATGAAGCTGACCACTCTGATTATTAATATCCGCAACCTCGTCTCATTGTCCACTTCACCAGCTCGATATAAAATTGCTTTCCTTTGTGGTTTTCTTACTGAGGAAGTTGAAATGGAGCAACTGCCTGGATTTGTTGCTCATGGGGAGCGTGGGAAGGTTTGTAGTCTTCGAAAAGCTTTATATGGTTTGAAGCAGAGTCCTCGAGCGTGGTTTGACATATTCAAATACTAACCAAATAATAGAATACTAAAAGAATTATTCTATATCTCCCCAATACACACACACACACCCCCACGTCGGAGCATATACATTGATTATGCCCAGCTTGTTACAAATGCTATCAATCCGTACTCCTCCATTTACGACATTCGAAAATATGTCTCCTAGTTGGTCTTTTGATTTGTGACATGCTCTGTAATGATGTATTTATGAACCGTTCTTCGATCTTGTCACGCATAAAATGATAATCAACTTCGATGCATTTAGTCCGTTCGCAAACACGGGGTTGGTTGCAATATGAAGAGATCACATCAAAGCTTTGATGCATTTAGTCCGTACGTGAAACATGGGTTGGTTGCAAATTAAAGAGATCACACCAAAGTTTTGCTGGGAGAGAGGTTCAAAGCCAATTTATTTCATCAATTGATGCATCCATAAAACATCACAAATTGCATCTGCCATTGACCAATATTCGGCTTCAGCAACCGAGCTAGAAACTACACTTTGCTTCGTACTTCGTCAAGAAACTAAATTTCCCCTAACAAAAAATGCAAAGTTGATCTTCTATCATCTTGGTAACCCAACCCCGCATAACTGAAGCATTCTACTCCAGAGTGACCATGAGAGCTGTAATATAATCCACGTCCTGGAGCACACCCTTTAGATAAATTTGCTCTCGAAGAGCCCAGTGATTTACGGTGGGTGATGACATAAAGCGACTCACGACACTCACCGCTAGGGCGTGTACTGTGAGATAGTTGATTTTTTCCCAATGAGTTTCCCATATCTCTCAGTTCTCCTACCCCAGCCCAATTCTGGATACGTGTTAGGTGTTATTGGAAGTATTGCAGGGTTTCACACCAACTTCCCTGATCACATTATTTTCTTTGAGTCAGAAGAACTCCTTTCCTGTTACTGCAGAGTTTCACACCAACTTCCCTGATCACATTATTTTCTTTAAGTCAGAAGAATTCCTTTCCGGTTCCGCATGACTTCTACATCAAGAAAATATTTCAAATGCCCAAAATCTTTGGTTTGGAAATGGGCTTAAAGAAAAGCTTTCGACACCGAAATTCCCATATTGTCATTACCAGTAATCACAATAACATATAAATAATTAGTAGGATGACCTAATTCTTGGATTATCCATAGAATAATGAATGACCTGACCTACTTACATCTAATCATTCCAAACGTCAAGATCATTTAATTTTCGTAAATTACTCTTTCCAACTCTGTAGATGTTGGTTGTAGAAGGAAACAGAAGAATAAACAATACAAATCCTTTTTAGAACAAAATCTTCACATTTTTGCTACCTAAATAACAAAAAGATATATTCAACTTACCTCGCTCGTCAGAGAGAACAGCCAATATCCGATCAACAAGATCCTGCACCATGATAACCAGGGCAAATCATTAAAATACTTGTTTGTATAATCATGCCGAATAACTTATAAGTAAACAAACCTTACTAATATTTAGTCAGTTAAGTCGGTTGATAAACACAATTTACATTCAGAAGCAAAATTTTGAAACAAAAAAATGAACTCTAGCCTTTCTGGCAATACTGATGATTGTGACGCACTAGATACGTTGCCACAAAAAGTATCTTAAGTCAACAAAAACTAAGAAATCAATCCAACTCCACATATTTTCTGTCAATTATGAGGACTTTGACACAATGGATAAGTTGCCATAAGAAATAAATGAAGGCAAAGCAGATTACAAAAGGATTCTTCATACAATCAAACAAAGAAGTATTTAAAATCAGCAATATTGTTCACAAATAACCTGTTTCTTTCCCTGCTTTGAAAGACCTAGCTGTGTGAGGACATCTTTGAGCTCCTTTATTCGGAAGTACGCCAATTTGTCCTGCAAACAAAACAAAATTGCAGAGAAGTTCACAAAGATCAAAAGTTAGGAAAATAATTTTTCTAGAGGCAATATCTGTCATTGTAGGACAAAGCTTTAGGCGCATATAAACACTAATCACAACATCAATGATAATGATGAGAATGAAAATTTGAAACCCCAGAACAAAGCAGAAGAAAATATCAATTTTTAGACCCTATACACCTGATTCAACAGATTTCCCCATGATGCACCATTGAAATTTCACTGTAACTATAAGCAACTGACCATTTCTATATCTAAAATTGAAAGGAAAAGAAACCTAGTTATGTAGCCATATCAAATAACAGGCAAGAACAGGTTGAAACTCCAAAGACAGAGTTAGAGCTAATACTAAAGGTGCAGAAGCAGCCCCAATGGTGTTCGTATATTTTATTTGAAGTTTTTACTGAATCTCGGTCTGAAGACAACAGTCAATGAGGCAATGACAATGATGTGGCAAAGGAAAAGAACACTTGAACAAGAGTCTGTATAACACAAAACTAAGATCAAGAAA
>CACSLK010027842.1:9981392-9998989 GCA_902706635.1 Striga hermonthica
CCGCAATCGCAACTAGAACACGGACAACCACCGAAAAATCGGAGAGGTCAGCGCCCAAGCCGAACCACAAACAGAGAGAGAAGAGAAGTACCTCGTGCCGAGTCATGGGTGCGCGGTTGAGAGCTGCTCACCGGCAAGCCGGTGCCATCACCAAGAGAGGAACAGATCGAAGAAAAGAGGAGGAGGTCGGCGGAGGGAATTGGGAAAAATTAAGTAATGCCTATTTATCCAAAACGTATAAGATCCAATTATATATACTACTAGTCCCAGAAGGGTATTAAAACTAAATATTGATGGATATAATGATTAGAACAATATATCGGTGGAATATAAAATGCAATCTATTAATTTCGTATTATTGATGAGTAATGCTACATTGCCAACCTAGTATACAACTAGGTTGACAACACAAGTGAAAACATTCAAAAAAATAAAAATAAAAAATACACAATTTATAATCCTTGAAGTATCAAATCCAATGTAAGTATTATAAAAAGAACGATTACATTATGATTAAATCCCGATGACTAAAATGCGATTCATATTAAGATGCTTAGAACAATTTATAATTTGTTACAAAAAAATTGTATTCCAAAAGTAATAAATGAAACTAAAGAATGTCATCCAACCAAATCAATACTCATGGACAAGATAAAATTAGTAATTACATAAAATTAGTTCATTTAGATTGTGCTAGTGTCAGAAACATATCGTACAAAAAATCACAATTTGTTTTGTAAAAAATATGATTAATATTTTTATTCTATGCATCCCCGAGACTTAAATTTTCATTTTTAATTTATATATAAATGTTGTTATTAAACAATAAAGAAAGAGAATATTGAGAAAATATATTTTTCTTGGTATATTTTCATTATAACTAAATGTCCTATGTATATGAGAACTTATGATGGTCCAAATCGTACAAGGGACAAATCATTCACACTTAATGAATTTAATAATGTAGTTAAACCTACCGTTCAACATGAATTCATAACAGTCTCTTGAGTGATTATTAAATATATTTATATATATATATAGACTATTTGGAAGAAAAAGCTCGATTGGGATATCTTGTAGTGTAGCTTGTGGCCATCAGATATTGTTGCGTCATGTTCGGAAAATTCGGTGGAACAAAACTGAGCATTGTAGAAGCATAAAGTTACTCCTTTTATTGAATGAAAAAAAATGATCGAATGAAAATGAATACAACTACTCCAGTGTCTTCATATCGTCATAAGATATCATATCAAATTCTCCATCAATCACTTCAGACATGAACCGAGAACTCTTCAGACCAGTCACAGAGGAAGAGATCAAGGCAACTTCAGCCTACACCTAGAAAAATCTCAAGGAGAGAAAGGTATGACAACTCTCTTCTATCAATCTTTTTGAGAGATAATTAAATATGATCTAGTGACTACTATTACTAGTTTTATTCATGATCATGGTCTTTTACTTAAATGTTGGAATCACACAATAGTCACTCTCATTCCTAATGTCTAAACCCAGAGTTTCTCTCAGTTCAGACCAATAAGTTTTTGCTTAGTAGTTTACAAGATCTTATCCGAGATTTTAGCTCTTAGACTTGAGAACTGCTTGAATGTTTTGCATCAGTGATTCACAATCAGCACTATTTAAAAGTAGACAACTTATAGACAATGTTATTGGTCAAGAAGCTTTCACAAATTTGGGAAAATTATTTTATGGTTCTTAAGCTTGACCTAATGAAAGCCTTTGATAGAGTTGAATGGCTCTGTGTCTAGAAAATAAAGCTCCAAATGGGTTTTCAGCAAGCCTTTGTGAACCTGATCATGATTGTATATCTTCATGTTCCTACTCCTTTAAAATAAATGGAACTGTCAGTGGCTATGTGCTCCTAACAAAAGAAATTAGACAAGGGGATCCCCTATCTCCTTATCTTGTTGTTGAAATGTTATCTGCTTTAGTTTCTCGTGCCACAACTTCAGGTAATCTGATTGGTTTGAAGCTCTTCAAGAATGGCCCTGCTCTTTCTCATCTTCTTTTTGCAGATGATTCATTGTTCTTCTGCAAGGCTAGCATTGACCAGACAAACACTCTCCTGACCCTCTTGGAAAAGTACATGCTCTTTACTGGCCAACTTGTTAATGTGAATAAGTCATCAGTCTTCTTCAGCAAGAACACACCTGAGCATCTTCAAGCCAGCATATGTGTAACATGGCAAGGAATTACCTCCCATAAATCCACTAGATACTTGGGTCTTCCACTAGGCATTGACAAGTCAAAGTTGGAAGCATTTCAGTATCTTTTGGATTCTGTCAAGTCTAAAATTCAAAACTGGAGATAAAAACTCCTCACCCAGGCAGACAAAGAAGTTTTGATTAAGGTTGTACTTCGAGCTCTCCCGGTGTTCTCTATGTCTTGCTTCAAATTACCTAAAACTCTATGTGATGAAATTCTTAAAATTTGCTATCGGTTCTGGTGGAGTACATGTGAAAACCAATCCCAGAGATTCCATTGGAAATCCTGGAGTTTTCTCACTCTTCCAAAATAAAATGGAGGCCTGGGATTCATTGACCTCAAACACTTAAACACAACTCTCATTTGCCAACAATTATGAAGGATAACCACTCAACCCAATCTACTGGTAAGTAGCAGTTTGAAAGACATATATTATCCTAACTGCTCTATCTTTGATGCTGTCAAGTCTCAGAACTGCTCTTGTTTATGGTCCAACTGGCAAGAGGTTCTCCCTACTTTTTCTAAAGGATTTGCAGTTGAAATCAGAAATGGTGAGGCTACCAGGCTGGATGATATTAATTGGGTTCCACTCTGCAGCGTTCTAGACATTCTCTCATTGAAATAGTAAGGAATCTAATTTGGTCAAAAACTCATTGAAATAGCAAGGAATCAATCAAGTGTTTAATGAGGAAGATAGCAAAGCCATACTTAATATCAGTACTCTCAAGCCTGGAAAAGCATATAGGATGTACTGGAAATTTCATAAGAAATGTGAATTCTCAGTTTCTAGTAGTTATTCTTTTTTATCCCACCAGAAATTGCTCTCTCTAGATCATCATTGCAGTAGAGCCATGATTTGTCAGACAATTTATATTGCTAGGCAGAGACTCTGGAAGCTTATGATGGTTGGTAAGGTTGTGTAATTTGATACTTGAACACCAAGTATCCAGAGTTGCACGTAAATCGAATAGACTGACAGTAATGAAGATTCAAACAATTGCGGAAGCAATTTTTCACTAAAAATTGAACCTTCAGGAGAGCGCCCCACTCTCCCTTCAGATCTCTTTCATTAATGTGAACAACTCATACATCATCCAAGGGTTTACAGTATAGACTCCCTCTACACTCTACTTGAATAATGATTCACACAACTATTTATCCGACCACAACTCCCTTGTGGATTTTCTAGTTCGAATCCCTCAAACTATAAGAACGAACCTTTAAACGTTCTTTTACAAAATGTTCTGAATATCACTCTTTTTCACTCAAGGAAAGAAAAATAACTAACTCAAAAAATTCAGATTGAAAAGTCATGCTCAACTCTGGTCTCGTCCTCCTTTTATCTTCAGCACCCTTTGGAAAGTCTTTTCACCCAAGACACATGCGGATAAGGAATGTAAATCTCTTGAACTTCTTCATCTTCGATTATGAAAGGTGAATCTCGCGATCTTCCTTCTCTTTAGATTTTGGAAAGCGTATCTCCCCCTCAATCCCAAAGTCCTGCCAAAATAGTAACATAAATAATCAGTCCTTTGGACTTAATTAAAATTAAGACTTATTCATACCAAAAATAAACTTCCCATAAATACTTCTGTAAATTTCTGGACTCTGCGAACATGAGAAGATTCATCGATTTACTGCCAATCTTCAGCACTTACAATCTCCCCCTTTGGAAGATAACTCGAAAACTATGAACCTGCAAAGACGAAACAAATACAAATTCTGCAGAATACACAACTTCCTAAGAATACTAATATCACACATGTGTTGTTCTTAGGAACAACTTCAAATACATGAATACCAGCACATTAGTTCACAAAATATCCCACAAAAGTTCATCAAACGCAAGATAATAGGCTATAAAGGAAGAAGTTCAAACAAAAAACACAAAACAGAGTTTTAACAAAAGGCAAATGAAAGTCCTGCTGGGAGATAGCTATGCAGATTCTTCCTCGTCAGATTCTTCCCCAGAACCTTCTTCAGCACCATCCTCAGTCCCTTCCTCTGAGCTTGCTTCCTCTTCGTCATCCTCGGTATCAGACCCAACTTCTTCATCTCTCCTTCTTCTGAACCTTCATCTTCTTCCACAACCTTCTCCTTTCCCTTGTCCTTAGCGGCAACATTCTTCTCTTTCCCTTTTTCCTTAGCAGCAGCAGCAGCAGCAGCCGCCTTTGTCTTCTTTTCTTCAGTAGATCCAGTCTTCTTCTCCCCCTTAGCTAGAGCTTTCTTCTCCCCTTTAGCAAGAGCTTTCTTCTTTGCAGCAACAACATCCTTCTTTTTCTCCCCCTTTTTCGATTTGGAGACCAACGGGGCACGAGACTTTAAAGCACTCAGAACCTCTTTGTAGTACCTTCGCTGATTAGCCAATTTCTTTTCAAGCCCCGCGAAAACTGCCACTTGATGATTTAAAAATCCGCGAAGCTGTGATGGTACATCAGAGGCCTTAACAAGAGAAGGACGAGGCGGAGCAACCTTAACACCGACAAGGGCAAGAGGTTTGTTTACAGGGGCATAATTATCACCAAGTCGAGGATCCATTTTCACTCTAGCCTCGAAGAGAATAGCACAAATGGTAGATGGGTACAACATCAACTTATGAGACTTGGAGATTTCCTGCAAAGCTCACAACATCATCAAAGATCACAGAACCAACATCAAATGGGATACCATTCAGAATACGATAGATAACACGAGCTTGCGTAGGGGTGACAAACTGCTTGTGAGTGGTAGGAGTCTAATTTAAGGCTCCTATCTTCTGTAGAGCATTGGCAGGCGGAGTTAGACTCTTCACAAAGATTCCCGGAGCAAGCCATTTGGTAAGTTGTCCACCGATCAAGGTGCGAGAAACTTCATCAAGATCATCAGTCAGAGGACGAAGAGAGAAACCTTCAGCTAAACCAAGTACAGAGTCCACCATAGATGGAGAGAAATCAACCACACTATTACGCACAAACACTTTCTGAAACTTCTTTGAGGACGGATCAACAACAGAGGTAGACAGGTTCGAATAAAATTCACCAACAAGCCGAGGACAATACTTCCCAACAGACGTGACTGAACCCTCAAGACCCACTTTCTTCAGAAGTTCAAGCAACCCAAGTTGTTCATAATGTTCGCTATCAATCGTCCGCTCAGGATGAAACTTCATTTGAAAAAAGATGGTAGAAAAACGTGTTTCAGCCAAAGGAGAATAAAACTGATGGGAGAAAGCATTACCAACAGCAAGAGGACTGTCTGGAACATCACCCTCGACTTCAGCAACGGTTTTTCCTTTCTCAAGAGGAGAAAAGTTCCTTGTCCGTAGCATGTTTGTTGTCTGATTTCTCAGGTTCAGCAACATAGTTGGTAACCTCACGTTCAACAGAATCAACATCAGAAATCGGAGACGACTCTCCTCCATATTTCATGTGAGAAGGAGTACCAGCAGTAGGTTCAGGCACATGAACGACCTTTTTCGCCTTTTTGGTTTTTTGTGCGGCAGTTTCGGCGACCTTCTTGCACTTCTTTAGAGAAAACCCTAGTTGTGGATTTAACGGGAGGTTGAATGTCCTCGGTTGCCATGGTTGAAGGAGTTGGATGTGGTGGAGTTTCAGAACTTTGGCTTTGACGAGTTGAACGCCGAGATGGCGGAGGAACATTCTTCTTCGGCTTCACGGTGCCCTGCTTGGATTTAGGCATTGTCGAGAGGTATAGATTCACTTGAAGAAGGAATGTTAGAGAGTTTTAGAAGAATAAACAAATCAGAGATTATGATTGATATGAGAGAGAAGCAAAGGTGATAAGGATGATATAGGAAACATAAATCACAGATACCAAGGCAGTTACAAGACGGTTCGACTCATAGAATTTGTAATTTGAAAAAATTTGACCAACACGGCAAAAGACATTAAAAACCCTCCCCTCCAAAAAGATCACTTACCAGTCTAATTAATACAGTTACCATTTATAATGCATGAAGTTTCAGACACGAATATCGGCCAATTCATGTACCAAAAATAATTTTAGGCGCAAGATCGAAATAATATGTGCCATGAGAAAAACTGGATGCACATGCCTAAATTAGATACTTAACACGCAGTACCCTAGAATTTTCTTTTCACGCAATATTGAAAATCCATTAATTGATTGACCCACAAATCTTTCCAAATCAATTTGAGACGAGCTCGACACTAACAAGATGATGAGAAAAATAATTATCTTCGTGCACAACTCAGCCCTTATTGCTCCCACTTTTATACAACACGGAATTAATATAAGTTTGTTCATCACTTTGTCTTAGCAAAAAATGAAATTTTCGTTCGCAATTCAGCCCCATTACTTATGATGAACTTACTCCGTTCTATGAACTTCCACGCTAATTCACTTACTAACATCAACTATACGCCAATGTCAAGCCCATTACTTGAGGTGTGAATCATCCCGCAAAAAGTTTTAATTTTGAACAAGCTGAGAATATATCAGGATGGCCAACCTTATGTCACCAAGGAACGTTCATTCTTAGAATGTTTACCTATAGCTATTACACCTCAATTATTATTAGACACGTAACTCGTTTCACATGTGATCAAGGAAGCACCTCATGTGATAGTTGCCCGATGCCTATTTTCATGAGAGCAGCTCTTACAAGTATATTAAATGGTCATCATGACGAGCTCTTACAAACTGACCAGTTAGAATTCACAGACCATCAAACAACAAACTTAACAATAAACGATCAGAGAAGAATTCCAGGGATGAACCTACATACTAAGGTGCCTAATAAAACAGAAAAGATCCTAAAGATATATATATATATATACATATATATATATATATATAGAAATACAACTGACACAATGCACATAAATTATATAACACACATTCCTAAAGATTTTCTCAGGGACAAAAATCGTTTCGAATCAAGAGCTTTAGTGAACATATCAACAAGCTGATCATCTGTAGGTACATGATCCAACACAATAACTCCATCTTCTACCAAATTACGAAGAAAATGATACCGAATGTCAATATGCTGGGTACGAGAATGTTGGACAGGATTTTTCAAAATATTTATTGCACTAGTGTTGTCATAGAAAAGTTGAGCCAAATGAACATTCATACCATACTCAGATAAAAACTGTTTCATCCAAACCAACTGTGAGTAGCAGCTTCCAACGGCTATGTACTCGGCTTCATCAGTAGAAAGGGAGATGCAGTTTTGTTTCTTGCAGAACCAAGATACCAAGTTTGATCCTATGTAACAACACCCACCAGAGGTGCTTTTTCGATCATCAAGATTTCCAGCCCAGTCAGCGTCACAATAACCTACAAGATGTAAGTTCGTATCAGCAGAGTAGAATAGACCATACTCTGTTATACCTCCAATGTACTTTATGATATGCTTGACTGCTTTCATATGTGATTCCTTGGGGGAAGCCTGATCCCTGGCACATAATCCAACACTAAAGCAAATGTCAGGTCTACTAGCAGTGAGATATAAAAGACTACCAATCATACTTCTGTATAGAGTTTGATCAACAGATGTACCTTCATCATCTTTGGACACTTTTACATGAGTGCCCATGGGAGTTTGAGGACATTTAGCATTTTCAAGACCAAACTTTTTAACAAGGTTTTTTGCATACTTACCCTGATGCAAGAAAATACCTTCTTTACCTTGCTTTACATGAAGTCTAAGAAAGTACGAAAGTTCACCGACGAGACTCATCTCGAATTCAGACGATATAAGTTTCACAAAGTGATTGACCAGTTTCTTGGATGTTGATCCAAAGATGATGTCGTCGACATAGACTTGAACAGCCAATAGGTCCTCATTCTTTCGAAGATCAAAGAATGTCTGATCTACTCCTCCTCTCTTGAATCCCTTTTCCAGAAGGTACATGGTAAGACGTTCATACCACGCACGAGGCTCTTGCTTTAATCCGTACAATGCTTTCTTAAGCCTGTAGACATGATTCGAATTCTTGGGATCTTTGAACCCTTCTGGTTGCTTCACGTAAGCCTCTTCATGTAATATCCCATTCAGAAAAGCAGAATTCATGGCCATCTGATAAACAATGAACTTCATTAGACATGTAATAGATAGAAAGATGCGTACCGATTCAAGTCTAGAAATGGGGGCGAAGGTTTCATCAAAATCAATCCCTTGAGTCTGAGTGTAGCCTTGAGCAACTAGTCTCGCCTTGTTCCGTGTCACATTCCCGAACTCATCAGTTTTGTGCTTGAAGATCCACTTGGTTCCGATAACATTTCCCGAGAAAGGTTCAGGGACTAACTCCCAGACATCGTTTCTAGTGAATTGCTCCAGTTCTTCCTGCATGGCTAAGATCCAACACTCGTCTTTCAGAGCCTCTTTAGCATTCTTGGGTTCAAGGAGTGAGGTGTAGCAGGCATAATTAGAAACACCCATAAGTTCTTTGACTGACGTCTTCGAGTTTCTGGTTACTATTTCGTTTATGTCACCAATGACTTGCTCGGATAGATGGTCTTTCTGAACCCTTAAGGGAGGATCACGCCTAAGTGACACAGAACCTTCTTGAGTCGCAGGGACAATGTAGTCAGTTGATGTTTCAGCATCCCCAACAGAAGGTTCAGCTATCTCCTTGTCTGCAGAGCTCTTAACACCCTGAGTATCCTGCAATGCCTCAACATTTTAAAACTGATTAAAGGATACAAAAGAACTAACTTGAGAATTTTTTTCATCAAAGATTACATTTATGGACTCAATCAAAGTGGAGGTACTTGTGTTGTAAACACGATACGCTCGACTATTGTTAGAGTAACCAAGAAAGAATCCAATATTCGATTTTGCATCGAACTTCCCAAGTTGGACACGATCATTATATATAAAACATTTACACCCAAAAATATGCAAGTGACTGAGGTTAGGACTCTTACCTTTCCAGAGTTCATATGAAGTCAGACCAATACCTCGACGAAGGTACACGCGATTCACGAGGTAGCATGCTGTATTGATTGCCTCAGCCCACCATTTGGAAGAAATGTTTTTGGAGTTCAACATAACTCTGGCCATTTCTTGTAGAGTGCGATTCTTCTTTTCAACAACTCCATTTTTGCTGAGGAGTTTTAGGAGCTGAGAACTCGTGACTAATACCCAGAGAATCACAAAATTCAGCAAACTCAGAATTTTCAAACTCTCTTCCATGATTGCTTCGAATACTTATTATGGGAAAACCTTTCTCAGTTTGAACCTTCAAATAGAGTGACTTAAAGGCAGACAATGTGTCAGACTTTTCACGCAAAAAATCAACCCAAGTATATCGAGAGAAATCATCAACGCACACAAAAATATACTTTTTACCTTGATAGCTTTCTACATGAATGAGACCCATGAGATCCATGTGAAGAAGCTCTAGGATCTGTTTAGAAGCACTATGGTTCAGTGACTTGTGGGATGTCCTCGTATGCTTACCTAGTTGACAAGGTTCACAAATTGACTGGTCCTTCACAGCAATCTTTGGAGCACCCCTGACTACACCTGCATTGGTCAATTTGACAAGGTGAGAGTATCCAACATGCCCTAAGCGTTGATGCCATATTTCAGGTTCGCTCACATTTGAGAAAAGGAATTTTTCATTAAAATCAACAAGATAACAGTTATCCGTTGAACGAGAACCTGTAAGTACACAAGAAACTTCTCTGTCTTTCACATAACACTTATCACATGAGAAACTGAGACTAAGGCCTTGATCACAGAGTTAACTCACACTCAAAATATTTTCCTTTAGTTCATCAACAAGTAACACATCAGTTAGTTTAGGTATTCCACCTAAATTTAAACAGCCAGTTCCAATAACCTTATTGCTCACTCCGTCACCGAATGTGACTTCCCCATTTGAACTGGGTTGAATGTTCATCAAGTAAGAAGGTTCACCAGTCATGTGTCTAGAGCAGCCGCTGTCTAGATACCATTTACCTTTCAGGGAGGTCCTGAGAGACAGAACAGAGGCAAAACAGCTGAAGGATTTCTTAGCAACCCACACTTGATGAGTTTACGGTTATTTGAGAGGGTCCTGGAATGGACCTTCACTGGAATGCCAGACTGATTCCAACCCCTAACATTACCTGTACAAAGA
This sequence comes from Striga hermonthica, assembly GCA_902706635.1. NCBI lineage: Eukaryota > Viridiplantae > Streptophyta > Magnoliopsida > Lamiales > Orobanchaceae > Striga > Striga hermonthica. Next base: position 9,991,712 of record CACSLK010027842.1, read on the forward strand.
TCATGCTGCATTTATAGCATTTGGGTCTTATGTGACCAGTTACACCACAGTAATGACAGATAGGAACAAAGTTATGGTGAGTTTTATTAACAGATTTCTGCATGGGAGAATGAACCTTCAAGGGAGATTGTGGAGATAGAGGTTTAGTTACAGTGATTTTTAGAAACCTGTCAAACACGTTTCTGGAAGGTCTCCCATGGAGGTTCACACCTCCAACTCCAAGTTTGTCCCCAAATCCAAGACCGGTATGTTTTGTATTTTAAGTTCCAGTTGAGGACTCAGGAATGTCTTCCCTACTAGTGTACCCTATTCCAGTAAGATCACCATGTTGTCTTCCCAAGGAAAGAAGTTCATTCAGTTCTGCCTTTCCCTTGTTCAATTTTCGAACAAATTCTGCAGTTCGGTTCAACTCAGCAGAATTTGCCTTCAGCTTGCTTTCCATGCTAGCATGTTCTTTCATCAACTGACCAGCTTCATTTTTCAGTAGCACGATTTTTTGGTTCCGCTCGACAAGAAGTTTCTGAGTAGAGAATAGTTCGGTCCTCAAGCATTCAATGGTCTGAGCCTTCTCCAGTCTGTCTTGTTTAGCAAGTTTGACAATGCTCTCAAGGATACAGGTTCGTGCCTTTGCAGTATCCAGTTCACACTCTTTAGTAGCAGTGGAGGTAGATGCTTGTTCGTTCAACACCCTGTTTGCTCTTGAAAGTCTAAACACTTCATTTTGAAGCTTCTGTAGAGCCTCAAAGGCTTAAGCACACTTTTTCATAGCAAGTAAGTGAACTGGATCTACACACACATTTTGATCTGCTTCATCCTCAGATGCTTCACTTTCTTTCAAATTTTCTTAAAACTTGGTCGGAGCATGAGAAGTGGTGAGACACATGAACTTCTTGACTGAGGTATGAACTGCCAGGTTGCTTGTGTGTAAAGTAGGTTCGTCTGTGCCTTCTTCATCTGAATCTTCCCAGGTTGCCTTTAGTGACTTATTCTTCTTCTTAAGATTAGCACACTCGTACTGGAAGTGTCCAAAGCCTCGAAACTCCCTGCATTGATCCTTCTCGACTCGTTGTGAATCGGATTTTGAGAGTGACATACTACTTTTCTTGTCCTGCACCACATTCTTGCTGAAATTGTTGCCTTTTTTTCCAGCAAATTTGTTCTTGTACAACCTTTGACTCATCTTCCCATAGTTTCGCGCGATTAAAGCTAGTGCTTCTTTCAGCTCACTATCATATACCAACGGACCTTCATCGTCATCGCTTTCTTCTCTTTCCTCGACTACAACATCTTTGAGAGCTAAGCCCTTACTTTTGACTTTGTCATAATTGTTGTTGATTTCAAAAGTTCTGAGCTCTCCAAGAAGTTCATCAACATCCGAGAAGCTCTTCCAAACGACGCCACTCTTTGGAAACTTTCAAGAGCTGTAATTTTCTCTTTAAACCTGGGAACGACGGTTCTCATAATCTTTTGTACTTGACGTTTTTCAGAGATTTCTTCTCCAAGCATCATGCTTTGATTTACCCGATCACATAATCTGGCATAGTATACGTCAATTGTATCTTCATTCCTCATTTTGATCTCATCAAATTCAAGAGTTACCCGTTGAAGTCTGGACGCTTTGACAGCCGTTGAACCTTCAAATTGACGCTATAAGACCCTCCAAGCATCTTTTGCAGTTTTGCAATGAACTATCATCTTGTGTCTTGTCTGATCAACTGCCATCATAATCGCATACAAGGCACGATAGTTGGCTTCTTCTTGAAGCTTCTCAGCATCAGTCCAGTTGTCCTTAGGTTTAGAAATCGTGACTTTCGTTGTTTCTTTACCTTGATCGGGTGCTTGTTGCATGACTGGATGCTCCCAGCCGTTTTCAACACTTTCCCACACATCTTTTCCAAACGATCTCAGAAAGATTGTCATCATAGACTTCCAATATGAGTAGTTCGAACCGTCCAATTGCGGGGGCCTGGACATCGATCCACTTTCTTGATTCATGATTTGAGGGTAACACACGTCCTAGGATCTTTCATAATGAAGACGAAAACCCACTCTGGTGCCAATTGAAATTTAATACTTGAACACCAAGTATCCGGAGTTGCACGTAAATCGAATAGACAGATAGTAATGAAGATTCAAACAATTGCGGAAGTTGTTTTTCACTAAAAATTGAACCTTCAGGAGAGCGTCCCACTCTCCCTTCAGATCTCTTTCATTAATGTGAACAACTCATACATCATCCAAGGGTTTACAGTATAGACTCCCTATACACTCACTTGAATAATGATTCACACAACTACTTATCCGACCACAACTCCCTTGTGGATTTTCTAGTTCGAATCCCTCAAACTATAAGAACGAACCTCCGAACGTTCTTTTACAAAATATTCTGAATATCACTCTTTTTCACTCAAAGAAAAATAACTAACTCAAAAAATTCAGATTGAAAAGTCATCCTCAACTCTGGTCTCGTCCTCCGTTTATCTTCAGCACCCTTTGGAAAGTCTTTTCACCCAAGACACATGCAGATAAGGAATGTAAATCTCTTGAACTTCTTCATCTTCGATTATGGAAGGTGAATCTCGCTATCCTCCTTCACTTTAGATTATGGAAAGCGTATCTCCCCCTCAATCCCAAAGTCCTGCCAAAATAATAACATAAATAATCAGTCCTTTGGACTTAATTAAAATTAATACTTATTCATACCAAAAATAAACTTCCCTTAAATACTTCAGTAAATTTCTGGACTTTGCGAACATCAGAAGGTTCATCGATTTACTGCCAATCTTCAGCATTTACAAGTTGTTTATCTAGAAATGCATCCCTGGTTCTTTACTAGATAGTATTAATTTGAAAAAAAAAAAAAAAGAAAGAGGCTTTGACAATGGTGTGATATGCAATTTGTGGTCCCCTGAAACTGTGAATCATATTTTCTTCCAATGCTCTAGAGCAGTTAGACTGTGGGATATCTCCCCAGTTACATGGGATGGGCTGCATACTCATGCTTCTTCTATTAGCTGTTGGTGCAATCATATCTGCACTGTAAGAACTTCTAAGACATCAGAGGCTCGAATCCAACTGGCGACATATATACTCTGGTGGCTCTAGAAGACCCATAATCTTTGCCCCTTTCAAGATGTTCTGCTCCCTGCTCACCTGATAGTTAAAGCTGCCCATAAAGATTGGTTGGAATTCTTTCAACTGGTTTAATGGTGGCCACAACTTGCTCCTGCTTTTTTTTTTGTTTAGAGTAAATATGCTATTGTGTAATCTTATTTGGACTTTGGCTGTCGTTTCAGACTTTGGATGCAACTTTTCTCTTTCACCCTCTAGGCCTTTGGGCAGTTGAGGGTTTTCCTTGTAGTTTTCTTGTTTCAGACTTTGGATATAGCTTTTCTCTTTCACCCTCTAGGTCTTTGGGCAATGGAGGGTTTTCCTTTTAGTTTTCTTATTTCTTTGTTTGGGTGTGGAGGTTCTAGGCCGCTTTCAGCATGTCCTCTCAGTTTTATCTTTCGAGTGTGGCCTGTAATATTCAAACATTGTTCTCTTTGAAGTTTTAATAGCATCTCTATCGTTTCGTTAAAAAAAATAGTCTCATTGTCGATTCAATATTGATTGTTAGTTTATTCAATTTTGTCAATATCCACTTATAACGCATTCGTTTTTATGTGTTGGCACTTATTCAATTTTGTTAATTCTCCATATTATCATAACGTATTAAGGTCGATTATATATAATTGTCACATTTACATACTTTTCATTAAGAATGTATGCCTCTTTATCATTTGCAAATTAGAAAAATTTTAATTTGCACAATACTAACGCTTCTAGCATATTACTCCATCATAATATTTGATATAATTGACCACGATGAACATCATTGATTATTTTTTTTTTTTTCTCCCTCGGAGTGGCACAAGAAACACAACATAAAACGAAATCAAACAGTCTTACAAACCGAGACGCCATATGGCCCTTAAAACCCAAAAAAAAAGGGAAAAGAACCACTACACAGGTAGCTTCAAATACAACCGGGAAAACAAACCAAAAAACTAGACCAAAGGCGAGCACAACCACACAACACCTTGAGAATCATTGAGATGATGAATTCCATATTTTCAGTGAGATGCATTTATATTTATCATATATGAATTTCAATTCTTGACACCTCTATGTGCTATCCAAAATCATCTCATAAACTCTAAGTTTACGTGTCATATATACGAGTCACACACACATTCTTTGGTCAAACATCTGATAAACTTTAGGTTACGAGTCACATTAACATGTGACCGTCTCATGGATTCATAATATCTAGTAACATTCATGGAGAAATAGTGCACCTATATATATCGTACCCCTTCCACACTCAATTGCACCTATATATATCGTACCCCTTCCACACTCAGTTTTATCTTGGATCAAAAAAGGCCCTAAATGGCAATAAATGTACATTAATTGCAAACTTTGACACAGTGTTTTGTAAATAAGCAAAAAACTTGTGCCAATGGACAATTGCACACACTGTTTTGTAAATAAGCCAAAAACTTGTACCAATGGATTGTTTTGTAAATAAGCCACGAACTTGTACAAATGGACAATTGCACAGAGCATGGCGATCTTACATTTTACCTATAAATACGCTTCCCTTGCAAGCCTTAATCTATAGCGTTTTGCACTTCATGCTATTTCGAGTTGCCACATGTAACATATGTTGGCAGAGTGAAAGTGTACCATCCAAGACGAAGAGCTAGTGTGTTATCTGTGTAACCAAAGTAAGGGCCAAAGTGCAAGTACAGTAGTTTAGAAACAATTCGGAATTGGCAGACAAAGTTTCCAGACAGATGCCACTCACAACCACTGCTAACAGAAATTCCCTCTCAAAATTGAAACTTACATACAAACCATATATTCCAGGGAGTCTCCACCTGTAAGTGCGTAGATCAAGGCAACATGCTCCAACTTCTAACCCAATCAGTTATCCTAGCAACATTCTTCTCTATATCGTCAATGCAATCACTTCTTAACGCCTGCACAATATCTTCTGGATAACTTTCTTTTGCCTCTTCCAATAAGACCTGAAAGATCTCGCACTCAATGTTGTTGGAGAGCTTTTTTCCAGTGTAACCCCTACTCACCAAACAGAGCCAAAATAACACCCTATAAGATTTTAACTATAAGCAACAGGGAAAAAAAAAGCTAAATAACAAGAAACCAAATTCACCTCTTGCTCAGCCGATCGTACAACACAGAGTTCTCAGATTGAAGCACCACGACAAGATCAAACCAGCGTTCGGGGAAGAAGTCACAGCCATGGTGGTCCACAATATTGCCACCTTCTTCCATTAAATCTTCAAGCTCATCACATACCTGTCACAAATAAGAACACTTGGATAATGGATATAAAACTATGTTTAAGATCAGTTAAAGGACTAGAGCAAAAGCAGACATGAAAAAAGAAAAAGAGGAAGAAACCAAAATAAAAATCAAACATGACCCAGGTCATTTAACAGCAACTGTAGTTGTCAAAAATTATTTTTGCTGCAAACTTTTGCTCACATTTAGGGAAGAGTTGACAATGCTACTTGAATTAATTTACAAACAAGAACTGAATAAGTTGCTTGAAGTAATAGCACAGTTCACAAATTCACAACAAAATCAAAAGTCTTTAATATTTTTACAAGTTACAGGAATGGTAGATCACATTCCAACAAACCCTAAATTTAGCTTAAGAACCCATAATTATCAGCTCCGATGAGCTTAACCACGACCTAATCTTCAAATGAAAAACGAAGCCACTAATCTTAAGATTTACTATAAAAATGACACGAATTGCACAGCCGTTGGGTGAAATCGAATAATTTGCTCCGAAAGATATACCAAAAGCAGTCACACAAACTCATAAAAGTAAGCAACTTACGAGGTCCTCGTTGATGATGTAACTTTCGAACTCCTCGTCCCATCCATCGTGGAGATTCTTCTCTTTCACCAAATCACCGACGTTGATATGCCGGAGATTGGCCGCCTCCGCCAGAGCCGAGGACATCGTCGTTTTACCAGTACCCGGCGTTCCCGTTATAAGGATGTTGGGCTTCTCCCTCTTCTTCCTTCCGCCGCCATTCTTCGCCATTTTCGCGCTCCGCAGCTGCTCTTCCCTCTGTTGGAGCTGCCGACTGAAAATATTGAATATGCCAATTCCCCAGCACTCCAGCAGATGCAGAGTGGGTAACTAGGGTTTGCGATACGGTTGGGGTTTTTCGTCTTTCAACTGTTTACGTTTTTCATGTGGGTATGGAGTAATTTATATATTTATTTATAAAAAAATAATAAGTGGACAAAAAACAAAAAAAAAGGGCAGTAGACCAATATAAAAAGCACGTATTTACAAAATACGTTTTCAGTATAATTTAGATAAAAAACGTATTTACTAAATACGTTTTTCACATTTTTTTACAAAAGAAAACGTATTCACGGAATACGTTTTACAATTAAAAAATGCAGAAAACGTATTTACAAAATACGTCCTTTTTATATCTTTCCACTCCCCATTTTCCATTCACTTTTTTGTCTGCAACTTAAGATTTGATTTTTTTTTTTGTAAAAAAATCCTTCTTATGATCAAAACTAGGAGATGTAATAATTGAAAAATTCAAAAGAGTACAACTGAAGTGTCAAAAGACACACTGGAACCAGAAAACTGGACCAACCCCCTGTTAACACACAAAGGGGTACAAACTCCATCTAGGAGGCAAACACCTACAAAACAAAACTCCAAAAAGAGACTAAAAGTAGATAAGCTGCACTGAAAGCAGACAAAGCTGCACCAAACGAACCAAAGCACCAAAATAAAACACAAAGCAAAGCAGAAAAAAAAACACACACCTAATGTACAAATAAACTAGAACTTCCCCTATACATAATTAAAGAGATGTATTAAATTAGGACTTTTAGTGACTTTTTAAGACTTCTAAAGTTTTGGGTATTCAATTGAATTTTTTTTAGACTTTCCAAAAATTTACATGTATTCAATTAAAACTTTTCAAGAATTTCAATATAAAGAAACGGATGCTTGTGAAAATCTCATCAAAATTGTGAGATTGTTGAACTGTGAACTCTGAACGTGAACTTTTCTTTCTCTCCTCTACAAGGTACTCTCATTCTTTTTCTCTAGAATTTATAGAATTTGAGATGCTTTTATTATCATTTTTACTGAGCGGAGAGTGGGATCCGTTGCGAATTAATTTATTTATTTGTTGCATTTTATTAATGTCCATTGCATAT
>CACSLK010027842.1:10002598-10013453 GCA_902706635.1 Striga hermonthica
GGATGAGTGGGCGAGACCCAGCCTGGATTGCGAAAATATCAGATTTCAGTTATGACTTAGATGGGCGGTGCGATGCCCAGCCTAAGTCTAACGTCCAGATGAGTGGGCGATGCCAGCTTGGATTTCTGTGGGAGGGGACCCCCAAAAGGTTCACATGAGTACCAAATTACCGATAGTGCCATAGTTATCCAATCTATTTATGCATAAGTAGATCTCTGGTGGGCTTCGTACTGGGAGAAGTACCACCCGGCCCACTACAGCGAGAAGATAGACGGAGGAAAGAGACCCAATCATAAATACCCCAGCCACTACAACCGATTCCACCAGATTGAGCCACATACGAACGCCACCACCCAAGGCGTTACAATAGTACAAGAATACACCAACGATAGACCGTAGTAGTCGCCAGGAGGTCTGAAAAGAGCCAGAAGTAGAGGAAGAACCAACCCTCGAGCGTGCGAGAGTTGTAAATAAGCATAACACCTGAAAGCCTGCGTTTTGGATGACAATTGCATTTTGGAGAACGATTTGTTACCAAAACAGTTTACAAAAGATTTTTGGCATAGACACCGTACGATCTTGTACGAACACAAGTGCAATTCGCCTACGTACCGAGATAGAATTTAAGAGAGAAAGTTTCGCGGTCAATAGTGGACCGACAGACGATCGGGAAGAGACCCAAGTATTCTAGCCTAGGATTGAACTTATGTTTCGAGATAAGACTATAGATGCTGTCTCGAACTAATTTCAATTGAGTTTATGTAGTACCAGTTTTCTAGTGTATAATAGTCATTATTTCGGGTGACCATGGCGGCTTGAAATAAGAGTCACTAAGTCGGGTATACCATGGAGGCTTGAAACTGGACCGGGACAAACATAGTTCTCCATACGAGATAACTTATGCTTGCCATAGGGAATTGTCTCCGAATCGCGGGTACACCGCACGTCGGTGCCGCAAGTTGGTATGCCACGCCCGAGGGCCCCGGGTTGTTGGTGTGCCGCATTGCGACGTGCCGCGTGCAAAGTATCGCGTAGTCATGTACCGAAAGGTACGATATAGAACTGGGTGGAGGCCAAGTGTCCTTATACCCCCAGGTTCTGATGGAGTCCCAGCGTATTCCATCAGAGTATACACCTGATTCATTAGCCAAGTGTCTATAAATCCCAAATTCTGATGGAGTCCTACTGAATTTCATCTGAATGTGCACACCCGGCCAAGTGTTCGGGGTGAGCAATGGAATCCCAGTGAATTCCATCCAAATGTGCACACCCGGCCAAGTGTTCGGGAGTGAGCAATGGAATCCTAGTGAATTCCATCCAAATGTGCACACCCGGCCAAGTGTTCGGGAGTGAGCAATGGAATCCCAGTGAATTCCATACAAAAGTGCACACCCGACCAAGTGTTTGGGAGTGAGCAATGACCTGCAAGTAGGTCCTACCAGTTACATATCACCTGGTAGAGATGTCTGCCTAACCAGCTTACCCTTGTCAGCCTGGCGTGAGTGAAACAGACCTTGTCTAATCGGATGAATCGATCAGCCTGACAAGGCAAACATATTTATCTAATCGGGGAAAGCCCGATCAACCTGGCGAAGCACATAATTGACCCTATCTAATCGGGTAAACCCGACCAGCCTGACATGGTTAACACTTTCGTCTAATCGTGCAACGCTAGATCAGCCTGACGAAGTGTACGGTAAATCTTGTCTAATCGGGTGAAACTCGATCAACCTGACAAGGTAGACCGCCATAGTAAAGAATTACAACTCAGTTCTCCCTAAGACTAGAAGCATCGAGCCAAGACGATGCTGCTAAGAGGGAAAGATATGCTTCCTCTGAATTTCTAAAGTTCTGCCCTGGGACTTTCCAGGGGCACCTAGTGAATTTTGGCGAACCGCGATGGCAATCTAGTCCCAGAACTTGGGCTAATGGTGTATAACAGCTATTAGGCCGGGTAAATTATGGAGGCTTGGAATAAGAGTCATTAGTCCGAATTTGCCTGGTGGCTTGAAACCGAAATTTTTGTGGCATAACCAAGATCACTAGTAGGAGGAAGACCTTATTTAAAGCTAATAATACTAATTTTGAGTTTTGACTTGTATTTTAGTTTAGCATTTCCGAGGACGGAAATGTTTTAAGGAGGATAGATTGTAACGCCCAGATTTTTATTTACTATTTGTGGAGCTCGACTATATTTCCATAAATATTAAGTTTCCAAATTTGATGCATTTATTATTATTATTTGCATTAAATTGAGTAATTAGTATTAAGTCTAAGCCATGGAGAATTTATTCGATTTTAATTATTAAAGTTGGATTCATATAGCCCAAGCATCGATTCTATTTTTAAATCGAGCCTTGGAATTATCGAAGATTTTATTAAGCGAATCGAAAGCCGAATATTTAATTCATTCGAGCCTATTCATTTTCAAGCGAGTCCAATTATTCTAGCCGACCCATTTAAATAATTGAGCCTGTTATCGATTTCATTTCGGCCCAATTCATTTAAGTTAAATCGAGCTCATGTTCGATTTTATTTTAATCCATTTTAAATTCGAGCTTATAATCGATTTTAAATCTGAGACCAATTATATTATTTATATCGACCGATTAATGTAATTGGTCTAAGTCCAGTTAATTTTATTAATCGAACATTTAATTCCGTAATCAATATTCAATGAAATCGAGCCCAAGTCGAATTTAATTTGCTAGCCCAATGTTAGGATTTTAAAAGCCCTAGTAGCAATTTTACTTCTAGCCCAAGTCAATTTCATTGAAGCCTAAAGTTTGAGCCCAACAAGAACCAAAAACCCTAATTTTTCTCAACACTATAAATACACCTTATCTTCTTCATCATCTCTTTTCCAACACCTCCAAAACCTAGATCAAGCATTCAAGAGTTCATCACTTTCATCATATTTCCGGCCATCTTTCCGGCCATCTTGTTTTCCGACGAACTTCACATTTCCGACGAGCCCAAACCCTCCGGCGTCCAAGGCTTTCGTCCAAGCCCGAGCTCCTCACGTTCAGGCCCGAGTCCCCGCGAGTCCAGACCACAAGCTCGAACCTGCAACCAGCTCCGACCGTGCCATCGATGTCCTTGCAGCACCGCACCCTCACGTCGCCGGTTCGCAGCTCACACTCGGGTCGCCGGTTAAAGTCGTCTGCAACCCTTGGTTCACGACCAAATCGAGCTCCTCTCAGCCCCGTCGCGACGTCCTCTCCGTCGTGCGCAGTTCTTCCTGCCGGCGAGTCGTCGTCGTCCATGACCAGTCGAGCCACGTGCCACCAGTACTGGTGCACCCAGCAGCGGATCCGGCCTGTTACAGCTCTGTTTCCAGCAGCTCCGGTCGCCTCTGCTCTTTTCTGTGCGTGATGACCGATTTCAGCCCCGTTCTCGCGCCGTATAGCTCGTGTTCACCATCCCTGAGCCCAAACCGCGAGCATATTCTGTCCAAACGTGTGTGAGCCACCGACAGTGAGCCCTTGATCCGTTCTTGTGCTCTAGCTGCACCTAACCGGGTCAAACAGCCCGGTACCAACCCCGATCTGGTTGGTTCGCTTCGATCCATTTTTCTAGCTCAATTTATTCTGCTTTTCTCCAATTCAAGCCAATTTTAGGTAAAATGGTTTGACTCGACTCCAATGGCTTAGATAAGTTTAAAGAGATGATATAAAAATGATGATTTGAGGATTTGAGTGATATGTGAATTTATCGGGACTTTACGAGCTTGAAGCGATGATTTTTCAATATCGGTTTATATAAATGATAGAATCATGGTTTTAATTTTATAAATCATGCTAAATCATCTTGAGGCTAGGGTTTAATTTTGGAAAATTTTAGAGTTCGTTTGATAGTTGAATGAGAATTGTGAATATTTTGACCGGCTGAACCGATTTTGAGTTGAATGGGTTAGGAGTTGAATTTTGTCGCGATATTTTTACCATGGACCATGTATGTGATGAGGATAGTGTGTTGCGAATTTCATAATTTTCGAACACCGTTTTGACCTCGATTAAAGATCGAGACTTAGCCCCATTTCGCGATTGATATAGAAAATTAGTCGTATATGATTTTAGCTGCAGTTGTTGATTATAAAATCGGTAAAAATCACATAGAATATATATATTAATTATCAGCCTTAAACGAGTTAGGAATTTCAAGAATCGAACCCTAGAATTATCTGGTTCCGATAACCGGGGATATTTCTGGATCCGCTTTTAAATGATTGAACCCTAGAACCGTCTGGATAATTATTAGTCGTCATATCGTCAATTCGTAATGCGTATCTTCGTCTCGCGTACGTAATCATCTATCGTCCGACTATTGGAGCCGAACCGCCGAGTGCGTGCCCGTGCACCAAGTCTGAGTCAACCCCCGAGTGCGTGCCCGTGCACCGAGTACATTCGACTTGCCGTCTACGCACCGTTTCGATAGTCGTGGTCCAAACACGCCCCTGCGTTAGTGACCGTGGCACCGTTTCAAACTTGTGCATCGGCTAAGCCGTGTCAGTCGAGTTCGTGTCGGCCCGAGTTGCCACGCCGAACTCAGACCATGGTTAAACCGAGCTGCACATAGTCAAACGAATGACCGACCAACTCTGAGTGAGTTGTCGGTCCAGTTCGGTTGAACCTGTCCAGTCAGTCCGAACGGTTCGAGATACATTTCAGATTCTGTCAGATTAAGATTTCAGATATATTTAAGATTTCAGATATAGTTAAGATTCCAGATAGATTAAAGATCCAGATATAATTTAGATTTCAGTCAGACTAGATTTAAGTTAGATTTTAGTTCTAGACTTAGACATATTTCAGATAATTCTAGAATGCCTCAAAGACAATAAATTTTCAAAATCAGCTCGTAAATCCCTAAAATGATTTTTAAAGCCAAGTTAGGAACCTAGACAGATCAGATAGTATAATTTGAGTTTTCAGTTTAAGCTAAGTACTTAGAATTTATTTTGTGCTTATATATTTTGTAGGTTGTGGAGAGTCGAGCCTCCGACTGCTGCAAACCATTCAAATCTTGCATTTTAGCATATCAGGTGGGGACCATGTACTGGGTATTACATCTTCTATAATTGCAATACCATGGTTGAGGTATGTATGTAAGATTCCGCCCGAATAGGGGTAATTACCTAGCGAGTAGATCCTTTCTAGCTAGGAGAATCGAACGTTAGTTAAGATGAGATAAGAATTCTAGTGTAACTTTGAGTTAAGTGAATTCAGAACTCTAGAGCAGCCTTGAGTTAAGTTTAATTTCAGATGATCTTATAATAATTCTTCCATAAGGATCATTGATCTAGAAATAGGTTTCGTCATAACCAAGTGTTTCGAATTTCCAGTTAGTATCAAGGACTCTAGTGCAGTTGTGAGTTAAGCTCCAACCTTAGAAGTGCATAAGAGTTAGTTTTGCTCTAGTATGGGCAACCACCTACAGATTGCGTCCTACAGTTGCTTATCGTGAGCGTGAAGACCTAGTGTCCTTCTCGCCTATTAAGCAGTCAGTTGAGCAGAAATTTTATATAGTAAGTTGAGCAGCTATTAGAGATATTCAGTTGAGCAGCAGTTATAGACAATGTACTTATTTATACGCATTTGTGATGTGTTCTATCATATTAGATGTATGCTTAGGTTGTGATGTGTTCTATCATATTAGATGTATGCTTAGGTTGCGATGTGATTTATTATATTGGATGTATACTGTGGTTGCGATGTGCTTATCATATCATATGTATGTTTAGTTCGTGAAGTTTCAGTTATAGATAGTCAGTTGAGCAGCAATTATAGTTAGCTTGTCGAGCACCCATTATAGTAGACAATTGAGCATCAGTTATAGTTATCCAGTCGAGCAGAAATTATAGACAGTCAGCTGAGCATCGGTAATAGGCAGTCAGTTAAGTAGAAGCTATAGATAGTGCGCTGATTTATGTATTTATTGGACAAATGTTTAATCAGTTAGTAAGATGTTCATCATCATATCGTTTCTGCCGATTCAGTAAGTACTTGCTTATATGTCAATGTCATGATATGTTATTATATTAGCTGTTTATTTCAGTGCCGGTTTCGGCAGAGCACGTAGATTATTTATGCTCACGCCCCCCCACTAACCATTTTTCAGGTGATGGTGTCGAGCGTAGAGCGTGAGCCGATGATGTGGTGGTGGTCATAGCAAGGATATTTTTAGTAGACATGTCATGTGTATTTTAGCATGTTTTAGTTATTATGCATTGTTGATGCATGCTTACATTTGCTTCCGCACTCAGTATTTCAGTATTTAGAATTTCAGTCTATGCATGCTTAAATCCTGAGATGTTTAGAGTCATGAATTATTCTCGGTTGCATGCCTAGTTGTTTAAAGATATTAAAGATTAAAGATTAAAGATTAAAGTTGAGTAGCATCCCGCATATTAAAGTTAAAGTATTTTCGAAAATTTAATATGAGTTTTCGAAAATCAAAACAGAGCTTTCCTTTTAAAGCGCGAAAAATTTACTCTGATTTTAGTAAGTCTGGGCGGGGTGTTACAATATCAGAGAACTTGGACGCTTGGAACGCCACACGAAAGGAGCTGGACGCTGCTCATAAAATGGAAGAAATTTTCTGGCAACAAAGATCCAAAATCAGTGGCTCAGAGCGGGTGACAGAAACACGAAATTTTTCCACGCTTATACCCTCTCTAGGAGAAGACAGAACGCCATTACTCGATTGCTCACAAATCAAAATGCAGTCCACTCATCGCCGCAGAAATCCAAAAGCATATCTCTGATTTCTACTCTCGACTGTTTTCATTAGAAGCCTCTTGGGGCGGTGACTCTCTTCTTCACCTCATTCAGCCATCTATCTTTACCAAAATGAATCAAGCTCTTCTAAAGCAAGTAGAGGAAGAAGAGATAAAAACAACCATTTTTAGCCTCAACCCAGAAAAATATCCTGGTGAAGACGGTATGTCAGCCCTCTTCTATCAACATTTCTGGACCTTGATAAAAAAATGATTTAGTGACTGCTATCACTAGTTTTTTTTTTCTGGAAAATGGCTCATTGCTTAAATACTGGAACCATACCATACTCAACCTCATTCCAAAATGCCCAAATCCAGAATTTCTTACCCAATTCAGACCCATTAGCCTTTGTACAGTGGTTTACAAAATTCTTTCAAAAATTCTGACTCTAAGACTTCAATCTTGCCTGGATGCTTGTATCAGTCCTTCTCAATCAGCCTTCCACAAAGGCAGACAACTTTTCGATAATGTTATCATTGGGCATGAAGCTTTTCACTTCCTGAACAGACACTCATCTGGTAAAAATTACTTTATGGCTTTGAAGTTAGATTTGATGAAAGCTTTTGACCGAGTTGAGTGGCTGTGCATTAAGAAAATCATGTTGCAAATGGGCTTTCACAGGGATTTTGTTAACCTTATCATTATTTATATCTCTTCCAACACATTTTCTTTCAAAGTGAATGGAACTGTTTGTTGTTATATTAGTCCATCTAGAGGCATTCGGCAAGGCGACCCTTTATGTCCATATTTATTTATCATAGTGGTTGAAATGCTCTCTGCTCTAGTTTCTAATGCTATTGACTCTGGTGATCTGATTGGCCTTAAGCTTTCAAGGAATGGCCCTACAGTGTCTCACTTGTTATTCTCAGATGACTCGCTCTTCTTTTGCAAAGCCAACATTGATCAAGCCACTACTCTGTTAAACCTTTTGGAAAGATATAGACTTTTTACAAGTCAAAGGGTGAACTTGCAGAAATCAGCACCATTCTTCAGCAGGAACACTCCTTCCTATCTCCAAGAGAGAATCTATGCCACCCTTCATGGTATCACACCTCACAAATCCACCAGATACCTGGGGCTCCCTCTTGGGATTGGTAAATCTAAAATGGAAGCTTTCAATTTTTTGCTGGAATCTGTGAAATCCAAACTTCAGAGCTGGAAGTCCAAACTCCTCTCTCAAGCTGGCAAAGAAGTGCTCCTCAAGGCAGTAATTCAATCACTACCAGCATTCTCCATGTCCTGCTTCAGATTGCCATCCACACTATGCTCAGAGATCTCAAAGTTATGTTCTCAATTTTGGTGGAGCAAAGGAGAGGATCACACCAGAAGCATCTACTGGAAGACTTGGAATTTCCTGACATTACCCAAGAAAGATGGTTGATTGGGTTTCATTGACATTAAGCTCTTCAACACTTCTTTGATATGCAAACAGCTATGGAGAATCTCAACTCCACCCCAAATTGCTGGTAAGAAGGATCTTGAAAGATAGATATTACCCAGATTGTTACATCTTTGATGCTGTTAAAACTCACAAATGTTCATGGTTATGGTCAAATTGGCTTAGGGTCCTTCCTGTCTTTGCCCAAGGTTTTGCTGTTGAGATTAGAAATGGATTACACACTAGACTTGATGATGTGATTTGGGTGCCCTATCTGTCAGCCCCTATGCTTCAAATTCTTGACATAGCCAGTGGTCACATTATTTGGGTGAAAGAACTTCTGGAGGATCATGGTAGACAATGGAAAGCTTGGTTAGTTAAACAACTTTTTAATGCTTCTGATAGTGCCATTCTAAAAATCTGCACCTTGAAGCCAGAAAAGCAAGACAAATAGTTTTGGAAGTTTGATAGCAAGGGAGTCTTCTCGGTTGCTAGCACTTACTCTTTCCTATCTCAGCAAAAGCTCCTTTCTTCAGACATTCCATGAAGCAGCTCTGTGCCAGGTAATTGCCAATCTGCAGCTCTTAATACTTGCTGGAATCTAAAAAGTTTTGGCAAAATCAAGCATTTCATTTAGAGGTGTATCACTGGAACTCTCCCAGTCACTACCAAATTGATCAGAAGGGGTATAAACCTTGATGTTATCTGCCAACAATGTGGTGAAGCTTCTGAGTCTGTGGAACATATTCTTTTTCATTGCCCTAAGGCAGCTAGAGTTTGGAAGCATTCCCCAGTTACTTGGGCTGACCTTCACTCTATCACATCCTTTAGATACTGGTGGAACAACATTTGTACAATGGGATCTTCTGAAATAGCCAAAGCCAGGATCGAACTCACCACTTACATGCTCTGGTGGCTTTGGAAGTCCCGCAATCGCTGGATCTTCCAAGGACAATCTATGTTAGCTCACCTGATTGTGAAAGCTGCTCATGAGGAGTGGTTGGAATTCTCCAACATCCTTCATTAGGCCGCTTTTATTTTCCTTCTTTTTTTGTTTTGCTGTTGGTTGGTTGTTTTGTTTTGTTGTTTTCGCTCTAGGCTTCCGGGTAGTGGAGATGTTTAGTTGAGTTGTTAGTTTGTTGTTCGTGTTCTAGGCCGCTTGTCGCGTGTCCTCTCAGTCTTTTATTCAGGTTTGGCTCGTTGTACTTGAACTATGTTTGTTTTTCCTTGAGTTTATAATACCTCTATCGTTCCGGTTAAAAAAAAATTTACAGTAGAGACACATATTTGCATCTGGGAGAAGAGAGAAAAGGGCCCAAAACGTATTTTGCGTTTCTGTTTGGGCACCAGTTGGAGCAATTTTCTGCTATTGCATTTGGGTTTGCAGCTCCATTGTAGTTGTTCTTATATCTTATAGTTTGTAGCTGAAAAGTTAGTTTATATGATAAAAGTATTTGATAAAATTAGATGATAACTAGTTGGGAAAAAAAAAATTCAACTAACTTATTTAAAAAACTACTTAATGAAGTTTATCAAATAAACTCGAGTTTTTTTTTAAAAAAAAAGTTCGTTCCAACAAATGAGACTTAATTATTTGAATACAGAGAATTTATATGCTAATCAGACGGTTGAAAAGAAGAAGATATGTGGTGAGGCAAAATTCAACCATCCTTAAAGTTGTTCCTCAGTAGATGACAATCTATATCAGTATGGTCTGTGTGCTCATGGAAAACAAGATTTGCAGTGATGTGGAAAGTTGCTTTGTTGTCACACCATAAAGGAATTGGATTAAAAACTTCAACCCCAAGATCTTGAACCAATTCTAGCAAGCCATTGCAACTCACACACTATAGTGGCCATGATTATATACTCGGTCTCGACTGAGGACTTAGAAATTGTTTTCTGCTTCTTGGTTTTCCAAGAAAGTAAATCATCCCCAAGGAAAACACAATAGCCTGCGATGATTCCTAGTTATAGCACAAGTTCCCCAATGCAAATCACAATAAGCCTACAAAGTAGAGGATATGTGAGAAGGAAAATGGAGGCCAGACAGCAAGTTCCTTTAAGATATCTCAATAGATGAATAGATTCATTCCAATGAGGCTTAGATGGACTCTTGATGTGTTTACTGAGTTGTTGTACTCTATAAGAAACATATGGCCTAGAAACGTTCAAATAAAGAAGCCTCCCCACAAGTCTTCTGTATGGTTCAGGGTCAAACAGTGGCTCATCATCTTGAATTGATAAATTTAGTCCTTGTAAAAAATGGGTAACAACATATTTAGAATCTTGTAGCCTGAAGTCTGCTAATATGTTAAGGATGTACTTCCTCTGACTGATATGTGTTCATTTGACAGATTAATGATTCTCCAAACCAAGAAAATACTTTGCCATTCACAAGTCCTTAATGATAAAGGTGTCGATTCGGTGAAGAACGTCGGTTCATATGTGCATTGAATAGGATTCAAGGACTTACGGTTTAAACTTTTTGTCGACTCTGAAACATTTTTGATTTATGTTAATGGAGATCGTCTCAACCTCATCGAGTCTTCTGAGTCCAAGTCGTGCCATACATCACCCTGGGCTTCACACCATGGTTACTGGCCAATCAGGTCACCCGGGGTTCGCTGGAATGTTGTCGGACCATCTTCAGTCTGATGGTGGTTGTTGGACCTCAATAGTGGTTTTAAGGCCTCGC
>CACSLK010027842.1:10042146-10054578 GCA_902706635.1 Striga hermonthica
ACGCATATATTTTATAAATAAATAAAAAAATTAGTATAGAATTTCGACACACATACTTTAAGAAAAGTACAACTAAAAATAAAATACGCAATCCATATACGAGACAAATACTTTAATGTTAGAAACTAAATATTAAATACACACTCAGAGACAAAATACTATATATTAGAACTTAAAACAGTTTGAAATAATTAAAAAAAAATACGCTAACAAACCGATACCAAATACATAAAATAAATTCTTCCCCATTTCTAGCAACATGTTGCTTCTACCCACACACCCTCAAGAGTAGTTCCCGACTACAGAGACAAAAAAAAAGTACAAATTCAAAATCCTCAAACCTGTAAACCCCAAACGACTACTCAAATATGCCAAAGAAACAAAACTCATGTGAAGCTAAGAATTCTAGATATATTTTGGGAATTTTTCTCTCAGATTCATTCAGCTAAAAATTAGAGTTTTACAAAGAAGACGATGCTCGTCTTAAAATCGAGCTAAAATAAAAGACCGACCAATAAGCAACCGACATGTTGACAGACTATTTAACTAACAAAACAAACAAAACTCCAGCCCCGCTTCTATAAGTGAAATGAGACTTCTAGAGAACAAAGAAATAAAAGGAAAGACATGTATGTGCACATGCAATCCTTACTGCTTCTAATTAACAAAATAAACCATAACTAATGAAACACCAACATGCCAAGCCCCCCATCAAGTGGGAATGTTGACATTATCCATCATTACCAACTTGACAGTGAAGAACCTGACATTAGCACGACCGAGTGGCTTAGTGAACTAATCAGACGGTTGAAAATAAGAAGATATGTGGTGAGGCAAAATTCAACCATCCTTAAAGTTGTTCCTCAGTAGATGACAATCTATATCAGTATGGTCTGTGTGCTCATGCAAAACAAGATTTGCAGTGATGTGGATAGTTGCTTTGTTGTCACACCATAAAGGAATTGAATTAAAAACTTCAACCCCAAGATCTTGAACCAATTCTAGCAAGCCATTGCAACTCACACACTATAGTGGCCATGATTATATACTCGGTCTCGACTGAGGACTTAGAAATTGTTTTCTGCTTCTTGGTTTTCCAAGAAAGTAAATCATCCCCAAGGAAAACACAATAGCCTGTGATGATTCCTAGTTATAACACAAGTTCCCCAATGCACATCACAATAATCCTACAAAGTAGAGGATATGTGAGAAGGAAAATGGAGGCCAAACAACAAGTTCCTTTAAGATATCTCAATACATGAATAGATTCATTCCAATGTGGCTTACATGGATTCTTGATGTGTTTACTGAGTTGTTGTACTCCATAAGAAACATATGGCCTAGAAACATTCAAATAAAGAAGCCTCCCCACAAGTCTTCTGTATGGTTCAGGGTCAAACAATTGCTTATCATCTTGAATTGATAAATTCAGTCCTTGTAAAAATTGGGTAACAACATATTTAGAATCTTGTAGCCTGAAGTCTGCTAACATGTTAAGGATGTACTTCCTCTGACTGATATGTGTTCATTTGACAGATTAATGATTCTCCAAACCAAGAAAATACTTTGCCATTCCCAAGTCCTTAATGGTAAAGGTGTCGATTCGGTGAAGAACGTCGGTTCATTTGTGCATTGAATAGGATTCAAGGACTTTAGACTTTTTGTCGACTCGAGACATTTTTGATTTATGTTGATGGAGATCGTTTGAACCTCATCGAGTCTTCTGAGTCCAAGTCGTGTCATACATCACCCTGGGCTTCGCACCATGGTTACTGGCCAATCAGGTCTCCCGGGGTTCGCCGGAATGTTGTCGGACCATCTTCAGTCTGATGGTGGTTGTTGGACCTCAATAGTGGTTGTAAGGCCTCGTTGGTGTGGGTTGTGGTTGGGGTTCACGCTGTGGCCAAGGGTCGTGCTCTAAGAAGCAGTTTGTACGCGCAGACGTTGCATTATTTGCCTAGGATGCCGAGTAGGTCACGGGGAGCTCGCAGGTCGCGCGAGAGATACGCAGGTCGCGCGGTCGTTCATGATATAAGGCGCGCGGGTGCTTGGATGCTGCGAGTCGTGCTGCCTGTGTATGTTGGCCTAGGTCACGCTAGGCGCAGCTAGTGGCTGTCGGACGTGTGTGGGTATCGTCGGTGGTTGAGGATTATCGTCGCCTGCTCCTTGTTGTTTCTGGGGATAAATATATCTTTATCAGGATAAGAATATATACCTCTAGATATTATGTTGTATGACCGATCATATGCTCCAACTTATCATGGTGGACGACTCATCGGATCTCCCAAATCCTCACAATTTTTATTCTTTTAAGACCTCTTGATTTTGGCCGAATTCTCTAAAGAGAGGAGAACTTCTTCCTCACGTTATTTCACACACCGGGAACCTAGTGTGATGGAGGCTTGGAGACTTGGTGTATTTATAGGCTACAATAGGGACCCTAAGGAGGTGAAAAATATGGGATTTCAAGTATGGGCATAAATATGGGCCAAACCCCTCTGCTCAAACTTGAATAATATTAAGTACCAATACAATAATATTTGTTGAACTCACCATTTAGCGCCGAATCAAAAAATATTTCATCTCTCAGATAATTGCTCGATTTACCTTCTCATGTTTAAGATATAATGTTCGTTGATTAATTTAATTACTAACAATAAAATTAATCACCTTCTCAAATCCGATACTAGTACCACTCAATCCCTTATTATGCCAGAAATTAATCCGCTAGTTGGACTTGACATAATAATCATTCTTGAACTCATTTCGGGGACGTCATCGACCCTGCTGGGACACAGTGACCGTAAACAATTTTTATGGCACATCATACACCCGACATTATTTACCAAAGTACTGAGTTTGTCAACCTAATAGGTCCTAAACTTGGTAAATCAAATAAATAAATATCGAATGCTCATGCCATTTTTTCTCCTTACAGACGAGTTAAGAGAACGCAACAATTACTAAGGTCTAGATTATTTACTTGATAAATATAAAAATTCTTATCCTCCCCAGGTCCGTTCAGTACATCCGAAATGTACTAGTGTAGTTCATTAGTCAAAGACCAACTAAATGAAAATCACACTACAGCCTTTCACGACCGTTAGTTCAATTTCGTCTGGGTTGTGGTCAAATACTTATATTTTACAAGGCGTCGATAATATGATCTTTCTGTTCGAAAAATCGAACTCTATTATATACAATGTAAAATAAAGGAACTATGATCGCATAAATAAATAAATTACGAACTTTTACTTGACTAAAAACACATATCTCATTCAAATGGAATTGAGAGTTACACAAAATCGAGCTTCTATAGTATACTTCAACAATCACTTATACTTTCAAGCTTTTGGCTTTTCCAAGTATACACTTCTTCAATCTTTATTCTCGAAGAAATGGTGTCCTAATTGCCATGCATACGACTCTCATTCCCTTATCACGGCTATCATATACTTTCGCCAGAAAGTCATTTCTAATTGGAATTACTAGTCGTCTACTGACGTAACTAGACAACAAACGTCCACCCCTTTGAGATTATTAGCAATGGGTCGTACTTGCTCTATGCGCTTACTTGCCTTATGAACTTGTACTTCCTTTTCGTTTGCAACTGCACCAACTGTCATAACAATCAAATTG
Source organism: Striga hermonthica (assembly GCA_902706635.1). Taxonomy (NCBI): domain Eukaryota; kingdom Viridiplantae; phylum Streptophyta; class Magnoliopsida; order Lamiales; family Orobanchaceae; genus Striga; species Striga hermonthica. The sequence continues at coordinate 10,045,786 of CACSLK010027842.1, forward strand.
TGATTTGACCTGGCAAACCAAGATTTTCACATTTCTACTCTAATAGAGGTTCTCAGAGTCAAATCTCTTCCATCGCTTTCTCTGTTGCCTACGATGTACTGAGTTTCCTTGGTGGAATCCGTCAATGTTTTATCGCTTAACATTTCTCCAAACTATTGGTTCCACCTCGCAAGTAAACACAAATCCCAAAGTGGATTTTACTTATTGTTCACCTCTAATTAGAAATTAGAATCCTTTATAATCCATAGGTTGCATATGGTTTGTTTGGTAAAACAATATATTATTTTAGTCCTTTCACGACACTTTGACTATATGCCTTACTAATAACCAATGTGCCTGACTAGGATTACTTCGACATCTACTAATTATGCCAATATGATTAATATATATCAAGTCTGATTATTGCATTACATACACTAGGCTTTATATTGCCAAGCATATGAAACTCCTTTGTGTCATGCATGCTAAGAATGAGCCTTATGACATTACCTAAACATGAAGCTCGAGATAATCACAACATTTCTTTCTTGTGATCATTGACCTCAAGAACATGTGTCGATTATTCCAAAAGCATCATATCTTACTGCTTGGATAACCATACCTCTGCGTCTGACAGCATCTTCACGTTGTCCTCAGTGATCATAATGTCGTCTACGCACAGAACAAAAATACCACCACGCTTCTTCTGCACTACACACAATTCTCATTTGGTGAATGATCAAATCCATGAATTGGACTCATAAACCAAATGTACATAATACAGAACTTAATTTAGTCCACAAATGAACTGTTTTAGTTTACAGATTAAATGCCCTCAGCACTTTACTATGGAGACTTTTGGGTGCTGCTTTATGGATATTCCTACAAGACCTCTGGTTAAGGAAAATGTCTTGACATCCGCCTCACCAACTCTCATAAGACAAATCTCATAACTCATATAAGTGGCAACAACATTAAATTCTTACATACTCAAGTATGGCTATTAATGAATAAGTTAAGTCATCATAGATCCCTTTCTTTATAAGTCTACTATTTCACAACAATCCTCGCTCTACAGTCTACACAAATTTACTTATAAATTTCACCCAATGTCTTTGCGTTGCTTGGTGGTTTTACAAGACTCTAGATCTGATTTGAGTCCAAGATCTTAAATAATAAATCATTGACAATTTGCTAAGATTCTAAATCCTTGTCTCAAAGCTCCTCATTGTATAACCAGAGATTAGGTCATTTTCACTAAATAATAAACTTGAAAGTTTTCTCGAGAAGATAAACTCATAGTCTCGCATTTACTAGAGGCCAAGTCTAATGTTATCTCAATAACACGAATCTATGGGTCGACTTGCAACCCTTACACTACAACGAGTAACTCATCGTATAACTAAGGATCAGTTTCACGTTCACTAGAGACTAAGTCTGGAGACTTTCTCAAGAACATGAATCCACTAGATTGCCTTGCAATCCTCCAACTATGATAAAGTTCCTCCGATAAAGGTGTAATGCTCACAATTCGTGTTGCAGTTTTATTTGTATTACATTTGTACACGCGGTATCAAAGTCAAACTTTCACCTTTATCTTTCTTTATAACAATTCTACAAATGGACTTGTGGTTTATCACTTAGAATTTGTCTAAAAATCAGGCATTCGTGCAAATGGTAGCCTTCTTTCAGTACTATAAATAAAGCACTTATTTCTCGCTGCTATTGAGCATCCTACAAATAGCCAAATTTCCTATCAACTTTTCAATCTTATCAGTATCATCTTTCCAACACATGTGCCAAAAACACCTGAATTCGATTATGTTCCTGATATAGCCATTCTTGTGAACCAGAGTCAAGTATGAAGAGGTCCAAACCAAGGGAGAGCGACCTCAGGAGATCTAGACGAGACTTGAAGGTCTTGGTGACTAAGTATAAGGTGCTCTCTAGGACTAAGTATGAGAAGGTCCCCACGACTAAGTATGAAGAAGTGAGCTGCTCTAAGGAGATAAGTAGAGGTCATCTTGACCCGCTAGAGGTCATTTTGACCTGCTAGAGTCATTCACCTCGACCTGCTAGAAGTCATCTCGTCTCGACCTGCTAGAGGTCATATCAACCTGCTAGAGGTCATCTCTTCTCCACTGAACAAGAGGAGCTAGAGGTCTCTGTGACTAGAGGTCTCTGTGACTATAGGTCTCCGCTACTAGAGGTCTCTGTGACTAGAGGTCTCCGTTACTATAGGTCTCCGTGACTACAGAAGAATGATCTAGAGACATCAAATGGACAAGAAGAAATCTGATGATGACTCAAATGTGATTAAGATACAGATAAGATCCAATCAAGGGTAGTTCGGTCAGTCTGACCGAGGGCTGTTCGGGCAGGTATTTTAAGGTCGGTATTTCCCCTATAAAAGGGAACAGAGGTATAACTCTATCTCTCTCACACACATTCTACACACTTTTACCTAGAATACAACTCTAGATTACAGAGCTTTCATCTTACTCTCTTTTGTTTACTGACTTGAGCGTCAGAGGCCCTTCACCGGCAACCTCTCCAGCGTTGGGTTCTTGCAGGTATTTGTGGCGGTCTAAAGGCGGTTCAGACAAATTGGAGCTCACTTCAACTAATTCTGCCTAGATCTGGGTAGATCCTCAACATTTGTCGCCGTTGCAATGGCGCCATCAGTTCCTGACTGGGCCTATGCCCTGTCCACAATTCTTTCAGTAATGACTATGTTAAGAACTTATCTTTCCAATTGCATTACTCCAAAACGAATACTGAAATTCTTAGAAACTCATCATTGACACAACCAATGTACCTAAGAGAAATTTTCCTTTATTCTGTTACATCGTCCTGTTATGGTAAATGCAACCCGCTGGAACCTAATTCCAGCTTCCAATCATCAGTCCACGAGGTGCAAAGGACGACCCTTTTTCCTCGTTGACAGTCAAGGTAGTTCGAAATGAAAGACATTTTTTCCAAAATTTTCTTCCACGATGCAAAGCTTCATGAAAGTAGAAATTATTTTGGGATTGAGGTTCGATTTTGATTTTGGGGCTCATTTATTTTGTGGCTCGATTTTGTAACTAAAAATTATTTAAATTAAAAATGACATGGAAAATATTATGGAGTTCACGTCAGTTAATAGGCTAAAAATGGGTCCACATCGTGTGGTGCCAACCGCGGTCTAACCCGAGCCATCAGCTAGCTACCGAACTGCACCGGCCGAGTCCAAACCGGGCTAGAGGCAAACCTGAACACAGTTTTATTTTATTATAAGCAGTTCTGAGCATCGAGTTATGTCTAGCATTTCTATAAATTATCTCGTACCTGTAAATGATTTTTCGAGAGGAGGCTAATTATAGAATTTTAAAGTATAAATTCCGAGAACTTTTATAGAGTCTGAGTCGAGAGCTCCAACATCTAAGAAAGAGAAGAAAGTCTATAAGTCATGAACCTTAAGCTAGAAAATCCCTCAATTGGTAAATTTAATTTACCGAGTCCGAATCAGTTATTTATCCGAGTATCGCTTAATAAATGTAGGTGTTTGAGGAGTCGAGCCCTCGACCTATGTTCTGCTGCTTGATGTGTTTTGGCATTTCAGAATACCATGTGAGTTTTATTTAAATTTCTATGCAGTAGATGTTGTCAATGACTGTTTGTGGTATGATCAATGTATGCATGTGAATCAAGTAGCCTTCGATGTGAGTTATATCGGCCGTCGAACGGTATCCCTGTAGTTATAGAACGGACCCCGTTAGGGTAGTCTTATTTTTGTGCTCGTAAGACTAGGACAAGTCCCTGGCTGTGGATATGAACCCCGATATAAGTCCGATGGCGAGGTTTCCGGCCTTCGGGGGCCCCGATTTAAGTCCAATGGCGAGGTTCCGGGCCTTCGGGAAGAGGGGGGATACTCCTACTGTTTGGGCATCGTTGTATGACCTGAGCGAAGGCATTCGATACATGTATCAACAGTAGTCTATTGATATAGATTTGCACATGAATCTTGATTTATGATTTTATGGTGGGGATGGGATTGATAATTGTTTCGTTTACATGCTGTGACCATACCTGACTTTTTATTTTATAATTATTGTTGTATTTTAATTAATGTTTACTGCATAGTGGTGAACACCACAAATTCCATATGTGCTCACCCCCACCTGTTTCCTCACAGTGGCAGGTTAAGTCAATGCGGGCACGGCGGAGTGGAGCTAGTGGTGGTCGATTTATATGACTAGATAATTTATTTGGTGATTCCGCTATCTTGAGATTATTTATGATTTATGAACTTGGGATTTATGAATTTGAGGTTTTTGATGACTCGAAATGATATTGGGGAGATGCCCCTCTGAGACTCTGTGATGATTTTATGGAACTCGCTTTGGGAGTTAATTTCATGTTTGATATTATGTGGATTGTCATTGTAATGACTATATGATATGTGATATTGATTTGGGTTTTAAATGAATAACGCCGATTTGTTTTAAATTAAATTTTGAAAGTTTGATTGATTTTTCTGAAAGTCCAGAAATTTCTTTTAAACCAAAGTGGGGCGTTACAGCCGAAGTCTTAGCCTATAGAATTAAACATGTGCTCTATAAGTGCATTTCTCAGTTTCAATCTGTATTTATTCCTGATGATAAAATATTGATAATGTCATTATTGCTAATGAATGCATCCATTTCCTTAATAGCAAAAGAAAGGACAAAAAATGTTTCATGGATTTAAAGTTGGACATGACAATAGCCTATGATAGGATGGAATGGAGCTTCTTACTTAGTGTTTGTAGGGCTATGGGATTCTGTGAAAAATTTCTTAAATGGGTGTGGGTTTGCATCAATTCTTCCTTTTTTTTTTTTCTTTCAATTTCAATGGACAATCTATAGGGAAAGTAAAACCCTCTAGAGATTTAAGGCAAATGGATCCTCTTTCTCCTTACCTTTCCATTATTCTTTCAGAAGCTTTGTCTAATCTCATAAAACAAGCTTCCTCTTCTAAAGCCTTTTAGGGTTTGAAGATCATTAAGCACTCCCATGTGGTGTCCCATTTGTTTTTCGCAGATGATTCCTTGGTTTTGTGTAAGGCTGATGTATATCATGACAATACCTTATTGAATATTTTTCATTTCTATTGTTAGGCATCAGTTCAACCTGTTAATTGGTAAAGTCTAATATATTTTACTCTGCTAATACCCCTGCTTCTATTAAACAGTCTATCTGTAATGTCTTTTTTGGTATTGGAATTGTGAAATCTTCTAGATATTTGGGCCTCCCCTGGGAATAGGGAGGTCAAAAAAAGATACTTTCAAATTTGTTATTGATTGTGTTATATCCAAAGTCTCTAGTTGGAAACATAGATTTTTGATTGAGGCAGGGAAAAATATTCTTATTAAATCAATTTTAAATGCTACGCCTGTGTATATGATGTCTGTTTTTAAAATTCCCATAGGTGTGTGTCAGGAGTTGTGCAACAAAGTGAGGGAGGTAATAACATAATACATTAATCAAGTCGAGAGAATCTAGCTAAGCACAAGCTAGAAAGTGGGCTAGGGTTCAGGGAGTTTGGGGTTCTAAATGAATCTTTAATATTAAAACAGGTATGGAGGATGCTGAGTAAGCCAAACTTATTAATGAGTAAAGTGATGAGGGGAAAATACTTTCATAATCACAATTTCAAGTTGATCTCTAAAAAAAGTAGTGATTCATGGTTATGGAAAGGCTGGTTAGGGGTGAGAGCTTCTTTACAGTTGGGGATGAGATACCAAATTGGTAATGGGCAGTCTGCTAAATTTGGAAATCCCCTTGGATTCCCAAGAGTCCAAATTTTTAAACCTCGGTGCATTTTTATCGTATTAATTGACCTATTTTTATAAGTTTGTCCACACTTAGTTTAATTATGTAACACCATTGAATATATTGTACCAATAATTAATTTTTAAGGTACAAATCGGTGGAGAATTTGGAATTAGTGATACAATTTATTTCGACTTTGAGCAATAGTCATAGTATATATTGTCTTTTGAAAAATAAAATACTTGCCTAACAGAAAGAGATTTTCAAAACATTTTTTTTTTTCATTCTGTGTAACAAAAATAATGAACCAACATTCAACTATGTAGGTGTGGGTTCAAGTGAGAAAGGTGTTTAATGAAAAAAATAAGAATAAATCGTAGTCCTTAGATCGGATGATCTAATAGCTAAGAAAAGTAAAAATTATACATCCATTAAGGGTATTTTGGTCATTATACTTACACATCACCATGCCACATCAACCCCCTCACCCTCCCCCCCACCCCCAACACACACACGCCAAACATATACAAAACTCACGCACACACACTCTACACACACATTAACTCACACTGCACACCCACACACACACACCCACACATGGCTCTCGTTGCTGCCACACCACGCAGCACCGCCGCATCAACCGAGACGCCCGCTGTTGTCGATCGCCGACGCTTGAGAATGTCAGTGTCGTGCCGCACTTCTTCATCCACCGACCCCCGCCGCTCAAATCCAACGAGACCAACCAACCACAATGATCTTACACTTCATTTCACACACAAAAATGAAGTTGAAGACGGAATCGATTGTCGGCATCTTCCAGACATGTCGTCGCTGCCGCCCCGTGGGGCGACATGGGGGCGAAAAGGGGTGACTAAGACTAGCATATGGTGCCGGAAAATCAATTTTAAGATCACGCTAATGACAAATTAAAAAAAAAAATTCTCTCTTTCCACTACATCACCCCTACAGTGCAGCGGGGTCGACGAAAGCGGCGCGGTTTCAGGCACCAATAACGGTAAGAACACCGATTGATAGTTGCAGTGGTTTTAGATGGGAATTTTGAGATTGAATTCAGGGATTCTTTGAAGAATTTGATATGTGGGGAGGATTTATATGCAAATTAAGTTTTGTTTATTTGAAAACTAGAAGTGTTTCAAGGACTTGAGTGCAGTTTTATAACTTTGCATAATATATCAATTAAGCCCATGCCAAATCTGTAATTATTGAAATATTATAAACAATGTGATTTTTTCATATATTTTTGTTTACATATATATTGAAAAATAAAAAAATTATTATATAAGAACAATGAAAAAGTAAGATAATATAAAAACAATAAATAAAAATATTCAATATTAAATAATTTAAAATATAAATTATATTTTTAAACAGAAAAGAATATAAAAAAATTACAATACTAAATATACTATTATAATAATAAATAAATTTTTTTTTAATTGTTTAGTTTAGTTCGATGTACAATTATATCTATTAAATATAGTTTCCGAATACACATAGTTTACATGGGATCTATAAATTAATGCACTCTATTAAACAACAATTTGTATTTTATAAAACAACACGTTGTACTTAATAAAACAAGACGTTGCACTGTATAAAGCAAAAAGATATACTTTAACAATACACTCCACAACTAACGTCAGAAGATCCCGCCAAAAAAATACTGCATAACATAAATCTAATGTTAACATTCATCACATCATTTATCCACACAAGGCACAATCATGATAACGTACCAAAAATACAATAGTGCACTTTATATATCAACTTGTTGCACTTTATAAACCATCACATTGCACTTTACATAATAACACGCTACATATTATCACTACCAGATTGCTCAAAAGAGATCAAAACCGCCCGAACACAATGTTTTTTAACCAAATATAATATAAAACTAACTCCGCATATGTTGTCTCAACATAGCAGGTCCCAAGCCCTGGTAAAGGAGGAGGGTTGTGATAGGCTTGGCGAGCCAACGTAAAACCTAGCCGTTCTATGGAGATGAATAATATAAAAGTAATAAATAAAATTATTCACATATTAAATATAATTTTAATTTAAATATATTATTATTTCGATTATTTATATTAATTCAATTAACCGGACCGAATAAAAATATTAATTGTGAACATATTCAATTTGATTTGGGATAAAAATTCTATTGAGTTAATCTTCACAATACGGACCGTCGCCGTGCATCATAATGTTGGAAGAATTGCAGCTTAATGACTGTTAGAATGCACATTATATTTCGTTTACATAAAATTAATTTTTTTTAATCAAATCAGATGTAATATGAAATATTAAATACTTAACACGTTTTTATAATAAATAATATAGATTATTTCTGGTATTTTGGTTATTTCAGCTAATTGACAAAAGTAATACAATTATGACGGTTTGGGATTAGTATGTCTTAGAACAAAAGTTCTTTTCAGATTGATTTTTTCAAATGTTCGACAGTATTAGATCAATATTAACACTTTGATAAATTTGTGATCTTTTAAATGTGTAGGAATTGAGAAATCTATGGTTTCGTAAAAGTATGGCTTTCCTTTTTAATGTGTATGTTCTCGCATAATAATGTGCAATTTATGTAACTTTATTATGCATTAATTAGGCTTTATTATATTACAAATTTGCCTCAAGTGTTAAATTGAAATAAAAGAAACTTAAATAAATTGCAATTGAGCCCTTACAAAATATCAAATTTCCAAATAAAAACCCCACAACTCCAAAACAAACTCAGCTTGTAACCCCGTCCACCTCCGCCGGAGCTCACCTCCCAGAGTTCCAGTCACCGTCGATGTGGTCACCCGCCATCTTCTTCATCGCCCAATATGCCGCCACAGCCTGCCACTAGGACCTCTACGACTTCAACTGCGCAAATAAACAAAATCGGCCATTTTATCCTCTCATAGCTTCGCCGCCTTCGTGCGAATTACGGTAAGGATGACAGTGGCGACAGGCTCAGGGAGCAGTGATAAACGGTGTT
>CACSLK010027842.1:10072553-10088795 GCA_902706635.1 Striga hermonthica
AGAATTTGTTTTTCATTGGAATATTAGATGAAATTTGATGATTTCAACGACTATATTTTCAACGGCCTTTTACCGTAGGAATTTTCATTAGAATTTTTATTTTCACCCCTGTTGGAAAACCCGTTGTTGGAATCATCAAAATTCAACGGAAATTCCAATGAAAAATTTATTCCACGGAATATTTTTGTTGGAATTTCCATAATTCATTGAAAAATTTCAACAAAAGTGGAACGCCTAACGGACGCCTAGCGACTTTTAGAACACTGGTAATTGAAAATTTTAGACAAATCCACTAAATCATCAAATCACTTCAAATTCTTATCTCTTAGATATTAAATTGAGAGTTCTTTTGTTTCTCTTTTTCACCTAAGAAACCAAATTTCTTGTTGGGAATTAACTATCGACCAAATTAAGTTGATTTTTCCTTTTATAAAAGGGTGAGGATGATGCTTTCTTGCATCAATAATGAAGTTTACAAGGTTATTTCCAAATTCAAATACCTAATTTTAATACATTGATCTTTGAAAAACTTGATTATTTTCGTCATTTCTTGATTTTTTTTTATTTTTTATATTTGTAAAATTCTTGAAGATTTTTTTTTTTATTTGGTCAAGATAATTTGTTTTAGCCCGGGAATATTTTAAATTCTAGCTCTGCCCTGTCTGTCATGAGGAATTTTTTTTATTTTTTTTTTTTGGTACATGGACCTTCCAGTTTTCGGATCCACAGGAGAACCGACTAATCCGGAATCGAGTCGGGTAGGACCACAAGGGCGGCAAAGCTCTCCCTCAAGAGTTTTAACACTGCTGCATTCCCAAGGCTCGAACACGAGACCACTGGTTAAGTTGGAAGAGACTCAAACCATCTCATCCAAGAGTTCTTAGGTCATGAGATTTTTTTTGTTTGTTCTTTACTTTTTTGAAATTCTTTATAATACTTTTTCAACCACTTCTGTTGGATCCGCTATGATTCGTCAAATACAATGAATTCGTTTGTGTACAACTTAAATCCTATGTGCAGCGAGATATATAATTTATTTAAGTCGTACTGTTTATTTTAAGAGACTTTGTGCATATACTCAGCTGATAGGATCGGTAGCAGTGGCGGCAACCTTGAGATTTTCTTTTCTAATATCTCACCTCTCTCGGACATCGTGTGAGCAACGATCTACCGAACACCATAGCGACTCATTCTCCTTATGTAACTCAAACTCTCATGTGTCTCTCTTCTTTGGAGTGGGAAATTTTCGTGAACAAGATGAACAAGTTCCAACATGAAGTGTTTATATAGGATTAGGTACATTGGGTTGTGGCCAAACCCTACAACTTAGCCCATCAATAATAACTCGATTCAGTTAGAGTTACTATTGCACTACTTTTCCTGAACTCAAATTACGTATGTGCTTCAATTCATTACATTCTCGTTATATCTCCTTGTGTTTAAGATATTTAATGTTTATTAATTAATTAAACTATAAAAAAAATTAATTATATAATATTTTTTATCCAAAACTAGTAATACCACTCAACTTTATTACTACACCGGATAAAATTCACCTACGTGATTTACATAGTAACCTTTATGAGCTGATTTTGAGACATTATCTACACAACTTTCTTCCATAACCAGCAACACTATATCAGAAATACTATTCCAATTCATCGAGCTTATTGACTTAATAAACTAAACCTCACTCTTTGACGAATAAAAGAAATACATATTGAATATATTTTACCATCATTATATATCATTGTTCTAGAAGTCGCTAGGCGCTCGACCATTGTCGGAAGCTTAGACGGGGCCTATAAATTATGATTAAGTACTTTATTTTTCATTTTTTTTCACTACTTACAAAATAAAGTATCTCAACTTATAACCAATCAACATACTTAATAGCCTCATTTACTGGTGTCTTGATAGAATGGGATAAGGTTGGTTAACCCTCGTTTATTAAATAGGATTGAGATAAGGATACAGATGACGTGGCATGAGTTGGCGCACGCATGTATCCTTATTGGCTGGATAAAAAAATCCGGTCATGGTGTGATAAAATTATCATTGGTCTTAAATTACCTTTATTTAATTTAAAATAATTTTATTAACTTGAAATAGTATTATTTAATTTATAAAATCATAATTTAAATTATTCTGTTTGATTTAATATATATCATTTAATATAAAATAATTTAACTTAATTTAAAATAATATTATTTAATTTATACAATTTTAGATTAAATAATATTATTTAAAATTATTTAATTTAAAATAATATTATTTAATCTATACAATTTTAGATTAAATAATTTTATTAATATTTTACAAAAAAAGTATTGTTTAATATAAAATAATGTAAGGTAATTTAAAATAATATTATTAAATTTGTAAAATATTAATTTAAATAATTTTATATAATTTAAAATATTTTTATCTAATTTAAAATATTTTATTTAACTTAAAATAATATTACTTAATCTATAAGATATTAAGTTAATTAATTTTATTTATTTTAAAAAATATTGTTTAATATAAAATAATTTTAATTATTTACTATTTTAAAATAATTTGATTTAATTTATAAAAATATTAATTTAATTAATTAAATCTGTAATTTAATGTATTTATCCTAGATTTTATCCACTTTGGTAAACATGAGACAATTTGCATCCAAAATCTGATGTGACAAATTGGAAGGATAATTTGTCCAATCCCATCATCTCTAGTAAACGAGGCCTTAAAGTGTCTGAACTTATAATCAATCAACACTTAAGTCCAAGTAATAATGTTATTATATTATAAAGAAAACATGATACCAAAATAATATAATTAGTATTTAAAAGAAAAACTGAAAAATTATTATGAACCCGCCTAGGAGCACCTAGATCTGCCTAGGAGCCGCCGAGCCTGCCAAGCCCGCTTATACCCACCTAGAGCTTGACTGATTTTTTCAGCTGATTTATGCAAATCGGAGGCGGCAGAGCAGCACCTAGTGCCTAGACGGCCGCCTAGGTCAATTTTTATAGTTATATATGGATTAAGAGGAGGTACATACATAATAATTGAAGTTTAGTTTTTTGTTAATACAGTACAACTAGTATAACACCCGTGTATTACACGGGTGCTTGTAAAAAATTATTATTGAATTTTAAAATTAATGAAAAAATTATTTTAAATTTTATTTACCTTTTTACAAAAAAAAAAAAAAAAAAATATATATTATTATATATTTTAGAAGGACACACATTACTTGTGCGACTTACATGTGTTATTTTATTATTGTTATAAAGATAAATATAATTTACTTTTCTATAAATGCAATATTGGATGTTCAATCGAAGTTCATCAAGAGATGATTAATTTGATATATTATATATGTAAAACTGATAAAAAAAAAGTTATTAACTTTTAAAATACATTTACAATTCAATGGTTATAATAAGAAATGATATCAAAATTCAACTAATACTTGTAACATGACCATAAATAATCAACATATTTATGGATAATTCGAACTTAATTATTTTTGGATTGGAAATAAATTAAAATCTACCTAAGCCTAATAAGCATGTATGTTTGCCACGTAGGATTCCAAAACATGCGAGCCTTCCATTTAGGCTCAACACGTTCTGAATTAATATATAGGCGGATTGCAGTTAACATTTTCAATAGTACTGATATAGCCACGGCTAGTACTGTCGGCTCGACCGATAGTATCTGATATAGCATGTCGTACCCGAGCGATTTTTATGGATATATATTGAAGAATACGTCTATACGTGGGCTAAGACACTTGATATAATAATATGGGATGAGCCCAACCTAGGCCAGACCCAACTTGGACTATAAGGTACAATCCCCTTATAAAAAGGGGGAGAAAGTACTCATTTTCTCCATTATCCCCTCATTTTATTACTACACACTCTCTCTCTACACTCTCTCCCTACTCTTTCTCTATGCATTCTCATATGAATCCAGTACTGACTTAAGCATCGGAGGCCCAAAGCCGGGCACCTCTCCCGGGGTCTCGAACTTTGGGTTCTTGCAGGTACGGTGGCCGTCCGAGTCGAGGGAGCCCGGGTGACATCTTTGTCCCATCATTTTGGCGCCGTCTGTGGGGGCCCATTCGAGAAGTCAAACCGTGTCCCGTCTGAAAATTCAAACAAAGCTCCTTCGACTCGAGCGACCGCCGCCATCGGCACCACCGCTGGCCACCACCGCCGACGCCGGCCTCCGGCCAAAGTGGCCGGATCGGAAAGATTCTTACACCATTGGATAGATCTCCTCGAGAAAAATCTCCCCTTAAAATTTCGTTCAAAAATTCATCCGGGAAGACCGTCGATTTCCGGTCAAAGTTTTCAGATCCAAGTAATTCCGGTCAACTATCATCCTTCAAGTCCATTTTCCCGACAATCCAAGAAGGCTATCATAAATCAGAGGGTACCACCGGAATCCTTTCGCCGAGACGAGTATGTAGTAACTGACATTCGTCGGGCGCCGCCGCCACCCGCTGCAAAAAATCCTCCAATTCAGAAAATTCTTACACCATCGTGAAACTCTCGTCGAGCTTGTTCTACCCTTAAAATATCGTGCGAAAATTCCTACCGGAAGGGTGTCAATTCTCCGGTCAAAGTTTATAGATCTAGAGAACATTTGGTCAAAATCCGGTCGTCCTCTTTATTTTCCCGTCGATTTACGGCAACTCACTGCAAACCGGTAGCGTGATCGGATTCTCCGCGTCAAACCGGTCGGTGATGTTGCTCCGGCGGGGCTGCAGCCCATGTTTTCCCACTGCACAAGCTTTGGGGCATAGGTTCGAGCAGCCCGTTGCAGCCTAATTTTTCCATCGCGCACGGATGCCCGTGACCCAAGTGAGGAGTCCAGGTGGATTCAGCGAGCGGTCCAATAGCAATAGCCCGGTATCGTACGCGGCCCAACTGCGTGAGGCCCAACAGGATATAGGAGAGGAGCGCGGGCCACGTTCAGCCTGCGGGGCCCGCATATCTCACAATTTTTGGCCCGCAAGAGCCCGAAAGCAGCCCGCTCCTTCAGCCCGCCTCCGTACATTGTCAGCCCTCTGTTCCAGCCCGTGGAGCCCGCGTTTCGGCCCGCGCTTGCCAGCCCATCACCAGCCTTGAGGCCTACGTGCGTCCCGCCTCTTTCCAGCACTAGCAGGCCCAATGGCGCGACCCAGCAACCCTACGCGGCCCATGTAGTGACCAAATCGCCTCCAGTCGGCTCAGTGAGTGCCAGACCGCCCCAAGCGGCCCAGACCGCGCCCAACTGCTCCAGCTCGAACCTAGATGGCTTAGAAGTGGTCCAAACCGGCCTAACTTGGTCCAACAGCCCCGTTTTGTGCTCAAGCCTTATTTGGGATTATTGAAAGCAAACAATAAGGTAAATTTGAGATAAATTTCTCATGGTAAAGGTATGTGGAAATTAAACTTTGAGACCGGATGCTTTCGAAATTGGTAAACATTGAAAAAAAAAACTTGCCTTATTCATGAGGAGATATTTGACTTACTTATGGGAATAATTCGGTATATTCACAAACGCATCATTTGATTTATTCGTGATCAATTGGATTTACTCGCATGATGGTTCAATTGATTTGCGAGCATATTATGTGATTTATGCATAAAACTTACTTGAATTATCCTTGGGAGTTGTTTGAATTATTCATGGAGATTATTTGATTCGCTCGTGGAATATCAATAGATGTATTCGTGGAATTACTTGAAAATTTTTAACTGGCTTGTTGAGATAATGCTTGATATATTCACGAAGATGTTACTCGACCTATTCGAGCAAATATTTGCATAGACTAATTGCGCAAGTATTCGATCTATTCGTGGATTCAATCGATTTATTCATAGAATGATTGATTATTTGAGGATAAACGCGGGTCATAATTTTGAACTGAGAAAATTTTGCGATTGTGCTTGACGTGCGGTGGATATGCTTATTACTCTTGTATCGGTAGGCTTGAGGACATGAATTAAATAATTGGTTATTTTGATATATTCGGAGTCTCTCATTTGGATTTTCATGAGCGCATGTGGAATTTGGTTTGAATTAAATTGTCCATAATTTTCTAAGCGTGTCATTGCTAGAACATGCCTTGAATTGAGAAGATAGTGATGTGTTTGTATTTGATCTCTTATTTTTCTCTTGTGAAAAATGATAAAATGGATGACGTGAATATAATATTGATAATGACATCTCTTTGAATTCTTGTCGAGGAACCCATGGGATGATGCAAGTCTTGACAAATTATTGAGACAAATGTTCGAGTGTCGAGGACAAAATGAGAGAGCACGAATCTATCATTGTGAGATGACAAGGGAGGTTAAGTTTTTATGGTGCTAATCACCGATGACAATCTTGGAGACAGAAATCAAGTTTTTTTTGGAGGTTGGATAATTTCCCAGTGGTATTCTCGACTTTAAGGTACACAATCAATCTCAACTCTCGACATCTATTTTGGTCGACATGATTTATCAACGCATTGAATTTTTTAGCATTCTTTCTTGGAGAAATGCGCATTATCGAATATATATTGGAGAAATGTTGGGATCATGGCTTACATGGAAATGTTTCGAATCATTGTGTGGATAATTGACAAAATGCAGAAAAAGTGGCATATGCGAAACCTTGAACAAAAATCTGGCATGACGAAGGCCTTCGGGTTGGCCAGTCTCGAGTCTCCGCATCTAAGGAATTGGGTATTAGGATGAACTCATTTGAATTTGCAGTTGCTACATTCGTTTGATGATTGTAGGTTTATGCAGAGTATGCTTTGTCGAATTATTTATTGAACTCTTGGTTTTGTGAAATTCAGGTCTATTGTATATCATTTATTATCGGGATAAAGAGCTTAATCATGGATTATAGTGTGATATAGTAACACGTGGATATATTTGATCGTTCTTATGCATCTATTCCCATTATTGCTATTGGAATCGTAAATTGAATGATATGAATAGACTGCGTCTCATGAAATTTTCTTGATATTTGCTGAGGAAAACACATGAACAGGTGTACTGATATTTAGATACAACATGGACTGCTTTGTTGAAATAAGGAATGGATAGCAAGGAATAATCGAGTGGAATCTTGACTAAGCTACGAAGCTTACAACTACGAAGTCGATTTAAACAACTACGAAGTTGTATCTCGAGTGGAATCTCGACTAAGCTATGAAGCTTACGACTACGAAGTCGACTTAAAATACTACGAAGTTGTATCTCGAATGGTATCTCTACTAAGCTACGAAGCTTACGACTACGAAGTCGACTTAAACAACTACGAAGTTGTATCTCGAGTGGAATCTCGACTAAGCTACGAAGCTTACGACTACGAAGTCGATTTAAACAACTACGAGGTTGTATCTCGAGTGCAATCTTGACTAAGCTACGAAGCTTACGACTACGAAGTCGACTTAAACTACTACGAAGTTGTATCTCGAGTGGAATCTCGACTAAGCTACGAAGCTTACGACTACGAAGTTGATTTAAACAACTACGAAGTTGTATCGAGTGGAATCTCGACTAAGCTACGAAGCTCACGACTACGAAGTCGATTTAAACAACTACGAAGTTGTATCTCGAGTGGAATCTCGACTAAGCTACGAAGCTTACGACTACGAAGTCTATTTAAACAACTACAAAGTTGTATCTCGAGTGGAATATCGACTAAGCTACGAAGCTTACGACTATGAAGTCGACTTAAACAACTAAGAAGTTGTATCTCGAGTGGAATATCTACTAAGCTACGAAGCTTACGACTAAGAAGTCGATTTAAACCACAACGAAGTTGTATCTCGAGTGGAATCTCGACTAATCTACGAAGTCGGTTTAAATAACTGCGAAGTTGTATCTCAAGTGGAATCTCGACTAAGCTACGAAGCTTACAACTACGAAGTTGCTTTTCAAATAGTCCATTATAACACGAGTGGATTCTCGACAAGGCTACGAGGCCTACGACTATGAAGTCGATCTGAAAAACTGTGAAACTGTGTTTGTCGAGTAGATTCTCGAGAAGGATACGAAGCCTACAACTATGAAATCAATTTATTGACAACAATGAAGTTGCATATTTTAAATGGACTCTAAAAAAAAGTGGCTCAAGAATAACTACGAACAAGTCAAACTATAGTTGCAATACTGGTTATATCGAAAAAACGAACATCAGTGTTCGACTTCGACCAGCTTGCACGACGGGTTGGGGAGAAGACGAGTTGAAAAACTTTTGTTTATCAGCTATGAAGCTACTAAAATCGTTGCTCGACTTTGACCAGCTCGCACGATGGGTTGGGGAGAAGACAAGTTGAAAAACTTTCGTTTAATTTTGTCGAAATCCCTTTTCGACTTCCACCTGCGGCAGGTTGAAGTGCTCGAGCTGATCGAAGAAGACAAATCCACCATGACTAAGGCCTCCGGGCTGGGTGGTTGAAGAAGACAAACCCACCATGACTAAGGCCTCCGGGCTAGGTGGTCCGCTACGATTAAGGCCTCTGGGATGGGTGATTGAAGAAGATAAATCCACCATGACTAAGGCCTCCGGGCTGGATGGTCAGCCATGATTAAAACCCATCGAACGAAGATGGTCGTATGTGTCGACCACCCCTCCGAGGTTGGGCATGCGTTCGAGGAAAAACCCAATCGAGCGAAGATGGTCATATGTGTCGACCACCCCTCCGAGGGTGGACAAGCGTTAGAATCTGGATAATCGATTGTTATCATATTTTTTTGTGCTCGATGTATTTCTATTCAAACCTCGGAAGTGAGTCCAGTATATTCATTACTGCTCGAGTAGGTTGATGTTGATTCTTGCTTGATTTTGTTGAAATTGTTCTTCGACCTCAGTGGAAGGTCGAGTATATTCATTACTGCTTGAGCAGGTCGATGATTTGAATTTGAATTTGAACTTGATTTTGTCGAAATTGTATTTCGACCTCGGTGGAAGGTTGAGTATATTCATTATTGCTTGAGCAGGTCGATGATTTGAATTTGAACTTGATCTTATCGAAATGGTATTTCGACCTCGGTGGAAGGTCGAGTATATTCATTATTGCTTGAGCAGGTCAATGATTTGAATTTGAACTTAATTTTGTCGCTATTGTATTTTGACCTCGGTGGAAGGTCGAGTATATTCATTATTGCTTGAGCAGGTCGATGATTTGAATTTGAACTTGATTTTGTCAAAATTGTATTTCGACCTCGGTGAAAGGTCGAGTATATTCATTATTGCTTGAGCAGGTCGATGATTTGAATTTGAACTTGATTTTGTCGATATTGTATTTCGACCTCGGTGGAAGGTCGAGTATATTCATTATTGCCTAAGGAGGTTGATGATTTGTATATGAATTTAATTTTGTCGAAATTCTATTTCGACCTCAGTGAAAGGTCAAGTATGTTCATTATTGTCCGAGTATGTTCACTTGATTATTCATTACTGCTCGAGCAGGTTGTTGTTGATTCTGGTTTGTCGAATTTATTTTTCAACCTCAGTGGCAGGTCGAGGATATTCCTTACTGCTCGAGTAGGTTGATTTCTTTTCACTTGGTCATGTATTATCGAATTTATTTTTCGACCTCGGTGGCAGGTTGAGTGTATTTATTATTGCTCGAGCAAGTTGACATTTTTATTTGACTTCGTTTTGTCAAATGTGATTTTTCGATGTGAGAGAGGAGTCAGGACTTTAAGTCTTCGAGAGGATACACAACATGCTTGAATTTCAAATCTTGAACTAGGGGGCAACTGGATGAGGTAACCGAAAAGGTTTATTATTAATTGACAAAGCAAAATGTGTAAGTTCAAATTATCAAATTCAAGACTTTGGAAAATCGGGCCTATGGTTTTTGACTTTAGTCTCGATTTTTGACTTCAACGGTGGATCACTCGACTTCGACCTCAGTAGTCATTCAATTTGCGGCCTCTGACCTCAGGGTCATTCGATGTTTGAACTCAACAACAGATCAGTTAGTTTTCGACCTCAACGGTCTCTCGACTCTTGGTTCTCGGTTTTTGACCTCAACGGTCTCTCGATTCTCGATTCGAGGCTTTCGACCTCAGCGGTCTCTCGATTACTCAGTTTTTGGTTTTCGACCTCACCGGTCTCTCGACTCTTGATTCTCACTTTTCGACCTCAACGGTCTATCGATTCTCGATTCGGGGCTTTTGACCTTAGTAGTCTCTTGATTACTCGGTTTTTTGTTTTCGACCTCCACGGTCTCTCGACTCTTGGTTCCTGACTTTCGACCTCAACGGTCTCTCGATTACTCGTTTTTTAGTTTTCGACCTCAACGGTCTCTCGACTCTCGGTTCCCGACTTTCGACCTCAGCGGTCTCTCGATTCCCAACGGTCTCTCGACTCTCTTTTCCCGACTTTCGAACTCAGCGGTCTCTCGATTCTCGACTTTTGACTTCATCGGCGACTACTCAGTTTTTTGTTTTCGACCTCAGCGGTCTCTCGAATCTCGGCTTTCAACCTCATCGACGGTTACTAAATTTTTAGTTTTGACCTTAGTGGTCTCTCAATTCTCGGTTTTCAACCTCAGGGGTCTAGCGGTTCTTGGTTTTCAACCTCAACTATCATTCGGTTCTTGGATTAGGTTTTTCGACCTCAATTTGGTTCTCAACCTGGAGGTAGCATCGAGTTATTCAGTACCCAATCTCAAACACAGTGCTCAATCTCAGAGACAAATCTTTTGGCATTCGACCCCAGTTTCGGTTCTCGATCTCGGATGCAGATCTTTTGGGTTTCGACTCCAGAGGCGGGTAACTTGGATTTCAATCTCAATGATCATCCGGCTTTCGGTCCTCGACCCTAGCAGAGGGTCGTGGACTTCGACCTTAAGGGTCATCCAGTTTTTGGTGTTCGACCTAGAAGCGGGTCACTCGATTTTTGATCTTATTGGTCATCTGGCTTCCGATGTTTGACCCCAGTGGCGGGTCACTTAACTTTCGACCTCTACGACCATTCGGTGTTCAGTGTTGACTTCAGCGGCGAGTTGCTCTATTTTCCACTCTTGGATCGAGTTATGATCACTCGACCAGAGTGGGGGGGACTAGATGATATAGCCACGGTTAGTACTGCCGGCTCAACCGGTAGTATCTGATATAGCATGTCGTACCCGAACGGTTTTTATGGATATATATTGAAGAATACGCCTATACATGAGCTAAGACACTTGATATAATAATATGTGCTGAGCCCAACCTAGGCCAGACTCAACTTGGACTATAAGGTACACTCCCCCTATAAAAATGGGGAGAAGGTACTCATTTTCTCCATTATCTCCTCAATTTATTACTACACTCTCTCTGTACACTCTCTCCCTACTCTTTCTCTATGCATTCTCATATGAATCAAGTACTGACTTAAGCATCGGAGGCCCAAAGTCGGGTACCCCTCCCGAGGTCCCAGACTTTGGGTTCTTACAGGTACGGTGGTCGTCCGAGTCGAGGGAGCCCAGGTGATATCTTTGTCCCATCAAGTACTATTATAACTAATTAGTTAAAGAGCAATTGAACAAAAGCGGTTTCCCACATTCATATGATCATAGTTTGTTGATTAAGATATATTTCTTGCGCCTTCTGAGTGTTGGCGACCGCAGAATTACTATCTTGTAGGCCCAGCCTGGCCCACCCTGCTGGGTCGGCGGGCTCCCATGGGTGACCCTTAATCGGCCCATCAAAAATAAAGGGTTGGGTCCGTGGAACCGGTCCTGTCCTGGCCCGGTCCCGGACCATCGGGACCAAAAGAAAAAAAGGACATGGAAACAACCCGTAAAGCCACTGTGTTGTGCCGGTTCTCAGAACCGGCAACCTACGGGTCGGTTGCTGGCTGGGCCGATCATGTCTACCATCTTGTTAGGTTATTCTCACCAGCTCCAGATTCCTTTCTAAAGTTATCGGCGAGAGTGCCAAAAGTCTCTGTATCTGTCACGTTTAGCCACGATGAATCAGTGTTTTATGGCTCTTTCAATATCTGTTCTATTACTGTTATCTTCTTTTCTCCTCTTCAACTCGATAAGCAATCATTTCGCTATAGTTGAAGTCAGAGTTTTGACGGTTGATGCCTTCAGCGACAAGGTACTCTTTTGGTGATTTTTTGTTCTTCTCTCATGTAGAGATGATTAATGTTGAGTTTTGTGACTTGGATCATTTAATTGGAAGAGTTATGAAGCGACTGATTATGAAATGTCAGTATAATGTTGTCTTTCTGCTTCTTTATATATTTTGTTATCTTTGCATTGTTTTGCTATTGTATTGCAAATAACAAGTATTAATAGTAGGGATTTGGGTAATTTCCTTAAATCTCAGTTTTAATAGTAAATCTTCTATAACCTTCCTCTCCACTGGTGTCTT
Source organism: Striga hermonthica (assembly GCA_902706635.1). Classification (NCBI taxonomy): domain Eukaryota; kingdom Viridiplantae; phylum Streptophyta; class Magnoliopsida; order Lamiales; family Orobanchaceae; genus Striga; species Striga hermonthica. The sequence goes on from CACSLK010027842.1 coordinate 10,084,922, forward strand.
TTGAAACAGGTGTGAAAATTGGAAAAATGCTTGCCAACATCATTGATGTTCAAGTTCCTGGAACAGGAAGTACCTTAAGGTAAGTACTGAAAGTCTTGGTGGAATTGCCACTCAAGTAACCACTTTTAAAAAGAACTCATATCAAAATGGGAGAGGAGAACAAGTGGGTGGAGTTCAGGTACAAAAACATTCAAAATTTTTGTTTTTACTGTGGCATCGTTGGGCATTCGGATAGAGGTTGTGCTAAAAAGAAAGATGACATCAGTAAAATAGGCTTAAGTTGGGGAAATATGGGGACTGGTTGAGAGTTAGTGGATTTACCCATAGTATTACTAGGAGTCCTTCACATCTCAATGTGGGTAATCATGCTTGTTCTGGGGACAATGTATGTTCTCCAATCTCTAATGTGAATATGAGTGTAATGGGAGAGAAAAGTAGTCAAGGAGAGCCTAGTCAGGGTGAGAGGTGTGGTCAAAGGGAACCTAGTCAGAGAGATAAGAGTAGCCAGTATGAGCCTAGCCTTCCTATTCCTCTTAGGGGATGCTTGGATATAAAATTTTTTGGATTTGTTTGGATTTTTTGGTTTGGTTTGGTTAATTTTGAAAAAGGTTAGATGGTTAGTTGTTAGTGGGTATATTAAAATAATATTTAAAATATAATAATTAAAGTTGGTTTGATATAAAAGTATGAGAGATATGATTTGAAGTGATGGTTAGTTAAATTATGTGAGTGGATGAATAGTGAATTAAGGTTGATGTGATGTGTATAAATGATTGGTTGATATTATTTAATTATAGTAAAATATTGATGATAGTAGGGTTGAGTTAAAGTTGAGTTAAAAAAATGGTTGAGTTAAAAATGATTGACTTTTTTTGAGATAATTTTGTATCCAAGCATACTCTTAGTGATCCTGAGAAAGGTAAACTGGGTGTAGTGGAAGCTAGTGATTAGGGGATTTTAGGGGCTAGCAACACCAGGATCCAAGACCCCTTAGTCAAATCAGATGTGCTACCTCATCCTAAGTCTTTAATCCATATTGATTCTACCCTTGAAGAAGTCAATGTGCAAATGGCTCCCCTTGGGAGAAGAATTGATAGGAGAAAATCAGTTGTCTCTAAACCCCAGATTTCCAAGAATTCTGGAAAAGTTGATATGGTGGTCAACGCTACTGAAGGGGGGTAGTCTTAGGAATGCTACAAAGAGAAATTGTGAGGAATTGTATCAAGAAGTAGCTCAAGGGGTTTGTGAGAATAGTGTTAAAAAGAAAAGTAAAACCATTGATTTTTCAAAAATATCAGAGGTGGAGGCAACCAGCCCTAATTGGTTCCCAGGTTTTAAATGAAGAGTATGGTGTGGAATTGTAGAGGTTTGGGAGGACCCTCTACAATTTCCCAGTTTAAGGCATTCTTAAGAAGCCATCTCCTCGATCTTGTTTTTATTTCTAAATATAAGAAAAAAAACCAAAACTTGTAGAATCTATGTGTAGGAAGCTTAGGTTAGGTGACAAGTGTTTTTATAGTAAACCTGTTGGCTCTAAAGAAGGGTAATTCCTGTGCTGGTCTGATAGGATTAATGTAGTAGATATTATAGATTCAGGGTTATGTCTAGAGGTTAAGTTTTCTAGGGTCGGGAACTTAGAGGTGTTTTGAGGTACTTTTGTGTATGCCAGTACTGATCATAGCATTAGAAGAATGCAGTGGCAGGTGCTCATTAGACATAGTCTTTCTTGGGGAGAGTCTTGGTTTGTCTGTGGGGATTTTATTGACATTGTAGATTCTTCTGAAAAGATAGGAGGGTTAAGTAGGGATGAATCCAGCTTCATGGACCTTAAGAATTTGATATTTGTCTTAGGTGTATTGGAGACTAAAATCATTGGTCATCCTTTCACCTAGACTAATGTTATGAAGGGAGATAAAGCCATTGAAGAAAAACTGGATAAGTTCCTATTTTCCCATGCGTGGTTTCTTCATTTCCCCAATTCCCAAGTTAAGCATTTTGCAACTGCATCTTCTGAACATGTTATGGTTTTGCTTGATTGTTTGCCTGGTTGTGATACTTGGAAGAAAAGATTTATTTTTTATTCTAGATGGATAATATGGATGGTTTTCTTGAAACTATTGATTCGCCTTGGCACCTAGATGTCAATGGTCATGATCTTTATAGTATTCAGCAGAGAATTAAAAATGTTAGAAGAGGGCTGCTTAATTGGAAGATTAAAAATGTGCCTAATGCTAGTGTTCACATTGTTGAGTATACTGAGAGGTTAGAGGGTCTTAGAAATCAAGGAGGTAATAAGGACTGGAGTGAGTGGACTAATTGCAAGGTTGGTCTTCAGTTAGCCTATGAGAGTGAGGAGATATTTTAGAAGCCGAAATCTAGGGTGTTGTGGTTAAAAGAAGGGGACAGTAATTCTAAGTTCTTTCATGCTAGTGTTAATCATAGAAGAAGGACAAACTGCCTTGATAGTATTACTAAAATTGATGGCACTAGATGTTTGAACAAAGAAGAAACTATCTCAGAATTACTCTATTATTTTGATAGGCTTTTTCAGTCTTCTAACCTTCTGGATAATCAGGGTAGCTTAGAAGGGGTTCCTAGATCCATCACTAAGGAAGTGAATGATAATCTTGTGAGGACTATTGAGGAAGATGAGATAGAGAGTGTGATGTTTAGTATGGATCAAGACAAAGCTCTTGGGGAGGATGGTTTTACTGCTTGTTTTTTCAAAAGTCTTGGTCTATTATTAAACATCATGTTTGCCTTGCAGTAAAAAGATTTTTCAATTCTGGGAGAATGCCCAAAGGTTTGAATCATGCTATCATTTCATTTATCCTTAAGAAGAAAAATCTTACCAGAGTTGTAGACTTTAGGCCTATCAATCTATGCAGTGTGATTTATAAGTTGATTTCCAAAATCAATGCTAACATACTTAAGGAGGTCTTGTTTGGTTGCATTTCTCATTTTCAATCTTCTTTTGTGCATCGGAGGTAAATTTTAGATAATGTGATAATAGCCAATGAGTGTGTGCATTATCTTAACTGTAAAAGAAAAGGTAAACAACAATTTATGGCTATTAAGTTGGATATGGCCAAAGCATATGATTGTGTTGAATGAGCTTTTATTGCAAAAGTGTTTAGACAAATAGAATTTTATGAAATCTTTCTGTCTTGGATCCTTGCATGTGTTTGTTTTGTGTCTTATTCTTCCAATGTCAATGGTTCTGTTATGGGATATTTACAACCAACTAGGGGTCTAATATAAGGAGATACTTTGTCTCCTCATCATGATCTCTGAAGCATTTTCCAATCTTCTTCATAAAGCTAGCACTTCTGGTCAGCATAATGGGATTAAGATACGGAAACATGCACCTTCAGTGAGTCACTTGTTCTTTGCAGATGAATCCTTTTTATTCTGTAAGGATGATTTGCATCATGCTCATCTTGTCTGTGATATTCTTGCTTTGTATGGTTCTGAATCTGGTCAGGTGGTTAATTTTGATAAATCCTCTGTTCTGTTTTCCAAAAGTACCTCTGAAGGAACCCAATTGCAAATCTGTAGGATTTCGTCTGGCGTCAACAAAGTGAAAACTTCTAGAAACCTGGGGCTTCCTCTAGGTATTGGTAGATAAAAAATGATACATTTCAGTTTGTTGGTGACTGTGTGAATTCAAAAATAGTGAGCTGGAAAAACAAAATTTTGAGTGATTCAGGCAGAGGGACTTTAATCAAATCTGTGTTAAATGCTCTTTCCACTTATGTGATGTCCTGTTTCGGAGTTCTTGTTCTTATTGTTATTCAAATATGTAGGGACATTTCCAACTTTGGTGGACTGGGGTGAGTGGGGTAAATTAGCTAAGGCTAAGGAAGATGGAGGA
>CACSLK010027842.1:10094316-10106204 GCA_902706635.1 Striga hermonthica
AGACTTTAAATAAAATATCCCTTCGTGATCTTCCATATTTCCTCCAAATCTGCATTTTTTTTATATTAGGATGTAAATGAAATAGTCAATTATTTGTAGTTTACTAAATTACTTAACTACCTAATTTTTTGATTGAGATAGTTTATACAAAAATAAATTAATTTTAATTAATAAAACCATATAGTTTTTATAATTATACTTATTATACACATATGTTTTTTTTAATATATGATAAAATTTACCAAATAATTATTTTATGGAATTACAGTACGTTCAAATCGAATTTATGAATAAAATTTTAAAATTACACTTATTTTTTAAATAAATATAATATAACTTATTATCATCTATATTAATTTTAAATAAATATATTCCAGGTAATTTTGCACACTTTAAATTTTGTATAACATTTCAATATTAACTAATATTATTTAATGAGCAAATTCTAATTTACAAATATTAATGAATATCTCTTACCCGTGCATCGCACGGGATTCGTACTAGTTATGTTAAAATAAGTTAGCATGCTTAGACTTGAGTGATTATCCCTCAATTAGTATTATCAAAATATGATATGTTTGATTTAATATTTAAGAGTTATCTGAGTAAATATATTTCTTAAATATTTTGGTAGCTTAAGGAGAGTCGAGCCTCCGACAGCTACCCCAACATTTCAGCACTTGCGTCAGTCAGATATTTTTACAATATACCAGGTGGGGGTCATGTACTGGGTTCCACATCATTACTAATTACTTTACCATGATTAAGGTATGTTCGAGACAGTTAGTTCTCCCAGGTTTGAGGCCGAGGGCCTTAATATCCCATCTTGGGGCCCGGTGGAGGCCAAGGGCCTTAATATCCCATCGGGGTGTGCATACGAGCGACCAAGGGCCGAGGGTCTTTTGACCATAGTAAAGCAAGAAGAGAAAGTTTACAGATTAAGCTCTTATATATTTATGTTCATGATACGATATTATAAATGTTGTTTTATTCAGTACTGGTCTTTGCGGAGCATAGTGGTTTGCTCACGCCCCCATTGTGTTTTTCAAGAGACGGAGTCGAGCGTGCCGGATGAGCACAGACATGGCAAAGCGTGATCATGAGACTCTTGGGCATTTTTTTCACACATTTTATGTCCCAGTATTTATGATCATGTTTTATTCGGATATGTATGCATGTATTATTCTGTATTTTGGACTCTTCCGCTAGCAGACTAGACAGTGCGAGACAGTTCAGACATTGCATGTTTAATTCCATTATCCGTAGCGGATAGTTTGGTTGCGTGTTAAATATGTCTGTGAGCAAGTTAAGTAAGTTTTTATCTGTTACATCCCGCAATCAGTTAGAATTTTCGAAAACCAAGCTCGCACGACCTTTCGAAAATAAAAGCAAAAATTTTACTCTGATTTTTAAAGCTAGTAAGGCGGGGTGTGACACCTACATACATCAATGTAGATCAACTCAAACATTCTTTGGCTTGTGTCCCCTCTCCAAGAAAAAGACTTACTTGTCATCATTTCATTTAAGACTAAATACACAAATTCCATGTTACTCAATTTTTGAAAGTAAGAACCTTCAGAGTCAGTAGGTCGGGTATCTTACCAGTTAGATACTCTAAACAGTAGTTGGCAAAGTTTGAGGTCAATATTTTGTATAGTAATTGCGGGACCAGATGATACTGGAACTGCCCGACATAGTACATAGTCAGAAGCCAACGTTCATGAGTTTAAGGTCGGCGTATAATAGTTACTAGCCGGGTTATATATGGAGATATGAAGTACAGATCATTAGTCCAAATTTACCTGAAAACTTGAAGTCAGACCTTATCAGATCACAACAAGACAGTAAGCATTATGTTCCAAACTCCGAGACAACTAGTTTAATATCTCGAGAGCACTTTTAGAGTCAAGTGAGAGTTATCCAGTTATGTTAAAGTTGAGGACAGTTTGTCTAATAAGACAAGACTTATAGTTATTCCTCACAAGTATATCCAGTACCTCGATTCTCGAATTTAGAAAATTTGAGAAATCGCAGGAGAGATTATTTTTCAGTAGATTTTTCTTGAGGTTAGTATAGCCTCAAAGAAAGTGAGTACTACCATATCTAGCGTGTCGATTTATGACACATTTTTCGCGCGTGATGTGGAAGACTTCTCAACAACAACAGACAATGTCGTGGTGACAAATCGAAGCCTTCCATACGAAGATGTACATCGCGATGGGGAAAGAAGTTATATCTGAGTCACAGTACGTTGGGAGATTACAGAGAGATAGCATTATAGGACGGTGAGGCTACTAGCATAAAGATACAGATACACTCGAAAAATGTGAGTACAAACTACACTGACGTCGCAGGTGCAACGTTCGCTGGTGCTGCGTGCAGGCGTGCCGCACTCACGAGATGAGGAGCAGGTGTGCCGCATTGCAACGTGCTGCGAGCGACGTATGGCGTCATCGGGTAGGTATTCGTGAGGTGTAATTACCGAAATTGCTAGTTATTCTCATTTGTACATGTATGTTATTCAAAAGTTTCTCGTGCGTACTGCAGTGACTTGGGTCTCACAATCGAATTCTATTCTGAAGATTGACAGTTAGCCAAAGAAATGAAATGAGTTCTTTTCTGGATCTACGAGGAGCATATGAGAAAGAACTAGCCATCAAGATATTCGATATCTTAAATCGATTAAGCCACGCGCTAAGTACAAATTGACCTATTTTAGAAGGTCAGAAGTACTCTGTTACAACCAGAAGCACCAAGAGCTAGTTAACCGGAACTCTAGCCAAGCTAGGTGTTTTCGGTAATTCAATAACAAATCCACTAAGACTTGTGTAGCTATTTCTTAATGGTTATACTGTGCTAGTCAAATAATTAGTGGCTATCCAGAGTGTTGTCCCACAAAAACTTCGAAACCACCTGTCAAGACGAGAACCAACAGTAGTCGTGGTCCAATTCCTAGGATTGCCGTAGCGACTCCAAGTGTATGAGGACAAAAGATATGTATGATCAGACGACATGGGACCAGCACCAACAGATTTTGAAAGCCAAGTTTTAACCAAGACTCATTCGCGGGAAGAAGTAGAAAGAGTCCAGTGCCTTTCAGCATAAGGCCACTCGGTAGAAGAATACGGGCACAAATTTGCTAATGAGAGCGCTTTTGCTCGTCACCTCATAAACACCGAGGGATAGGAAGCATTCTATTTTTTTAGACATGCCCATAGCGCATGATTTCAGGACATCTTCCCCGAACAGCTTCCGGGAGGACCACCTAACCGCCAGGTGGAGTTCACAATCGACTTAGTCCCCGGAGCGGGACTAGTGTCGAAAGCGCCGTATCGCATGGCGCCGAAAGAGCTTCAGAAGTTGAAGGCTCATATTCATGAGTTGTTGAGTCTCGGTTTCATCCGACTGAGCGTTTCACCTTAGGGAGCACCTGTCCTCCTTGTCAAGAAGAAGGATGGGTCTATGCGTATGTGCATCGACTACCGGGATCTGAACCGGTTGACGGTGAAGAACAAATATCCGCTTCCTAGAATTGAGGATTTATTCGATCAGCTGAGGGGAGCCAACTCATTTTCCAGGATAGATTTTTGCTCTGGTTACCATCAGTTGAAGATCAGAGAGGCCGATGTGGCCAAAACAGCATTCAGAACGAGATACGGTCACTATGAGTTTATGTTGATGTCGTTTGGCTTGAGCAATGCGCCTGCGGTATTCACAGATCTCATGAACCGTGTCTTTCATCCGCTCCTAGAACAGTATTTCATCGTCTTCATCGATGACATTTTGGTCTATTCTTGCAGTCCAGAGCAGCACAAGGAGCACGTAAGGACAGTATTGGAGACACTTCGACTGGAGAAATGGTATGCCAAGTTCTCAAAGTGTGAATTTTGGCTCCATCGAGTGGCTTTCCTAGGCCACATCGTCACATCCAGAGGAATTGAGGTAGACCCAAGCAAGATTGAAGCAGTTTGAAACTGGTCAAAACTGAGAAATGCCACCGAGGTTCGGAGTTTTCTCGGTTTGGCAGGATATTATAGACGTTTCATCGAGGGGTTTTTGAAGATTGTCCTACCCTTGTCCTGTTTGACGAGGAAATCGGTGAAGTTTGAGTGGGATAGTCGTTGTGAGTCGGGCTTCTAGGAGCTCAAAGCGAGGCTTACGACAGTACCCGTGTTGACTATTCCAGACCCACACAGGGTTTCACTATCTATAGTGACGCCTCGAAGCAGGGTTTAGGCTGCGTTTTGATGCAAGACGGCAGGGTTGTGGCTTATGCTTCCCGTCAGCTAAAGCCGCACAAGGTGGACTACCTGACTCACGATCTTGAGTTGGCAGTAGTAGTTAACGCCCTGAAGATTTGGAGGCATTATCTGTACGGAGGCCACAGCGAGATTTACACAGACCACAAGAGCTTACAGTATATCTTCACTCAGAAGGAGCTCAACATGCGCCAAAGGCGATGGTTGGAGCTAGTGAAGGATTATGACTGTACCATTAACTATCATCCGGGCAAGGCGAACGTAGTTGTCGATGCCCTCAGCCGGAAAGGAAAGGGCGAACTGACTTGTATGATCACTCAGCAGCGTCAGTTGATTCATGAGTTCGCTCGGATGCAGCTAGAAGTGGTCGAATCACCCCCTAAGATACCAGTTGTGGGAAGTATTCGAGCGATGAGAATGTGGCCCATGCTACGAGATAGGATCTGTTGGGATCAAGCCTTCGGCGAGTTTATTCGCTCGATGGGGGCAAAGATTCATGCCGAAGGAGTAGAGGGTTTTTACCGAGGCACAGATGGTGCCTTAGAGTACAAGGGAAGGATCGTTGTGCCAAACGTCGAGGCCCTGAAGAAGGAAATCTTGACGGAGGCACATAGTGCACCATACTTGGCACACCCCGGTAGCACCAAAATGTATCACGACTTGAAAGGGTCATTTTGGTGGAAGGGAATGAAGCGAGACGTCGCCTAGTTTGTCGAGAAGTGCTTGATTTGCCAGCAGGTGAAAGCAGAGCACAAGGTTCCACCGGGTCTCTTACAGCCTTTAGAGATCCCGCAGTGGAAGTGGGAGAAGCTGACCATGGACTTTGTCACGGGATTATCGATGTCGGCCAAGCGTCACGACGCGGTATGGGTAGTAGTGGATCTACTGATGAAGTCGACCCACTTTATGCCTGTCAGGATGGACATGTCCATGGAGCAGCTAGCCGAGACGTATCTCCAGGGAATCGTTCGACTTCACGGCGTTCCTACCGAGATTATATCAGATAGAGATCCCTGATTACTGACCATTTTTTGGAGTGTCTTAACAAGTCCATGGGGACGAAGTTAAAGTTTAGCTCCACTTACCATCCGCAAACCGACTGTCAGTCGGAACAAACCATTCAGACGCTTGAGGAAATGCTTCGAGCTTGTTTTCTAGAGCGGGGTGGTTCGTGGGAGGAGTTGTTACCCACTGTGGAGTTTGCCTACAACAACAGCTATCACTCGTCGATCAAGATGGCACCGTTCGAAGCATTATACAGTCGTAAGTGTCGCTCACCCCTTTAATGGGATGAAGTTGGCGAGAAACAGGTTCTAGGTCCCAAGTTGATCGAGGACACGGTGCAGAAGGTAGCCGAGATCCGAGCGAAGCTGAGAGAGGCATAGAGCCGACAGAAGGCCTACGCTAACAAGCGTAGAAGGGAGCTTGAGTTTGAGCAGGGAGACAAAGTGTTTCTGAAGGTCACGCCAATGAAAGGCGTTGTACGCTTTGGGAAGAGGGGGAAGCTGCAGCCCCGATTCATAGGGCCATTCGATATTCTCGAACGAGTTGGCGTAATAGCCTACCATCTGGCGTTACCCCCGGAGCTCTTGGGTGTCTCACAACGTCTTTCATGTGTCGATGTTGAGAAAGTATGTATACGACCTGAGCCATGTAGTGAACTTTGACGAGCTAGAGGTCGTGCAGAACCTGACGTATGATGAGAGGCCGGTAGCAGTTCTGGACCGAAAGGATCGACGGCTGAGAAACAAAGATATAGAACTCGTCAAAGTTTGCTGGAGTCGCCACGACGAGTCAGAAGCCACTTGGGAGAGAGAGGCCGAGATCAGAGCTCGATATCCAGATTTCGAGTTTTGAGTTGTATCAGTTGTACCTTGTGTACTTTTATCCTATGCTTTTGTATATAGTTCGTAGTAGGAGTTCTGACCTAGTACCCTAGTTTTGTATTTCCGAGGACGGAAAAATTTTAAGGAGGATAGGTTGTAACGCCCCGATCAGTTAATAAATAAAACCAATTCACTTGCTCGACTTTAAAGTGAATTGGGTAATGTTGGAACACTAGAGTTGTTCGATTCAGTAGTTCTAAGAGATATTATGTGAATTATGTGTTTAATTGTGTTAATATTATTCATGTATCTTAGTATATTTAAGTGATATCGTTTGTTCGTGCCAAGCATCCGAGTTTGTGCACTGAGCCCTAGTCAAGCCCTAGTCGAGTGCCTAGCCGCACGTTTGTGCTGAACTGAGCCTTCGGCTATCGAACCATAGACTTTTATTCCTCGAAAATAGCACATAGAACTTTAGAAGGTTAAGTGCTCAGCCTTAGTAGTGGCTTCCAGCCATCATAGTGTCGAGTGCACGAAAGGCATAGACCGAGTCCGCCCGAGCTATTGGTACCGAGCATAAAGTCCACCATGGCCATATCATTTTGTTAGCCTCATGCCATGCAAATGTTTTAGAAGGAGTATTAGTCATTTTATAAGTCCTAATCATGCCTTAATATCATTAGCCAAGTCAAATCCTTATTAACTATTTTATATGCCTTAATCAAGTAACATGGGCATGAATTTTTTTATTCACCATGTAAGACCTTCTCTCCTTTATCTCCATGTGCAACAAACAAGACTTCTTCAGACCTTTTAACTCATACATGGCAGCTCTTAGTACTCCAGTATCTTGCACTCAAGTCCATGATGCATAGAAGTTAGTGTGCAAGAGTTTGTCCCCCACAATGTTCCCCATTAACCACCTAATTTCTAACGCCCAAAGAACTCAATATAATACATCTATTCAGCTATCTTAAGGCCTTATTAATGCCATCAATCACTTAGAAAAAAACGCAGCAATAATCTCCCATTCAAGAGAGAAAGCCGTGAGCAAAATCAAGCACCACCGAGAGTTTTTTTTCTTGAGAGCAACGAGTGATTTCGAGCTCTAGCAAGCCTTTCTTGATAGCATCAGCAAGATAACCATTCTCCTTCATCCTCCATTCATCAAGGAAGATATTAGTGTTATCAAGTTTCAAGTAGGAAGCAAAGAAGTTGAAGCAACGCGAAGCAACAAGCAAGACAACCGAGCATACCCGAGTTCCTTTGCTATTTTCGTGCAGTTTAGAGGTTGGTTTGCTAAATACTTTTTAATACTTTTTACATACGATATGATGTTAAGAATAATGTGTTTTTATGCCTTAGCAGTTCAGTTTTTAATTGTTTACATGCATGAAAAGAGATTAGTTACTCCTAGCTCATCCGCATGTTCCATATGTCCAGTTTTAAGATGATTGTGAGTATGCTATGAACAACCTACTATATTGTGCTTTTTATGGCTATTTATTGTGTTAAAGAGGAGTTCATAGGATCAAGAATCAAGTCATTTAGACTATTATAACTTGAGTTATAGATTTTTGAAGATAAGTATGCAAGTTGATTTTTATATGACAGATTTCAACTACGACTTCAAACGCGAATACCTCAAGTTCTACTCAGGAAAAAATTATGAAATTTTATGGACATGTTTATATATGGGTTAAGAGCTAGCATACCAAATTTCATGATTGTATCTTAAGAAATGAGTGAGTTATATATTTTAGACCGTATGCATGTCATGTTGCAATTTATGGTCATAGAACTCCCTCAATACATGCGTATTTGATGTGAAATTTTAATGAGAATTTCTTGTATGAGTTATGAGTATTTTCACCAAGTTTCAGCTTCAGAAGCTAAGTGTGGGATTTTATAAAATTCCGCGAAGTTATATGGGTCAAATGCATGTTTAGTGCAAAGTTTATGTAGTTGGTTGACCAAGCTAATGACATGATAATGAGCTGAAATTTTAATTAGAGATGCATGTCTATGTGTATTATTTAACTACTAAGGTTCAGCCTTTTAGAATATGATTTTATAAAAATCATGAGATTTGAGGGTTCCTTTAGCTTATTATGTAAAATAAGTTAGCATGCTTAGACTTGAGTGATTATCCCTCAATTAGTATTATCAAAATATGATATGTTTGACTTAATATTTAAGAGTTATTTGAGTAGATATCTTAAATATTTTGGTAGCTTAAGGAGAGTCGAGCCTCCGACAGCTACCCCAACATTTCAGCACTTGCGTCAGTCAGATATTTTTACAATATACCAGGTGGGGGTCATGTACTGGGTTCCACATCATTACTAATTACTTTACCATGATTATGGTATGTTCGAGACAGTTAGTTCTCCCAGGTTTGAGGCCGAGGGCCTTAATATCCTATATTGAGACCCAGTGGAGGCCAAGGGCCTTAATATCCCATCGGGGTGTGCACACGAGAGGCCAAGGGCCGAGGGTCTTTTGACCATAGTAAAGAAAGAAGAGAAAGTTTACAGATTAAGCTCTTATATATTTATGTTCATGATACGATATTATAAATGCTGTTTTATTCAGTACTGTTCTTTGCGGAGCATAGTTGTTTGCTCATGACGTGGCAATGCGTGGTCATGAGACTCTTGGAATTTTTTTCGCACATTTTATGTCCAGTATTTATGATCATGTTTTATTCGGATATGTATGCATGTATTTTTCTGTATTTCGGATGCTTCCGCTGGCAGACTAGACAGTGCGAGACAGTTCAGACATTGCATGTTTAATTCCATTATCCGTAGCGGATAGTTTGGTTGCGTGTTATATATGTCTGTGAGCAAGTTAAGTAAGTTTTTATCTGTTACATCCCGCAATCAGTTAGAATTTTCGAAAACCAAGCTCGCACGACCTTTCGAAAATAAAAGCAAAAATTTTACTCTGATTTTTAAAGCTAGTAAGGCGGGGTGTGACACCTACATACATCAATGTAGATCAACTCAAACATTCTTTGGCTTGTGTCCCCTCTCCAAGAAAAAGACTTACTTGTCATCATTTCATTTAAGACTAAATACACAAATTCCATGTTACTCAAAGTCGCATGGTGTTAAGTAATCTAATGTACTTAACATTGTCTTATTAATGTGACCAAATCTATAATGCCATAAGAAAGTGAAGATTTTCGTATTACTTTAAACTTTCGTTTAAACAATCAAATTCTATGCATTGTTCGGAACACCTTGTGCCTTGAGACACATACAACATCTCTTCCAACGCCCTTTTCTTTGCAGAAAATACATCATTGAATAATTTCAGCTTTAATCGATCCTTCCCTTAGGCTTCTAGGTTGTAGGCCTAAAAACAATTTCAGCCTCTCTTCTACTTACTCTTACCCTTGGTAAGATTTAGAAGAAGAACTCGCCATGAGTACAACATTTTCTAAGAGCGAATGGGTTGTAAGTCTTGAGCATGTTGTGCAATTAAGGCATCGTTGTCCTCGTATAATTTCATACAAAAATTCACAATGAATTTAAAATATGAAACTAGAGTGACTGCAAGATGATATTCACAGTGACGTGATCTGGAAGCTTCATTCAAACGAAGTCGCACTCCCAATCCTTCAAATCATCTCCACGACATGCACAAAGACTTTATCTCATCATGTAGCCTGCATTTGAAGAGATCTCTCAACGGTTCAAACTCCAAGGTTTGATACCGAGGGATATAAAGTTTCTTTAAATGCTCTCACATTTATTAAGATTCATCCTATCACATTGTCTCTTCAACCCAGTTGACAAAAAGGACAACACAATACATTATACTGAAATTTTATCATCCTAATACTTCTTATGAGTATCACGGTCAAACGCATAGTACCCTAAAAAAGTCTTATTAGGCACGATGTACACCTTTGTGTCCAACACATATTCAACTCATTTTTACCACAACAACAACCACAAAAGGTGCAGTCAGTCCAGATAATTTGGGCCCAATCCATATATTCATTTCCATTAGATATTTCAATGATAAATTCAAAATTCTATTCAACCCAGAGAAACATATAGAACAGGAATATAAAACAACTTGATCACATTTGTTAACTAAATTAACATGGCTTTTAATTAATTTAGCTCCCACTATTTTACATACTCTACGACCCCTTCAGAAGAGTACGGACTCATATCAAAGATAGTCATAGTGAGCCAAGATCCACATCCATCCCATTATAGTCCCAGCTAGGGCTGAGCTCTATAATGTATGTAGTGGTAGGTCTCTAAACCAATTGTAAACAATTACAACTCTTGGTTTATCAAATCTAATTTGATCGACGTCCTTAGATCATTCTGACGCTAAGGCGACAAGAATTAACTAAGTAAGTCAAAACCATCACACGATCACAAACATATGCATCTATGAATGAGTCTGAGCCTCGTAGCCCTAAGCAAACACTAGGGTGTAAATACTTTTGGACGAAGAGGTTTTTGCACTCATTCAATTGTGATGGGTGACATCGTGCATCCAAGATGAGACTTATATTTATTAGGGGAACATTTTGAACGAGGTATTAAATATCCAATTTTCAAACAAGATCCAACTGATATCACATATTGGGCGCCGCCTACCCGAGCATAATATAACGCGGTACGGCAAATACTAGGCACTGCCTACCCAGGCATAATATTGCGGTCCACAAATACTGGGCGCCGCCTAGACAATATATAGCGCAGTCCGACAAATACTGGACGCCGCCTATCCAGGCAATATATAACGCGGACACTAACTAAAATAAATAAACTATTTAATTTATTTCAGTTAGATAAATAAGTGCAAATAATCCAATTATCATACATTTATCATATTCCAAACACATAAATATGTATTCAAAATATATATGCCAAGTAAATTTATGGATCAAAATAATGTGCTAAAATATTTATCAAAATTTCTAAAATTTTGAAATAAGCTCGAAGCTTTATTTCGTTCATTAAATATTTTAAAAATATTTAATAGTCATTTGACAATAGTTTTAGTTTGAAATATACCTCAAAGGTTAATTTCAATTTTAGGGATTTTTCACAAATTTGAAACAAGCAAAAATAACAATTATTTCAACTTTTTCTGAAATTTGAACACAGCCAAACAGGCCTTAGTATTTTTCAGAAATTGCAAATTAACCCCAAGGACCAAACTGCTGTTTTAAACCTTTTCTAAAAATCGCAGAATTGCCCCAGCAAGTTTCAAAAATCAAAAAAGACCCAAGGTCTATTTTCGAATTTGCAGATTGACCCCTGGGGTCAAATTGCAATAAATGAAAACATCTGCAATTGCGAATTAACCCCAGAAATATGTCCAATTCTCAATAGCAGGTCCCTGGACAAAAAAACCCTACTCACGCCCTTCCCGTCACCGTCTCGCGTCTGCCCCGGCTTCCGACCTCCGGCAAGCCATCGCCGCCCCAGGCCGACGGCTTCTCGCCGAAATCCCAGATTTTCTTCTTTTTTATTTTTTAATATGCGTCCGCCGTTAATGGCGGACCTTCGAGCTCCAAGCTCGGTTTTCCGAGAAGCCCACAGGACGGAGAACCACCTCTGCTCGGATCCAAGGACGAACATCCATCGAGGAAGAGGGTCACGCGAGGGCCGCCGCATCCTCCAGTTTGCCGCCCAGCGGCAGCGGCGGTTGGCCGCGCAATTCCCAGCGACCAGGAAGGAGTTACCGACGGAATTCCAAATCCCAGATTTTGAGCAAACCGGTTCCCAATTTGAACAGTTGTAGTTCGAACAGATGAAAAGCA
>CACSLK010027842.1:10106304-10119176 GCA_902706635.1 Striga hermonthica
TTTGATAATTTCGGGGCCCCGATTTCAATTTATATATGGGGTGGGTGTGCACGTGTATCACACGTGTATTTTGGGTTTTTAACACGTCGGTTTGGTTGTGCCAAGTCAGCGAGCAGTCGAGGCCACGTAGAAACGGACGCCGGACACGCTGTCAAAAATTCACCGCCGACAGACATTGGGTTCGGGTTGCAATTTTTATACAAGGTCGTGATATGTTTGCCTATTTCCAAAGGTTTGGTTAAAACGTCCAAAACGTAAAAGGTCGTGATTTTTAAAGCAATTAAGCCAAAATAGAATAACAGAAAGGGAACATAATTTGGTATTTTCTCATGGAATTAGAGTCTGCAAAACATCCTAAACATAAGCCCTTGCACACTTTCAAAAAACAGAAGGAATAAAGGTGATTCTGAGGCGCTACTGGAAATTTACGAACTTCCGCTTAAGAAATTTGTTAATATTTCCCCACTGGAACTCAAATATTGCAGTTGCAGGGTGATCGAATATAATTGGAAAATCAAGAAACAGGGCAACTTGATTTCAACTTCGAACCCAAATGCGTTTGGCCATATTGTGGTGAATCAATTGCTTTGTGCCAAGTGCCATCAATCAACAAGACAAACGCTACTGTTACCTGTTAGCCTTATCGCCTCTTGAGAGGTAGCTTGCAACAAACCAAAAATACCATGCCACCTTGCCCAGGCAGCAACCCAATTAACATTTAACTTGAACACTACATAAATCTGGTATAACTCGAATCAAGCTCCATCGGAAGAATCTTGCGGCATACATAAACAGACAAATATTTTACACAAGGCATTCACAATTTTATTGCTACAGATAAATAAAAGAAGAGAGTGGATAATCAACACGTGATTCTCCAACATTGATAATCAAGTATCTGAAGGTTGAGAACAGGGCTATATAATAATTCCACATCTAAGATCTTATGTTTTCTCCTATATTCATAATTGGTTCTAAATATGTTGCTAGAAAAGGAACCTAAACTGTTTCCTAATAATAAACTTGTCCATTTGGCACAAGACCATGAAATGAGTTACAAATTGCTAATTGACCAAAGAGCATAAAATGCTTACTTTTTAAAATCATAGAACCACGGAAAAATTAAGATCATTAATTATGAATTTCGGAAACAATTATGTAAATCCTTTACAAATAAAATGAAAGCCTAATAGAATTGTCTCTTGAACACGAACCTAGAATACAGATTTTGTATCCATAAAAGTGAACCATACCACCAAAACTTTGCCTAAATCCTCGCCTCTCTGAGCATTCTCCAACGCGGCGGCCTGCGCTACTACCGTTATGACCGTAGATCAATCTCGATCTGGCCTAAAATACACGATGATGAACTCATCACCTTTGGTGGGATCAGGCGCTATTGAGAGGGGATGCAACAATCAACGCAACCTTCTGACCCCATCTACATCACAAACAAAATTAATTAGCCAACAGTTAGCCTTCATATGATAACAAAAACTATAAAGCCACAGAGAAAAGAAAAAAATCTTAAAATTGCCCCACAAGAGCTAGGTACCTGTCGCCGTCCCCACGCACGACCCCATTGTCTTTTTTCCAACTCGTAGGCCGTCAAGCAAACCCGCCAAATATTTCCAGCCATCATGAACTCTGCAAGAACAAATAAGAGCGGTGTGGACAAAAAATAAAAATTTTGCAGTGCTAGTATTTCGAATAGTTGAAAATGAAATGAATTTGTCATCCCAACTTTCATGTTACCTCCGCCACTGGCCCGCGAATCTCATCAGCCTTCAGATTTAGCGTGACTATATGCTATCCGTTGTGCCATCGCCATACGCCCGAAGCCGCGGTCTGCCAATCATAGTCAACATCGCTGGTTTGGGTCCATGAATGTATAGAAGGTTGGGCTGAAAAAAAGTAAGAGAAATGGTTTGCTTGCAGATAAAAATTGGGTCAAAGATTTTAATTTAGTATATACCTTACTTGGTAATTTTCTGCAGGAGCAAAGGCTCTCGCATAACAATTAATTAAGCTATGAAAACACATAAAATTAGAGAAGTAAACACATTTAATTGGGTTAAATCCTACATGTTTGAAGATCTCTTTTCGAACATATTTGTTGTAATCCTACTTCTGAAATAATAACTGATCTGAAAGGGCTCGAAACTGTAAAAATTGCAACTGATTAGAGATTTCTACAAAATGATACAAATAAAAATAAACTTTTCAACAGAAGTACGAACTCCTAAGGCCAAACACATAACATTAGAACAGAACGAAATAAGATATTTATCCTTGTCGTTCAACATTCAAATTCAGAAAAATATCCAACAGATATAACCTAAAGACATTCGTAAAACTCACCTCAGATCCCCACACGACATTGTATGTCTTCAGGATTATCTCGATCAAAACTTCGGCCACTATCAACATCATATGGTTGTGAACTAATAGAAAACATGGTGTCTTTAGAGATAAAAAATAGTTGTTCAAGAAATTACAAATTTTAAACTGGTCGAACCATATAAAACGTAGTTTGGAGCACAATGCCAACAAAATATGATATGAGAAAGTAGTACCTGATGTAAAGAGTTGTAATTGTCGTTCATTCTTGAACTCAGGTGGCGGACCACCATAGGCTGGTTGTGGAGAAGAATAGTTGTACCCCGAGTGAGCATACCATTGTGGACAGGCATTATTATCCCGCGAACGCGAACCCGACACATAAGAGAAACATCGTTCAAAGAATGACATTAGTTCGATTTGCCAATTTTAATCACCTTTATCAGCTCTTGCCAACACCATATAAACATAAGTACGCATGAAATAATTCAAGAATTTCAATTAGTTTGATTTGCATACGAAATTCACTATAAAGCAGACATCATCAATAAATCCGAATATAGCAAATTTCCAACTCCCAACACTTACTTTAAGGGGCAAATTCATATTCAAAGTCTTGAAATGGTAAAATCCACAGCATTAGAACATGAGAACATGATAAATCAACCAACACAATCGATGAAAACCCCAGCAAAATCACATTACATTAAAACCCCAATCTTTTAAGACATTTATAACTGAACCAAAAATAAAATGGCGTGATAAAATCTAGAAGCTGACCTGAATCTTTGCTTTGACATTATAGATGGTCTCACTTCCTTTCGACCTCAAGCGTGATCGTTTTCCAATTAGGAGTTTCATGAAAATCTGCAATTTTTTTTCGTAGCAGTACGTAGCTTTCTCAAAATTACCATCTGGTAAGCTGCCGCTAATGACTCAATATCTGCTCTCAGATGTCTGATCTGCGTAAGTCAGCAGCTTGGATCTCGAAAGATTCCACCACAGCTAGCGCGAGAGAGGGTGTGCTGGACATGACTTTATGGCGTTGTCGATGGAGAGGTTATCGCCTCCTTGCGGTGCACGACGGGGTCGTGATGACCCTGAAGAAGAAGTATCTTTTCTCAAACACACGTCATTAATCCAAGACAATTTACATTTTTTTCTCATTCTAACCACAAGCAATAATCTCATTCCATGTTATAAACAGATACAAGAGAAACATATAGGTGAATACAGACACATTTGATGACCATTAAAAGTTTCCAAAATTTCAAATGCAGCTTCAAAAGACTATGCATATACTGTAAGAAATTTGATTCGCCATCTAGTAACAACATGAGACGTCCTCCATTTATGATATCAGTAAGAAAGTATTGAAGATACGCAAGAGCCTCACTTGCATCTAATGACCATCCTTGGAACGGACAACTAATTCAGTATCTTTAACCGTAATCAAGCCGCCCTTTGGATCAGTAATTGACACCGCCCTTTGGATCAGCTGCCAAATATTTATTAATTTTGAATAAAAGAACTTAATGAAAGCTATATCATAAAGGATAGTACCAGAACGACTTTTCGTCTCCTCCTGAACTTTATCAATCACCTGCAAATATAACACATCAAAAGTTTGTCAAAATGCTCTGATACTTTACATAAACACCCTCTAAGACCAATTCTCAAATAGTGAGCAACAGATAAATATGATATTATATAGAGAGGACTGAATGACACGATCCTAAACAATGTTCAGGGGTTAAAGGGTAATCCAAGTCAACCAACGTTATCCACAATTCAGTTTTTAAAGGGTAATCCAAGTCAACCAACGTTATCCACAATTCAGTTTTATCATGTAAGAAGGAATTTTCTGAAGAAACCAGAAACTCAAATATTGGCAAACCGGGAGGCGCAAATGTTACCCTAACAATAAAAGATGTTTCTGACAATATTACACATATTAGCCTAGTCAAAATTATGGGACTTTCTTTAAGAATGGTTCATCAAAAGCCAATTCTAAAATTATGAAAATTTGATTTCCAGATCCCAAAAGGTGAAAATCACTTATTCTCAAAACAGATAAGAATCTCTAAAAGAGATCATCAAATGTATAAATAAACAGTTTTTTTTTTTTCTTTTAACTTTATTCTCTTGTGTTTCTTGTTATGTTATGATGGCATTTAGGATACCTTTGTTGAAGTAGATGGGCCAGGAGAATTCTTGAGCATGAAACTGAATAGTGCAGTGAGTCCGGCCGCCAATAGAATTTTTCGAGTCATGCTGCTTTTACGCTTAGTCTCGATGAAATCCATAACCGAAATTCGAATGTTTGAAATCCTTGAACCAAAATTTTCCATTTCAAATCACTATTGCTTTCTTTCTTTTCTTTTAATTTTTAGAATTTTTTGAGTCATGTTGCTTTTATGCTTGGTCTCGATGAAATCCATAACCGAAATTCGAATGTTTAAAATCCTTGAACCAAAATTTTCCATTTCAAAACACTATTGCTTTCTTTCTTTTCTTTTTTTTTTCAGTTTTTACAAAATCTATACTAAGTTACTCTAAGGGAAACAACCCAAGCCATAACATTAGACAGAAACAATCACTGCAAACTAAAAACACATTAAGTGAGCAATACAATAGATACCTCATCTGGAACTCTAAGATACTTTATTGTGTTCCCTCTTATGTAGCACTCTGGCATTCGCCAAAACCTATCCCCTCAAAACCTTCAGGGTGGAATCAGGGAATGAAACTTTTTCCATAGTTTACATTTGACACTAATTCTATAGCACACATAATCATGTTTCTAAGACGACCCCGAAAAAAAAAGAGGATAAGCACTTAGAAAAAAAAGAATAAATAAATATTAAAACCAGAAACAAGTAAATAAGATAATTACCTTTGAGGTGCATATAACTTCACGAAGATGGATATTCATCCAAGTGTCACAATTAACCAAGTGCCCGTTGTATGTTCTCTATTTTTCAGCTCTACCAACTGTCAATATACATATTACCATTTATCAGTCGACATTCATAATGTTCATAACATGAAAAGTTGAATGCAAACACACGTATGCTGTCAGTATGGATAGTTTTGAAACAGCCAGAGTTGAATTGAACATGAATATTGGAATGAAATCCGAAGTAGGCATATTATGAGGTTTAACAATGACAAAAAAGATAAAGAAGATAACAACAAAAAACAGAGAAATTATAACGTAACCAGAAAGAATGCTTAGAGCAAAGAAGTGTACCATAGGGTGACTTTGTGCAGTCTTGAGCAGTGAAAGCAGAAGCTTCACGAACCCAAAAAACAACAAATCAATCAATCTCAAGCTCACAAACATAACAGTAAACGATCATTCGAAAATTCCAAAACAACAAACAACAAATCAATTAAGCCTCAAGCCCAGAAACCCACAACAGTCACCAAAAATCCCAAAAATACAAAAAGTAACAAAAACCCTAGCATTGGAGAGACGGAACAGAGAATTACCATCTTTTATCCCTGGCGGTAGAAAATGCGACCAGCTGCATAAAATCACGAAGAAAAGAACAAAAACAAACACAACCAAATCAGCAGTCGTACATGGCAACTCACGTTACAGAACGAAAAAAAAAGAAAAAAAGTTTAAAACCTTATCGCAACAACAGTTTAGAAGAGGAGACAGCGGTGGGGCCCATACCTATTACGACGTCCACATAATAGCACACCGGAGCCTTCTCTTCTTCTTCTTCTCCTCTGTTTCTCTCTCTAGACTCAAAAAAAATCACCAATGAAGTGTATTAGAACTTGGAAGCCACGAAATGGGCAAATAAGGACCAAAAGAAAAAACACCAACCAAAATAGCAAAATAAAGTGCTTCTTCGGCGCCATAACCTGCTTCGTCGCCACCGCCGTCGACGATCTTCAGCGAGCTTGACGCCATCTCATCGTCGTTCTCTTCCCGCTCTCTTCTCTTCTCGCTCGAGCTAGACAACGTGCCGTTCGACTACGCCGCCGCCATGACAGTCGACCGCCTCCCTGTGGAGGCGCATCTGCAGTGAGCCCGAGCCGCTCATCGGCGCCAGAAGTGGTGCGCAGCTTCATAGACGACGATACGGTGGCCATAGATCTCACGGGGACCGGCTTGGATCGTGTGATAGCTGCGGTGTGTCGGTATCACCTCCGATGATTTTAGTGCACCGGGCAAAGAAATGGGGCCGAAATTGGGATAGAGAAGAACATAAATCTGTAAAAGCTGTGAGAGAGAAAATGGATGTGGGAAGAAAATAAATCTGTAAAGGACCGCTTGCGTGAAAGAATTGCAAAAGCTTTCGTTTAGAGAAAAGGTTGTCAAAGCACCAGATCAAGCAATTGTGGACAAATTAATGTTCTTTGCTCATATGTAAATTCCCCTATCCCTCCCCTATATATTAATTCAGAACGCGTTGAGCCTACGTGGCTGTTTTTGGTGCTTCAGAATCCTATGTGGCAAAATTACATGCTTCGTTATTAGGCTTGGGTAAATTTTAATTTAATTCCAAACCAAAAATAAGTAGGTTCAGATTACCATAAATATGTTGATTATTTATGGTCATGTTACATGTATTAATTGCATTTTAATATAATTCTTTATTATAACTATTGAATTGTATATATATTTTAAAAGTTAATAACTTTTATATTTTTTCAGTTTTACATATGTAATATATCAAATTAATCTTCTTTTGATGAGTTTCGATTTAACATCCATATTGTATGTATAAAAAAAAGTGAATTTATATTTATCTTTATAACTATAATAAAATTATTTTTAATATTAATTAGAAAAATAAAATTATTTATCAACTAATATATTTATATTTCAAGTACTTATATGATATAAGTTATAAAAAATAATATAATATAACACATGTAAGTTATAAGTCACACATATCAATCAAAAATATATAGTAATATATTTTTTTTGTAAAAAGTAAACTAAATTAATATAGTTTTCTCATTAATTTTAAAATTTAAGAATAATTTTTAACAAGCACCCGTGTAATACACGGGTGTTGTACTAGTGACATATCAGTTAAGAAAATAATTAAAACAAAGCACCAGATCAAGCAGTTGTGGACAAATTAATGTCCTTTGCTGATATGTAAATGACATATCAGTTAAGAAAATAATTAAAACAAAGCACCAGTTCAAGCAGTCATGTGTAACATCATGTAAATACTTGCATTCATTTTGTACAAACACAATTAGAACAAAGTAAGCACGATTAAGCAAATCACACCAATCACAAATCCATGAACCAGCTAAAGCAGTTAAAACTGAAATCATAATCCTGTACAAATGGCATACAATTCTCACCAACTTAATAATACTGTACAAATGCCACACAATGCTCACCACCAATCAAATTAGGCAGCATAAAACAGCACTTATAGGCATTTGCCTTTCACATTTTCAGAACTACCAACATACATATAGTCCATGCAAAAGGTCAATTACAATTTAATGCAAGTGGAATTGTAAACATGGTTTGAATAGATATTCCAACTGTTTTTTTGTTCTAAAGCTGTAAGATCTTTATTCATGGCATCCTGCCATTGTGGATCCTTAACTGCCTGGGAGTATGTTTTAGGCTCAGTTATTTGGGATATAGACAAGTTAAAACATGCATGACATGGAGACAATGATGCAGTGGAAAGATAAGATGATGTAGGATAGTGGCATGTCCCAGATGCAAAACAGAGGCACCCAAGAACTATTAAGTGACCATATGAAGGTTGTTTCTTGTAAAGCAGTTCATAAGGAGACATGTTGTTCGAAGCAAAACAGAGGCACCCAAGAACTCTTAAGTGACCATATGAAGGTGGTTTCTTGTAAAGCAGTTCATAAGGAGACATGTTGTTCGAAACAGAAGAAGGTGCTCTATTAATGATATGAGCAGCACCTAGTATGCAATCAAGCCAGAAAGGTAAGGGCAATGAAGCATGAAACATGATAGCTCTAGCCACTTATAATAGAAAAAGGTCCGGAATGACATGTAACAGCAAAAGGTCCCCATAGATTACAGTGCATAAGATCAAATATAGCAAGTTTAAATCCATTTGATCTTATACTGAGACATTCAATCATGCCACTCAATGTGATGTATGTCATTACTCAAGACAAAGCATAATAAATGACATATCAGTTAATTACTGAAGACAAAGCATAGTAAATGACATATCAGTTAAGAAAATAATTAAAACAAAGCATGATTTTATATATTTGCCTTCATTTTGTACCAAACACAATAAGAACAAATTAAGCACAATTAAGCAAATCACACCAATCACAAATCCATGGA
Organism: Striga hermonthica; assembly: GCA_902706635.1. Classification (NCBI taxonomy): domain Eukaryota; kingdom Viridiplantae; phylum Streptophyta; class Magnoliopsida; order Lamiales; family Orobanchaceae; genus Striga; species Striga hermonthica. The sequence continues at coordinate 10,114,973 of CACSLK010027842.1, forward strand.
CTAGCTAAAACAGTCACAATTGAAATCATAATATTGTATGAATGCCATACAATTCTCAGCAACTTAATAAGTATTGTGCAAGGATACACAGCCAAGTGCCACAACAATTCTCACCCACAATCAGTTTAGGCTCCATAAAACAGCATTTATAGGCATTTGCCTTTTCACATTTTCAGAACTACCAACATATAGATATAGAGAGGTTATAGTCCCTGCAAATGGTCAATAAGTATTTCATGCACAATAAAGCAAAGCACAACAATCACAAATCCATGAACCAGCCAAAACAGTCGCAACTGAAAGCATAATAATGTACAAATTTAAACAAATGATCATCAATACTGTACCACAACAAACAGAGACAATAAACCACATATAATCAATACTCAGAAGGTAGAGTGTTTACCTTTACCGGTGAGGGAGAAAAAAGGTCACAGCTATAGTCGACGGGAGGTGGAGGTGTATCAGTGAAAAAAAAAAGCGCTGGTGAGCGCTCGCTTCCGCGCGCTTAATCGTGAAGCGGCGGGATGCCGCCTCGCCTAGGAGGTTACGCGCGCGCTAAGCGGGGGCAGCGCTTAGGCGGAAACAGGCGGGCGCTGAGGCGAGCTTAGGCGCGGAAAGAGGCGCTGAGGCGGAGCGGGGCAGGCGAATCGATTGGCGCTGACCTAGGGTTACGTAGGCGCGTGGCGGCCAAATAAAAGGCCCAGAATGAATGGACGAACATAGCCTTCAAGTGTTGGATTCTAATGAACAACTATAAGGTAATTTCGTCTTTTTAGGTTTTACATCCCCAAAAATCCGACCTCCATTACTTATAAAAGCAAATAAGATTGAATTACCAGAATACCTACATACTTTGTACTTTGTAGTAGAAGATAAGTAAAAAAGGGCATTGAAGTAAATGTACCCAAATCAGTCAAATTGTCAAGTGGTAGAGCTGTAAATAAAGGATAAAAGAAAGGGCATTTTCGTCTAAGAAATGACACGTGTCAGTCAATAAGGCCAACAAAGTGGACACGTGTCGGCTATTGAAGGCCACTAACTTCTTTATATATATATATAAGAGAGATATACATATATATATATATATATATATATATATATGTGAGAATGATTCTCAATGAAAGAAATGAGAATAAATCTCAGTCATAGGATTCAATGATCCAACAGCTTAAAAAAAGTCAATATTAAACCTTCATTAAGGGTAATGTGGTATTTTACACAATACATTGTGGGTTCCACTAACATTATAACACGTTAAAAATAAACCTGCCAATTTTCACCGATTATTTATCTCACTCTCTCTCACACACACCTACCACACTCATACACACATAGATCTCTCTCTCTCTCTCTCTCTCTCTCTCACCTAAATACACGCACACGCACCAACACAGCTCGATGAACCTTGCTCCCCGACCACTGCGCAGAGCGCCGCTGCATCACCGAGTCCTGCTCCGCCGTCCACTGCCGACTGAGAACCACCAGCAGCTCCGGCGCAACTCCACCGCAACCCGTCGTCGTCGTCTTCCTCCTCTGCGCACCCTATTTTGCTCCGACCACCACCGTGTTTCCCTTCGACCGAGCCGGAGATTTACGCGGCGCAGCCAAGGCTCGACAACGGAATAACTGTTGTTACCGACCTCAGGCGCCGACGACATCAGACACGGAGTGACCTGGTCGATCCAAAATTGGCCGATGTGCCCGGTTTGTGAGATGCAAAATTGGTTGATCTCGTCCACATGCGTGAAATTGATGGCGAGATTGGCAGCAAGGATCCGGCGAGAAGATGATTATGCAGAGAACGGCCGATTGTTGGCTCCGGCAGAGGGTAGAAGTGATGTGAATTTAGGGGCATAATTTTGAGAATTAGATAGTGTTAAGGGTCCAATTTGCAATCTCAGTAATTTTGAGTATATCACAATTTAGCCATTGAGGCAAATTCGAAATTTATAAAAAATTATAAAATATTATTTTTAACATATAAAATTATATTAATTTGATTGAAAATTATATAAAATAGTAAATAAAAATATTAAAATAATATTTTTTTATAATATAACTAATAATTATATTAATAGATTAATTAGAAAAATCAATCAAATAACCCGATAATCTCGTTCGATTTTAATTTGTAGTTGCAAAAGCAAAGAAAAAATACTCATAACAAATACTCCAATGGTTGTGATTTATGAAACGCACAGTAGCGATATACCGAACGCACATTATAACGTTCGAGAATGCGCATTATCATAATAATGAATTCAACACAAGGACCACGCGTAAACAATAAATAAATAATAAATAAATAAATGTTGTAAGCTAGTGTGCATTTTGAACATATTAAAAAATTAGTTATTTTTCTTAAAAAAATAAATAACATAAGAGACTGAAATGTATAAAGATATTACTTTTATATTTTAAATTTATATATAAAAATATTTATGTTATTTGGTTTCAACATGCAATAATATAAGTTACTAAATAAAAAATAATATTAATAAACATATTTTTTTATATTTTTATAAAATTAGATATTGGTAGTTTTATCAATTTTGAGTATTTTTAATTTAATTAATGACCAAATATGTAATTTATATCATATTGTCATAAATGCATATTTATAATAAATAAATGTACAATGTTTAAAAAATTTTAATATGTACAATTTCAATATATAAAAAAGTTAAAATAATAAATGTACTTTTATAATAATAAATAATAAATAATTTCAATTACTTTGGTTAATTCATTGCACAATTATATCTACTAATTCTAGTTTTCAAAAACACGTAATTTATATGTGATAATATAAAGTAGTGCACTTTATATATCAACGAGTTGCACTTTATAAAACACCGAGTTGCACCTTATAAAACATCACGTTGCACTTTATTACCACACTCCACAATTAACATTAATAGATTCCGCCAATATATCACACAACATAAATCTAGGAAACATATCTACACAATACTTTAACATTCATCACATTATTTATCAACGAAAAACACAAGCATGCTAACATACCAAACTTGTAGTAGTTCACTTCATATATCATCACGTTGCACTTTATGAAACAATGTATTGCATTTTATAAAACATCATGTTGCACTTAATATATACATAATATATTTTGTACAAAAAAATAAGATAATTTATTAAATAAAAATATTAAAATACTAAATATATTTTTATAATATTATTACGAATTAGTTCGACTATTTAGTTTAATTCGATTAACTGATCAAATAAACCAGTTATTTTAGTCTTAGTTTGGATTTAAACAAATAATAAAAAAAAAAGTATATGACATCGAGTGCACATTAATGTTAGACAAATTGTACATTAGTGTCTGTCAAGTTGCACTATAGCGACCGAAATCGACCTGTATATTGGGTCCGCATATTATATTCTGGTTTGGTGATGTTCATACTTTTAAAATTTTTGGTTAGTTCGATTTGATGTCATTTTTTTTTCAAATAATCGAATCGATCAAACTATAAAACAAAAACACTATTTTATTAATTATATATTTTTTATTATACATCGAAAAATAATATAAAAATATTAAATAAAACATAAAATATTAAACCGATAAAATAAACCAAATAGTTCGTTCGATTTTTATTTAGTTTGGGCAAAACATACAAAATAAATATATTGTTGGTGCGCATTAATGTGAAGCGAATCGCACTTTAATGCCTATTAGATTGCACGTTAATGACTGTCATATTGCACAATAGCATTTGAAATCGATCGAACTAAAAAATTTTGATTTGATTATATGTATTTTTTAACTTTAAAACCGCATATTTACATGCAATATTGTGTAATTCACTTATTAAAAAATTGATATTTATTATTATCTTTTTAATAAGTTTGTCTATATGTCATAAATTTTTAATGTGTTAGATACACACAATATTGTGCAATTTATTTGTTGATGTTGTTCAATTTAAATTTTAATAAACTGCAAATTTGACATATGTGAATTGTTATATAGTTATTTTTCTCAATTTGCATACAAGTCCCTAGAAATTATCTAATCTACAAAATCAAGCCCCAAATTTCCAAAACCCCCAAATTGCAAAATCGGACCTGACTTTCAACCGGATCAGAACACACAGCACGCAGACCATCAAGCAACGACACGACAACCTGTGGACGGGAAGAAAACGTAGGATGGAATTTCGAATTCGTC
>CACSLK010027842.1:10174829-10199329 GCA_902706635.1 Striga hermonthica
ATAACAAGTGTAATATCCACTAAAGCAAAGCTTAAGTATATAACACCAACAATTTATATTCAACGGCAGTTACGTGGATTGTGAGTTTAGATTTTTGCATCAATGATCAGTGGAACAGTTTAGGATGGAAACCAATTCAACCAAGGCATATTCATATTATATTTATTTTTATTTATTAATTTTTATTTTATTATCATTTTTATTTATTGTTTGATAGGTAATTTCTAGTTTAATTAGATCATTAATTCAAATTCTCCCTTTTTTATCACATAGTTGATAGATTTTGTTTACTTCTCCCCGTGGATACGATCCTTGCTCATGCTACTACATACTTTTAAGCAAGGTTAATTTGGGTGCCTACGACAGCACAACCAAATTTTGGCGTCGTTGCTGGGGAGAATTTAAGTTGAATCTTTGACTTTGTGATTGTGTATTATTATTATTATTATTAGTACTATTATTATTATTATTTATTTTTTACTCTTTTATTTGTTTTTCTATTTTCACTTTTCAGGACTTGTGGCAGCAATACCAACTTGTGGAAACGAGCATGAGGAATTTTAGGAGATTCGATTTGGTCCAAGGAGACATACAATAGAGTCAGTATGGAGGAGTTTCTGGATGCACTAACAGCATATATTCATCAATGGGATGCTGACAATATGAGGTCAGTGAAACCTTACAAAATATGTGCCACCACAACCCATGACATTGACTCTTGTCCCATGTTGGATCAAGATGGAAGGATTGCAAGAGGTGTTAATTCAATTTGTAGTTGTGTGAACTTTGGTACATACCAACCATATGATTTTTTCTCCAGCATATATAGTTTTGGTTGGGCCAATCAGTCAAATCGTTTTGAATCCATCGACAAAAATGTACATGAAATCCATCATTTAATAGATGCACCGAGTGCCATGAAAACGTACATGAAATTCTTATCCCATGTTATGCACATCATCACAATGCTACTCGAGTTTGATGCACGTACCTTATTAAGATATTAAAATCGTATGAATCATCAGCCTTGCCACGCACTTCATTAACAACTTTGCGTTTTGACCTCCATGCTTTGTGATACGTCAAGTTTATCCCAAAATAATTTTGCATGTCGTCAATGACATCACCCGATTTATATGCGGTTATGTTGCTAGCGAATTTTGACCTGATAAAACTACTAACAAGGGTTGATGTCGGCTGTATTTGGTTACTTGTACGGAAATCCAAAGCACATATATGTTCAGTCCCAACGTCTCTGATCATAAAAGTGTTTGACCAACCCATACGTGACGGTTTCACAAACCATGTACAATCGCTCGAGACACATTTGACATAATATTATTTGGAGCATGACTTGTCAACCTTGAATTGATGCTGATGATTTATAGCATCCATGGTCAACATCGTCTGCAATGTTTTCTTATCCTTTAGTAAAAGACCAGCAAGAATACCAGAGTCAAAATTTTGCTCGACTGTCAACCCCATCTCAGATTTGTGATGGTTTACTTTTAGTATATTTTCGGTATATGCTGCCACTTCCACCATCTCTTCGGCAATGTTCCTCGTGAAAGACATGAAATTTATTGAGCCATCTGAGATATCAGGATATTGGTCAAGCTTCAGATAACTCAATGGAGCAATATTTGATTCGCAATTCAAAGCACCTATATTTACTTCTTCCTCGAACAAATTTTCAGCAATACTCCTACATTTCACCACAACGCAAATTGGATATTTCATGTAGTCAGCTTCTTTGGACATCAAATAGACATAGAGGCTACAGCTCCTATCGTCGTGTATGTACATTGGTGGACAACCCTCCTTCAGCTTATATTTTAGCTCAATCATAAATGATTGAGGTATCCATCTGAGACTATCACACAATATACCATATAATTCGTCGAAGCTACATTCTTTTCGTACCAAAACACCAGAAAGTTGGTAATTCGCTCAATCATTCATGACCCATTCACCTCAATTATGTTTGAAAATCATCATGCTCGAATCTATCTAAAAAAAAAAAAAAAAAGAATATACATATACCCATCAGTACAAAAATTCAACATCTACTACGATTGAATGAAGGTTAATATCACAAAATATACCTCCAAAATCTTTGTCATATTATGTATCTGATCAACGACCCCTCTTTTTTCTTTTATTTTTCTGTTTTTTCAACGTGGTATAGGTTCGTGAATGGTATTTGGATAAAAGAAAAAAAAAACCGAACGATCGACACACCAAAAATTTGTGTTTGTGGTATATGTTCGGGAACGACAAATCTATATCATCCGTATCAATGGTGATCGATGCACATTTCAAAGTTTCTTTCCTGTATGTATCAATGAAGATTGTTTTTTCAAATTCAAATATGATATCTTTCCATCTTCTATCCAGTAATCGTGCGCTATAAACATGGAATGAGTTTACCAAATAGGTGTAACTGATTGTAGGCATGAATACAAATAATCTTATCCATTGGGTATATTCTCAATTAAATTTTTATGAATAGTAATGTTGCAATTACTTCCAAATCATCATGCATGATGCTTAAAAAATTGAGGAGATTGTACCCTTTACTCAAGCATCTTAAATATATTATAATTATACACCCCTTATATAAATATTTATACAATTACCAAACCAAACCTAAAATATTGCTGATATACCTAAGAGTAACAGTTTAAATTATATCAGATAATTAAGGAAAAGTTACACAATTTATGGGCAAATTTAATACTCAATATCTCTGCAGCAAAAAAAAAAAAGAAAAAAAAAAACAAAACAAAACCTCACCGCCCATATTCACCATCTCCACAGAAAGATTTTTTTTTTCTCATCGGTTTCCCAACATACTTCAATGGCGAAGACAAAAATCACTCGCGATCCTCGAAAACAACCGATGAATGAAGGGGATGAAATACCACAAATAAGGTCAAGTTCTCGGTTTCGGAAGATCCATTCAAAACCAAAACCCAAACTCGTTCAGAAATAGCTCATTTTTGACAGAAAACATGAAGAACCCTAATCCTAATCGCAAGCCCGCTGGCAACGCAGTAGTGAAAAAGCACATTTCATCCCCTGATTCAGACTGTTTCCAGTCCGAAGACGGCCGGCAGAAGACATCGTAGACCGTTTTATTTGTTTAAAACAGACTAATTGCTTTTGTATTGAAAGCATTTTGGGTACAAACTTTTTTTTGTGTTGAAAAACTGGATGTTTTTACTTTTTTATTGCAAAAATTCAAGTATTAGTTGAACTTATAATTTGGAACTTTTTTCTCGTTATAATTTTGGTATATCTATTTTGTTCTGGTCCCCTGTGGATGAACCAATGTTGTATGATTAATAACAGTATTTGAACTTTTATTATCCAATGGTTTATTTCTGCTATATGTTTGGTATATGCGATACCTTTTTGTTGTCGTTTATTCTATGTTATGTCTGGTAGATTTGTTTTAGTCATTTATATCTTATACCAAACAATATATTGTTGAACTTAAAGATAAAATATACTGAACATAAACCAAAAATATACTTATACTGCACATATAAAAATAAACTGTTGAACATAAGCCAAACATATTAAAACTACCCCAATTTATTTCTATGAACAAATACCAAAATATATTGCACATATACCTTCTCTGTGACGTGAAATATACTCTAAAATCATGAGTGATTAGTGAAGTATACATACTGAACATAAACCAAACAATATATTGCTGAACATAAACCCCAAATAAACTGAACATAAAAAAATATACTGAACATAAACAAAAAATATACTTGTATTGTACATATAAAACTAAACTGCTGAACATAAACCAAAAATATTTAAACTATGCAATTTATTTCTATGAACAAATACCAAAAATATACTACACATATACTCCCCGAACGTCTTTCATTTTTTTCTGTGACGCGAATCGATTTGTACAGGAGATTCGATCGTCTTTCACTATGGACAAATACCAAAAATATACTGCACATATACTCCCCGAACGTCTTTCACTTTTTTTTCCTGTGATGTGAATCGTCTGTACAGGAGATCCGATCGCTTTGTTCTGTGTTTTAATTTCTCGAATCGATATGTGTAGAAATGACGATTATTCTTCAAAGATCAATTTTCATATCTTTCCATTTGACACGCAAAGTCGTTACTCTTATGATTTAATTCCATATTGATGAAGCTATTTTTGTCTTCGTCATATCAATTAAAGAACAATTGATAAAACACAAAGTTTTTTCTCTGGTATATGTACGGGAATGAAGAACGATCGACGATCACTTATGCTTTTTTTTTTCAGTTTGTATCAATATATCTTCTTTTTTCAAATTCAAATTTGATTATTTCCTTCTTCAATCCGGAAATCGTAGGCTAAAAACATGGGATATGGTTGACAAAATAGCAGTAACCGATCTTAGGCATGAATGCAAATAAATCGTTCCTATATTCTCAATTAAAGTGTTATTAATGGTAATATTACAATTTATTTCAAATCGTATAGCATGGTTAAGGGCATGCTTGTTTATGGATTTTTTCAATCCAATTTTTTCAACTCAAATATTTAACTCAACTTTAACTCAACCTCACTATCTTTAATATTATTCATACAATTAAATAATAAAAACCAATCATTCTTACACATCACATCAACTTTAATTCATTATTCATACACTCACATAATTTTAACTACCAATCATTTCCAATCATTTATCTCCTACTTTATATCAAATCAACTTTAATCATTTTTATTTTAAATATTATTTTAATATATTTTTTAAATTCCACTAACAATTAACCACATTACTTTTTCAACTTTAACTATAGTTAACAAAATGAAATATTTTGGTTGAAAAAATCCATAAACAAGCGCCCCCTAAGTTGAATAGTATGTCAGTCCAGGTTTATTATATCATTATATGTTTGGTTTTGATATTTAAATTTAAGAATCAAAAGTTTATATCTAGTGGTTAGAATTAAATAAAAAAATTAATCACAATGACATCTTAAAATTAAATAATGACTTATCTTAATATATTTAACTTGTTTTTTATATTACTTTTTAGTATATTTGTTATATTATTTAAATATTTGTTATTATTATATTTACATTAAAAATTTATAAGAAATAATTCTTAGGTGTTATTTTGAGTTCATTCAAATATTATGATAATTTTTTAATCAACCATCTAACTTTATTATATGCAACTATATATATAATATTTCTATAAAAATAATTTTTATACTCAAATAACTTACACAACACGTAACTTTATTTACGCTACGCGGTATAAAGACCAAAACACGACGCATTATGCTGATATATACGTTTAAATCACCGGTCCTAATACCTATTTGATAATGAAAAGTATATATTTTTTTATTAGTGTTTTAAAAAGTGCATAGCGTAATACGTCACGTTTTGGTCTTTATATTGCGGAGCGTAAATAGCGTTGCATGTTGCATAAGCTATTTAAATATAAAAAATTATTTTTATAGAAATATTATATATATATATATATATATATATATATATAGTTGCTTATAATAAAATTGGATGGTTGATCTTAAAAATTATCATAATATTTGAATGAACTGAAAATAACGTCTATAATTATTTCTTACAAATGTTAAATGTATATATAATAATATAAATATGTATGTAATAAAGTGAATATATTAAAAAGTAAAAACAAACAACAAATATATAATAAGATAAGTCACAATTTAATTTTAAGCATATACAATGTAAATAAATTTTTTAATTAGTATCAACTTAATTCTAACCATTGGATCTGAACATTTTATTCTTACATTTAAATGTCAAATACCCGAAAATGTAATGATATCATAGTCCTGGAATGATATATATTCATTATTCAACTCAGGACTTTGCATTTTCAAACTTTTAATTTGAAATCATTATCAAAATTTTTAATTTTTAGTTGTCATTGAAAAATATAACTCTAATCCCTAAAAAATAAAAGTTTTTTTTAAATATTTTATTGTTTAAATGTCGTTGCAGAAATATAGCGTAAAATAGCACAAAATAGCGTGAAATAACGAAAAATAGCATAAAAAAGCGTACTATTTTATTATTTTGCGTATGCTTTTCGAGAAAAAAACGTTAAATATATAAAGCTATGTCGCGTTTTTTGGGAAAAAAAAGCTACATATCGAGCTATTTAAAACTGTAATTTTTATTAATCATTGTACATATTTCTTTCAAAATAGTACCTTAAGTTAATAATATTCATGTAGTACCTGATTTCTTTCTATCTAGTACTTGAAATTATTCCAAGGGCACCCCATCGCATAAAATGGTATCAGAGCCCAGGTTGTATTATGAACTTTTAGATGATTTACTATATGGCGATTAACTTTAGAAAGGAAAAAGAATTAAGAATTAATAGCAAAAATTGTCCACAGCGTGTGCATTATAATATCTTCAAATTGTGAAGAAGTGCGGACAAGAACACCAACAAATAGTTGTCCACTAGAATGACCATTATTTTGAGCAAACTATGGTAGGAGAGATAGAATTACTACTAGACTCTGTCTAAAACGAAAGAACTATCAAATGGATGTCCTATGGGCAATTCACTTGATACAAGCTAATTTATTAAATCACACAGAAGAGATCATATGAATCATATTGAAGGATGATTTATAATAATCTATAACAATATTTCAGACTCTTCTAAGTCATCCACAAATACCCATGAAGTACAAAGGACAATATAAAGTTATGGAAAAGTCCAACAGATAGTTCCTGGATATTCCATCATACACAAACAAAGGTGGAAGAAATAATGAAGAACCAAAAGAAGACTTTGTATATCATTATATGTATCCAAAAACAAATTAAAGCCTTGGAAGACAAACCTAGTACTTCCTGAGAAAGAAGAAAAGTTGTAACACCCCGCCTAGACTTACTAAAATCTGGGTAAATTTTTTGCGCTATAAATAGAAAGCACAAATTTACCTTTCGAAAACACTTAACAGCTTTTCGAAATTACTTTAACTTTAATATGTCGGATGCTACTCAACTTTAAATCTTTAATCTTTAATATCTTTAAACTACTAGGCATGCAACCGAGTATATTTCATTACCCTAATAAGGCGCCATGAACATCTCAGGATTTAAGCATGCATAAACTGAAATTCTGAAATACTGAAATACTAGTATGAAATTCTGAAATACTGAAATGCTAATCTGAAACCCTGAAATACTGAAATACTAGTCTGGAATCCTCAAATTCTAAATACTAATATGAAATACTAAAATACAAATCTGAAACCCTGAAATACTGAAATACTAGTTTGAAATCCTGAAACACTGAAATAATAATCTAAAGTTCTGAAATACAGTTCTAGATTGCGGAAGCAAATATAGGTTAAAACATCAAGGGCAAACAGACAATAAGTGAAACATAAATAAAGCATAATTAATTCAAACAATACAAAACATGACATAACATAAATATGCTGACTGATGACCACCACCACATTTGGCTCACGCTCCACGCGGGACTCTATCACCTGAAAAAATAGGGTAGTGGGGAGGCGTGAGCACAAATGAATCAACGGTGCTCCGTCGGGACCGGTACTGAAAATTCAGCACATTTAATAACCCATCATGAAATTAGCATACATATAAATAAACTGGTCTAACTATGGGACTAACGATAAACCGGTAATCATGTGCACTCTCTGGGGATCCCCTCCCACAGAAATCCAGGAAAGACACTAATCACCCCATCTGGACGCTAGACTTAGGACGGGGCCTAATCACACATATCCAAATTATAACTGAAATACTGAAATATTAACCAAGACAGGATCACTCATCCGTCTCGATCCTTCAATTTAGTCACATATAGACCTCAAACATGGTAAATTATTAAAAGCGATGAAATACACAGTACATTGGTCCTTACCTGAAAACTGGCGAATGCAAATGCTGAAAATGCTGAAATGGGTAGCTGACGGAGGCTCGACTCTCCTCAAGCTACAAAATTATGAGCGAAATATTCTAAGTACTGGGCTCAGAATAAAACTCGAATTTTTAATATCTGATCTGTTTAGGTTCACTGCTCACTCTATTTTAAAACCATTTTAGGGATTTGCGAGCTGATTTTGAAAATAGTATTGTCTTTGAGGCATTCTAGAGTTCTCTGATATATTTCTAAGTCTGGACTATGTTCTGACTGAAATTAAATCTGACTGGACTATAATCTAACAGGACTTAAGTCTATCTGGAATTAAATCTGACTGAAGTCTATCTGACTGGAATTTATCTGAAATAAATCTGGATTTCTAATTGAAACATATATCTGAAATTTCTATCTGAAATATATTTGAAATCTTAACTATATCTAGAATCTGAAATTTATCTGAACTATCTCCAACTGTCCGGACTGATCGGACCAGTTCGGATGAACTGGAACGACAACTCACTCGGAGTCGGTCGATAATTCGATGACTATGTGCAGCTTGTTTGATCGTGGTCCGAGTTGGTGTGGCAACTCGGGCCGGCACGAACTTGACTGACACGGCTTAGCCGATTCACGGGTTTGGAACGATGCCACGGTCACTGTCGCAGGAGAGTGCTTGGACCACGGCTAAGGGATACGACGCGTAAACGGTAGACGAATAGACTCGGTGCACGGGCACACACTCGGTGGTTGGATTCGGACTCGGTGCACGAGCACGCACTCGGTGGTTCGGCTTCAACGTTCGGACGAGAGTCGATCATGTGTGCGAGATGATGATAAGCATTAAGAATTAATGATACGACGTCTAAAGTTATTTAAATGGTACTAGGGTTCGGTCGATTAAATACGGATCTAGAATTTACCCGGTTATTGGAACCGGATAAAATTAGGGTTAATCGATTCTAAAAATCTAACTCATTTTAGGCCAATATTCAAATCACTAATTTGTATGTGATTTATATCGATTTTATATTCAACAACTGCATCTAAAATCTCAACCAGACTAATATTCTAAAACATCGCATTAAACGACTAAAGTCCCGATTTTTAATCTAAGTCAAACGACATCCAAAATTCGCAAAATTTGAAACATAACATTCTCATCATATATATAGTTTATGATCAAAGTATCAAGTCCAAAGTCAACTCCTAACCCAATCAACTCACAATCGCTACAACCGGTCAACATATTCAAATTTCCCGTTCGCATATAAAACGAACCTTAAAAATTTTTCCAGATCCCATCTTAAGCCTCAAGACAACGCAATAAATTTTATAAAATTAATTTCGGCATTTTATCACATTTATTTCAAAAACTCAAAAAATTGACTTAAGCTCGAAAAATCCCAAATTAATCAATAATCACTTAAATTATCAAATTATCATTTTTATAATTATCAAATAACCATAACTAAACATATCTAAGCCATTGCAGTCGGGTTCAAGCAATTTTACCTCAAATCGGCTCGAATCAGAAAAATCGGAAGAGATGAAAGGTTAGTGAAAAGGACCGGTGCTTGAACTGAACCGATTTTGGAGCTGACCGAGATGACTCGGGGCTGACAGATCGTGACTTTGGAGCCGCTGGTTCGGACTTGGACCGAGGTGTCTCGTCGGTGCGTGAACCGGGGTGAGGGTGTTGAAACCGGGCTGAGGAGCTGCTGGCCGTACGGACGCAGCTAAGAGAGGTGCACGAAGGGCTCGACAGTGACAGACTGAGGCTGGGGTCGCAATTTTCCAGCGAGGCTAATCTCTGGAGGCGCGTCGGTGGCTGGGATCACAATTTTCCAGTGTGGCTGAGCTCGGGAGACGCAGAACAGGGTTCACGATAAATATAATGAATTAAACAAAATTCGATAAATAGAATAATCCAAGAAATTCTATAAATCTAACGGGGCGCTACAATCTACCCACCATCACTCGGACTCTAGCTCGCATCACTCGGACTCGAGCTCACACCACTCCGACTCTAACACGGGAAATGAGACTCGTACTCTGGCCCAAATCCATGGTATCCCATTTCTGGTTTTCAATGACTTGGAAGTAGTCGCGTACAAGCGCCTTGCCGCATGAACTATACCGCATCCCCGAGTTCTTGACTGGAACATGCTGAAGGCCCTTAACATCGAAGACGAAGTCTGGAAGTACTTGAAAGCCCTACACTTGGAGAAATATGCAGAACTCCAGAATCTCACTTCCTTCTGGACTCTCACACTCGAGTGTTTCAGTATGATTGTGATGCATGACAACAACAATTACCTCACTTGTCGTTTGAATGGGCAAGAGGTTAAGATTACGATTAAGATTCTTAGCCAGATTTATGGTTTTAAGGTAACGGGTGCTCGCCAGAAACCCGGAAAGTCCCAGGCCAATAAGCAGTGGGCCGACTTATCATCGTGCAAAACTTTCAACAAGAAAGGACCATCGGCCGGTCTAATCAAGGAGGTGCCCATCGCGGTTATGCATAAGTTCCTTTCAACATTTTTGGGAAGAAAAAGGTGAATAAAGTGAGCGAACAAGAGGTGTTCGTGATGTGGGCCATGTGCAACAAGAAATCGGTGTGCCTTCTCTCATTCCTCAAACAAGCTCTTGTGAACACGCGCCGAAATACATTGAGTTTCCCTACGTTGGGGCATGTCGTGGTGGATATTGCTGATCACTTCAAAATTCCAGCCTCTACGGAGGAAGGCCTCAGTCATTTGGCCATCAGTTATGTCGAACTCAAGGTTGGGGGTTTTCTGGACAAGAGGTTTCAGATCACGCACTATACTGAACGCATATGCTATGACACTTACATGAATGAGGTGAAGCGATTGCCACAGGAAGCGGCTTTGTCGAAACAAGCCATAGGAGGCCCTTCTCAACAGGTGGCAGACGAGCATGAGGGGCTGATCGAGCATGCCTCGGGTGATGAGGAAGAGCCCGTTCAGATGGATTGTCAGCAAGCCCCTGCGTGGTTTGTAGAGTACCAAAAACGGCAGGATTATTACCAGAAATGACAGGCTGAGTCACAGGCCGAGTTCTAGAGACGACAGGATGAGTACTTGCGTACCATTCAAGCAGAGGCTAGCTCGCACAATGCGAGGGTGGAGGCCTACATCACTCAGAATGACAAACGCTGGGACCAATGGGAAAATAAGCAGTACGATAAGTGGAGCGAATGGGACGATCATTTTCATCAGTGGGATACTTGCTAGAGTTCGGGAGCTGGCCAACCTCTTTTACCTCCTCCGCCACCACCGGATGCACAATGACTTGTCACTGTGCTTGTACGTTTTTCTTTTCTTTTTCTCTTCTATTTTGTTCAGATTATTTTTCTTCGAGTCAGTTGATTATGTGGTATAACTTTCCCTTACTAACGATCGACAATGGGGGCATTGTATAATTTTAAGTGTGAGGGAGTTATTGCATGTTTATGTGGCTACGTGGTTGACCACGTCTAGTTTTTGTTTTCTTTTTAGGATTGCATTTATTTCATTTCTCTTGCTTGGTGGACCGGTCTAGTTTTTAGGATTATTTGTTGTGTCTTAATGAGCTAGGACTTTGGTGTATTGTAATACTAGTTAATGTTTGATTGCTTGAGTTAAGGATTTGTGATGATGAGAATGAGTAGCATATCGTGACTAACTTCTTGGTTATTTTTGGATGTCATTATCTACCTTGTGAGGCTTGAGCCTTATTCGTTTCTTGTGAGATGTTGGTTTGAAATTTATTCAATTAGAATTTGCCTTGAGTCTACTATGAAAAGAATTAATTGGATTTGTGAAACGTGAAAATGATTGAGGCATTCCTTGTATTTTCTCCCCCTTTTTCTTTTTTTCTTCGTAAATAACTCTCAATAGTCACCCCTTTTGAGCCTTGTTGATATTTTTCCTTCATAATCTCGTATGATGATGTTGAGGATTGATGAATTGTAAATTGGAGGTGGTGACTGTTGAGTTATGAAAAAAAGAAAAAGAAAAAAAAAAAAGAAAAATGGAAGCCGAATGGATTTTACTCCAAGTGCTTGACCACTAATGTTAGTAGAAACGAGCAATGAGTACGGGAAACCGGTCTAGGAGACTCGGGCAGAAAACCCGAAGGCTAAACCTAGATAAATTGTCCAAAAGGTTATTCTATAAATAAAAAAAATGATTGAATAATTGGTTGGGAAGTGTGTTAGTTTTGGAGTTAGTAGGGAGGAACCGGTTGGTGTTTGGCAACTGGAGGTGTTCATGATCACGGTTGGGTGATGAAATTGATTATAATTTGTTTGTATTTGAGCTACTTAACCTATATACATCCTACCCGATCCAAAAAGCGTACATTACATCCCTAGAAGTCCTCTTGATTCATTGTTTCATGAATTTGGTTGCTTTAGAGTAAAAGTTAGACAATGGGCAAACTTGTGATTGATTTGATTAACGACCAACTAGAGTGCACCTATCTTATATTTGCGAAAGAAACTGAGTGAGACATATGATATATCTTCGTACTCGAGAGTCTTTGTCATTCGAAATAACCAAGTTAATAGTTGAGGTGTATTCTCGTGATCATTTGAATTCTTCTTTACTTGATTGATTAGGTTGCAATTATTCTTGCTTGAACCAATGTACTTGCTCGTTTGCTTGTTTTCTTTTATTTTCTTTTTGTTCGGGACGAACAAAGGTCTTAGTGTGGGGGAGTTGTTTGTCCTATTTTTGTTATCTTTTTCTTTGTTCTATTAGTAGTTTTTACCCCATTTTTAGGTATCTTTTTAGTTCTTTTGGTCCACCAGTCATTCATTTCGCATGTCTTTCGTTTATTAGTGTTTTTGTTATTTTCTGTTGTCTAGCCTATTTTTGCGTGTTTTTTTCGTCTTCGGTGGTGTGTAGGTTTCGAGCTTTCATCACATATTTGAAGGAAGAGTAACCGAGTGCCATTCGTCCCGACCTTCGACATGAATCAACCCAAACACGTACTGAGCCCCGCGCCACGACAGGAAGGTAGCTCCACGCCGCGCTAATCCCACAAACTCGACAGAGGAACTTTGGCAATGCACCGCGCCGCGGCGAGCCCCGCACCGCGGCAAGTCCCAGCTTCGCGCCGCGAGTGTACCCCGACAGCGATAGAAGACCCTTTTTCTGGCACCGCACCGCGGCAGGCGTCGCGACGCGTCAAAAATCCACTGTCACGCTGCAAGATTTCCACGATCCGAACAGCAGCCTCACGAGTCCCCAGGTGTACCCTCCTACCACGCCGTGACCAAGTCGTGAGCATGCATCTGCCGCGCCGCGGCAGGCCTTGTGCCACGCTGCCGGGAAGCTGAAATTGTGAAAGTTTTTTTTATGCGATGTTACGAAGGGAATAAAAGTATATCGAGCCTAGGGCTGTAAAAACATTTCGTACTTTACACTTTTTGAATTCTCTCTCGACGAACAACATATTTTCTCTCTTCTTTCTTCTCTTTAGCTTAGATTAATTCTTTTAAGGTGAAAAACCTCAAGATATTGCTTTGGGATTTGGATTGCTCTTATTTTTGACATTTGGATTTCTTAATTAATCGTAAGCACCTTTTTTGATTTTGTTATGATGTTTTGTGCTTGGATTGTTATGTATTCTTGTGTTCAAATTACTATGAGTAGCTAAATCGTTTGTTGGGGATAGGAGAATTCATGTTGGTTCGATTGTGATTCGTAAATGCTTGCTTACCGTTCAATCTATTCGAGTTGTTCTTAATCTAGGGTTAGATGCTTGATCATCATTCTAATCTAATTAATCAATTTGTAGATCCGAAAGGGGAGAAATTGGTTGAACGTGGCTCGTCTAGAATAGGCTTGTTCGTTAATGTATTGCCTATGTGTTGATTGTTTAGATAATAAATTGTTTATGTTTGTTCTCTTGTTACGAACAGTTATTGAGAACAAACATCTAAACGAGTGTGTTATTTGATCTCTTAACCGAGCGGTTAAGTACTTATTAATTGTGTTAGAACCATATACGAGTATCTCCGATTCCCTAACTTCCTCAACACCATTTGAATTTCGTTTGGAATTGATAGTTCGTTTGTTTGTTTTTTTATTTATTTAGGATTCGTAGTTGATAATAAAAAACCATCAATTTGAATTAGAGTGTTTAGGACTTGTTTCTTATTTCATGTGTTTGAATAGTCGTGCAATTTATTTCGGCTGACCTTCCTTGAGATACGACCCGATGTTCGAATCTTTCGATCCTATTTCGGTAAAAATATTAACAACACAGCCCTACAACTTTCATTTAGATCAAAGAAGCAGACGAAGTCATTAAGAAGGTGCAAAAGTAATTAATATTAATAATCCAATTTCTGCCAAAAGTATAAAACCCATCTCATGTATATCTTCATTCAACTTAACATAACTCGAGCTACAGGCAACAAATTAGCATGAATTGTACCCCATAAGAAACCTAAGAAACAGACCTAAAACTTTCATGAAGATCACAAACTCATTTGAGCACATTAAGACACACCAAATAGGCCAAACATTTAGTATGAACTTGTTGTCGGGTTTACAGAAAACCGTTCGCACAATATTTTTGTAAAAATCATATCTCCTTCGATATAAATCGCATTATGGAAATTATAAATTCAAGGGAAAGCTAACAAGATGAACCACATTTCATATGAAGAGCACAACTTCATGAAATGAGTTCTTGAAGGCCAAAACAGAGATACAAACAGGGGCTCGAAACAGGGTTTTCATGCAATCTATAGAGAAACTTCATCAATCAAGTCCCTATTCATAAACTATTAATTTAAAACCCTAAAACATGAGTTCTAGCATATCATGAAATAAACCTCAACATGAATTTCTAACTTTCAACCAAATCACATAAACATGCTTGAACCTCAATAAGTCGCATAATCATCATCTCATACTAAACCTATCATGCTTTACATAACATAAATTTTAACATCTCGAGCCATATAGTGCAACAACAGCATGCATAACCACACATATATACCTTTTCACAACCGCGTGCCTTGTAACCAAGGCATAAGATATTCACGCGATGTCGGGTCAGTCCACTCATCTTATGAACGACGTCGTCGACTTTCAACCATGCACCAGTCTTCAAGACTTCCGCTCGATTTAACGCACGAGAATTAACAAATATCACCTCTCTCGAGGCTTAGCCACTCTCGAGAGTCGCGACAGTGATACGCATTAAATTTTTCTCAATTATGGGGGTCGATCAACAACCTGAATGTAGCACCCTAATGCCACTTCCGGTCCTTATCGACTAGGGTTCTAATTCTATAAGTAATCGCATACACTAGAGATTCACTCGGTACTTAACTTTTCTCTCGAGATGGTTCACGAATGATCCTACCCTGAGGACACTGAACGAATTTTTGTAGCGAGCAAACTGCTACAGGCACTCAGTTTTTTATAACCTTACATTGAAACTCACAACAAAGAGCTCCTAAAGTCGTGACTTAACTCTATACTACTAGAGTTCAACATAACCTAAGGAGGGTAGTTTTCCTAAGTCCCAAAACATCATATAACAACATATCACATCACAAGTAGTGTCATTGCTACTCATGCTAAACATCATAAGTAGTTTCATTGCTACTCATGCAAAATATCATAAGTAGTTTTATTGCTACTCATGCAAAAATACACAATACACATTATAATCATTTTCATTGATACTTATACAAAAACATACCTTTAGGCAGTGCGGCACGACGGAGACGATTGGTCAAACACAAGGTCAAAATCACATAATCACATAAACATGTAATATTCACATAGAGCAGTCTATAGAAACATAGACTGGCTCTGATATCAAACTGTAACGACCCACTTTGATTTTAAAGAAATTTTGAACTTTCCCAAAAATCAGAAAAACATTTTCAAATTCATTTTCAAAATCATGGGCATTATTCAAAACATTTACATTGATCAAATCGTGTCTGATCGCACGAGGATTTACTACCCGATTTTCACATGATTTTCATTAACCCGATTTACCACATATCACATGATATTCAGCTCAAACGTCACAACATGAATAATTGAAACAATATAATATCCAAGTAATCACGTACTCATTAATATTCAAAAACATCAATTCGAAAACATAAGTTTTGAAAATAGTTTCAACATATCTAAACCCAAAGAGGTTCATAAAGACCACACGTTTTATTTTTCAAAAGCGGAGCATAATAAAGCAATAACATTAGACCGACCCACTCGCCCCTTCCTCGTCATGCTTGCCAACCTGCCTAACCTGCATACGTGAAGAAACAGGTGGGAGTGAGCACAAAAAAAACCCGTAGTGCTCACCACTATGCACATAAATAATATAATAATGTTAAGATGGTATGGTCGCAGCATGAACATAAAACAATAACATCATGTCTCATCTCCTATCAACAACACACCAATAATCTCACTCATGTGCACATCTATCATTAGCTGCAAAAAAGGGCTGCATAAACCCTAACGACGGGTGTGCATGCCACGCAACGGGAACAGCCTTACATAGGGACTTACGCACCTCACAAGGGCACGACCATATCAGGACTTAAGGAGACTTGCCTCGCAATGGAAACAGTATTACATCGACGGGAACAACCGTACCGATGGCCGTAACAGCTCACATCGATAGGCTACACGGTTTACATTCATACATTGATCATACCGACTCAACAAACATAACACATGTGGCATAACATTTTTAGAATAACAAATCCACCTGGATTACGATGTGGTAGATAGCACACAAAAGCCGGTAGGATGAGAGCACGGCTCGTCAAACACCTACATTCATAAAGAATAGTCATATCAACAACTATCCCAACACTTAGAATCATATACCATAACCTTCATTTAGTCGAAACTGTATCGACTAAGTGATTCGTGGAAATTCCTAATGGAGTTTGGAACCTCGGCTTAACCTACTAGACTCGATAAACCATATAACATCACTTAGAACTTATATAGCATGAAAACACACAGTGATGACTAAATAGGAAGTCTACCAAGTCAGAAAATATTCAAACAAGACTCGGTTGGGTGCCGCCTGGAAAACTGACTTGAATTTATAACTAACGGATCTTTTCAAAAAAGTACTCGACCATTTTCAACGAAACTTTACCACATTAAAGTACACCCAGAAATATGCATATACACAAGATATCAGCCCTTAAACCTCATTATAACCCAGTCAAATAACTTTTACAAAAATTCAACTATAACATGATATTCCTAGTTCCCCAGTCAAACCATCGAATTTTAACATGAAATTTTGACACAACCAACATGATAACAGAATAATTACTTAACATAATTTCACATCAAAATTCATCAAACTCAATTTTATCTCTATTTTTCAAGATTCTGACCAGATTTCAAAATCAACATTTCACAAAGCTATAGAAGGAGATTTAATATGAAACTTTAACACAACATTCTTCATCATCATAGAGTGTCACATAAAATGAGAATGATCGGTTACTATTCTATCTCGTGGTGTTTGGTGTGTTTTTTTGTCGACTTCAGCGGCAGGTCGAAGTGTTCGATCAGTTCGAAAGGAAAAAATCCACCATGACTAAGGCCTTCGGGCTGAATGGTCGCATGTATCGACCACTCCTTCGAGGGTGGGCTTGTCTTCGAAGACAAAAAATCCACCATGACTAAGGCCTTCGGGCTGGGTAGTCATATGTATCGACCACTCATTCGAGGGTGGGCATGTGTTGGAAGACAAAAAATTCACCATGACTAAGGCCTCTGGGCTGGGTGGTCACATGTATCGACCACTCATTAGAGGGTGGGCATGTGTTCGAAGACAAAAAATCTACCATCACTAAGGCCTCCAGGCTGGGTGGTCACATGTATCGACCACTCCTTCGAGAGTGGGCATGTGTTCGAAGACAAAAAAATCCACCATGACTAAGGCCTCCGGGCTGGGTGGTCGCATGTATCGACCACTCCTTCGAGAGTGGGCATGTGTTCGAAGACAAAAAAACCACCATGACAAATGCCTCCGGGCTGGGTGGTCGCATGTATCGACCACTCCTTCGAGGGTGAGCATGTGTTCGAAGACAAAAAATCCACCATGACTAAGGCCTTCGGGCTGGGTGGCCGCATGTACCGACCACTCCTTCGAGGGTGGGCATGTGTTCAAAGACAAAACATCCACCATGACAAAGGCCTCCGGGCTGGGTGGTCACATGTATCGACCACTCCTTCAAGGGTGAGCATGTGTTCGAAGACAAAAAATCCACAATGACTAAGGGATTCGGGCTGGGTGGTCGCATGTACCGACCACTCCTTCGAGGGTGGGCATGTGTTCAAAGACAAAAAATCCACCATGACTAAGGCTTCCGGGCTGGGTGGTCGATTCTAATGTTAGGTTGTTGAAGATATGGAGCTTATTGGAGACCTCAGAAGCAGGTCGAGGATCTTTATATGGTTTTGATTTTGTCGAATTCATTTTTCGACCTCAGTGGCATGTCGAGATTCGAGGGAGTTTATTTGGTGCAATTCACGAAATTTATTTGCAGACCTCGGTGGCAGGTCGATGGAGTTCATTTAGAGTGATTCAGGGAGCTTATTGGAGGACTTCAGTGACGGGTTGATCAAACTCATTACGGATAGTTTGAACGAACCTCGGTGGCAGGTCGATGATCTTTATTTGATTATGGTTTCATCGAATTTATTTTTCGACTTCAAGGAAAGGTAAATTGGATTCATTACGGATATAGCTCGAGCAGACCTTGGTGGCAGGTTGGCGATCTTTATTTGATTTAGGTTTTGTTGGATTTGATTTCTCCGACCTCAGTGGCAGGTCAATAGTATTCATGATGGCTCGAGCAGGTTGATGATTCCTTATTTCATTCTGATTTTGTCGAATTTATTTTTAGACCTCAGTGGCAGGTTGAGATGGTACTTGTTATTGTTCGAGCAGATTTATGGATTTATTGGATTTGGTTTTGATGTATTTGTGCTTTTAATCCAGTGGCGGGAGTTTATTGTGGACAGTTTGAGTAGATGGAGGGTTTTATATGGTTTGGTTATGCTATATTTGTGATTTTGATCTCAGTGGCAGGTCGATCAAATGCGTTACCGGATATGTTGAGCAGTGGAAGGTCAATCAAACTCGTTAGGGATAGTTCGAGCAGTGTGGCAGTTAGAGGAGGCTCATTTCGAGCAAACTCAGGGATTCATTACAGATAGATCGAGCAGACCTCGGTGGTAGGTCGATGGTATTGATTACTGCACGAGCAGGTTGATTGCATTTTATTTTGGTTTTGTCGAATTGATTTTTCGACTTCAAGGGCAGGAGATGAGATTCATTACGACACGAGCAGATTGATGGTTTTTGCTTGGTTTGGTCTTGTCGAATTGATTTTTTTGACCTCGGTGGCAGGTCGAGGGAGTTTATTCAGAGAAGTTCACGAAGTCAGGTCGTTTGGGTTTTGAGAGGACATACATTAGGCTTAAATTTTAAAGTTTGAACTGGGGGGCGATAGGATGAGGTAACCGGAAAGGCCCATCATTGAGAGGAGAGAGCTCGAACAAGGTGACTGAAAAAGTAGAAGATTTAAGTTCAAATTTTCAAATTCAAGGCTTTGGAAGATCGACATATGGTGTTTAACTTCAGTCTCAATTTTCGACTTCAGTTTTGGTGTTTAACTTCAGTTTTCGGTTTTGATGGACATTCAATTTTAGACCTCAATTGTCGTTTGACTTTTGGCGTTTGACCTCAGAGGCAGGTCTCTCGATTCTCGGTTCTCGGATTTCGCCTCAACGAGCTCTCGATGCTCGATTTTTGGTTTTTGACCTCAACGGTCTCCCGATACTCGATTTTTGGTTTTCAACCTCAACGGTCTCCCGATGCTCGATTTTTGGTTTTCGACCTCAACGGTCTCTCGATTCTCAATTTTCGGTTTTCAACCTCAACGGTCTCTCGATTCTTGGTTCTCGGCTTTCGACCTCAGCAGTCTCTCGATTCTCGGCTTTTGACCTCAATGGTCTCTCGATTCTCGGTGTTCGACCCCAGTGGTGGGTCACTCGATTTTTTATATTAGTGGTCATTCGGTATTCATTTGGGGTCCCAATGCTCATTTGGAGGATTGATAACTATTTGGTGGTCGAGGATTTATTTAAATGGTAACCTCAGTGGCAGGTCTACAGAAACAATCCGAAGTGGAATTTTCACTCTTGGATCGAGTCATGCTTACTCGTCCAGAGTGGGGGGACTACTAGATGATATCAGATATTATCTTGGACCGGGTTAATGGATAAAGCGAATACATATGGAAAGATAAGCCCACTAAGACATCTAAGCATAACGATATGAACGGAAAGAGCATGCTCGCGCCGTGAAAAGGAAGAGGGAGGAGGTCGGAATCACGGCTCACATGCCGGTGATAAGTTTTAAAGCGGAGGATGCTGAAGGAGTGGTGTTGCCACACAATGATGCCTTGGTGATCACTGCGGAGGTGGCAGGTTTCGATGTGAAGAGGGTGTTTATTGATATCGAGAGTTCGGTAGATGTAATGTTTTATGACTGTTTTTTGCAGATTAACAAGGAGTTGAACATGGAGTTAAAGCCAGTGGCCACGACCCTTTATGGTTTTAATGGAGGTGAAGTAATGTCGATGGGTGAGGTAAGTTTGCCAGTGGCTATGGGATCAGGTGTGGTGAGGAAGGTGCGAATGGTAAGGTTCGTGGTGCCGAGTCGTCCTACAATATTATTATGGGGAGGACAAGCATAAACGCATTCCAGACGGTCGTATCAACGTACCATATGACGATCAAATATCTGGTGGGCGAAAATGTTGGTGAGGTCACAGAGGATCAGCTTGCCTCGAGGAGTTGCTATCAGACGACAGTGAGCAATAACAAACAATTGGCGAGTAGGCAGACCAAGCCGAAGGAGGAGGAGATTAGTCGACCAGGTGGGTTGGGGTCAAAGGAGGACAAGCAGAGATCAGAGAAGAGAAAGGAGAAGGTAGATATCAAGCCAGAAACGGAGGCGGAGGAGATTCAGATGGTCAAAGGATATGAGGAAAGGAAGTTTAGAATTGGGAAGGTGTTGGCGGAGCCAATCAGGTTAAGATTGATTAGTTTGGTGAGGGAGTTTGCCGATATCTTCACTTATACAGCGGAGGAGCTGACAGGAATAAGTGAGAAGGTGATTGAGCATCGTCTGAACATCGACCTCAGTGTTAGGCCGGTGAAGCAAAAGAGAAGGCACCATGGGGCAGAGATGGATCGAATTATCGAGCAGGAAGTGGAGAAGTTACTGGGGTCTGGGCACATCAAGGAGATCCAATTCCCAGAATGGTTATCAAATACGGTGATGGTGTCAAAGGAAGAAGGGAAGTGGAGAATGTGCATTAATTTCCGCGATTTAAACAATGCATGCACAAAGGACTTATACCCGCTGCCTAGAATCGACCAGCTGGTCGACTCAACGGCTGGTTGTGAGTTGCTGAGCTTAATGGATGCCTCTCCATCGCAAGATCCCTCACGTCTCCTCCACCTCCATAGCTGGACACATCCTCATCCTGACTTCCTACCACGGTGGTCGGCGTGGTCGTGGCGTGAGACATGTGGGTCGTGACCCGTTGAACCACCTGCGCCGACGCGGCCGGCATCATCTTCTGCATCTCCTCCCTGGTCATCGCCACCACTTGTTTACCGGGAGCTTGCACATCCGCCTGCGGTGGAGCTCCTCCTCGCACCGCATTTTCTCCTTGTTGCGTCACCACTTGATTCTGGGGCGGTGACGGTGGCATCACCGCCGCGGCTGCTGCGCGAGCCTCCTGGGCACGACTGGAGCTCGCATCTCCTCCGAGAACCGTCGTCGTCGCTCCTATACCTTGAAGGATAGATGTAAGAGTAACCGGCGTCTACGAAGGGCTAGAGAAACTCGGAGGAGGGCCTTGCCCCAACGGCCTGGTCGTCGTCCAAGCGTCGTCGAATGTCGACTGCAAATTTTTGGGAATTCCATCCGCCATAGCTGAGCTTCAAGCACAACCTTTCAAACGGAGTCCCACAAACGGCGCCAATAATGCAAGTGTGAGCGTCCTGGACCAGTTTGAAATAGATCGCCTTTGTCCTTGCCGGTAGAACGCCAAAAACCTACAAACAACTCTCACACCGGGGGTTATGTCCGGTGAAGAGCCTCTGATGCTTAACTCAGTATGTGTATGAATATTATGGAGTTGAATAGTTGAAAAATTGTGTTTAGGAAGAAAGTCTCGCCCCCTTTATATAGGGGTGAGATACCTGACCTAATAGCTGCCTGGATATGGTGAGCTGGCTGCCCTTGCTGCCCGTTTGTACTCTGACATGCAGCGCGTATGTCAGAGGTGGCGCTTGGAGTTGTCAGAGGTGGTTGTCGCTGTCAACCAATACATTCTCACCACGTGTTCTCTGCACATGGGATGATTATCCCTCTGAATATTCTCCTTAAATTCGGTTAGAGGCTCTTTCACGCGCCTGTGACTAGGCCGATCTCCAGAGTACCACCAAGTTGCCAACCCATAAAGTGGTAGATCTGGTGGGGTCGAACTGCCTGGTCGACTGATTGACTGGTCGACTGCTTGACTGGTCGACTGATTGATTGGTCGACTGCTTGATTTTTCGATCTTCACGCCACTTGGCTCGGCTCCTTCACGGCACAATCTTTTCGACCGGTTCAACAGACCGGTTTAGCTTTCTGGGTATAATATCCTATATCACAAACCAAACTCAAGTCTAAGATTTCTAACTCTGAATTCTATCTTCCTCCTACTAGTGAGCTTGGCTATTCCATGGAAACTACGGTTTCATGCCCCCAGGTAAATTCAGACTAGTGACTCTTATTTCAAGCCTCTGTATTTACCCGATCTTATGGCTGTTATACACCGTTAACCCAAGTTTAAGAACTGGGGTCTTTATCTGGATACTGTAATAGGGTTGTATCGGCATCGACCGGGTCTTGCTGGTATTAGTTCACTATGACAGCTCGCCAAGCTCCCACTGTGTGACTTAGATAAAACCCAATACAAAACTTTAGAAACTATACTGGGGAACTTCAAAAGAAGCTCATCTATTCTCTTAGTAGCATCGCCTTAGCTATGGCGACACTTCTGGATTCAGAGAGGCCTACTTCTCGGCTCTCTAACTAGCATACCTTCTGCCACATGGTGGCTGTAGGAACTATCTCACAGGTCATCTCGGATCAACGTGAGGCTGATCTTAGGCTTCCACGTGTTCGAGCTCGAGTACATCTCCTCAAATTCGAGAAGTGGAGAAATCCCTCAACATTTCCCGAGAATTTAGGCGACAAAGCCTAAACTGTTAGGCTTAGCTCGCCATCTCAAACACATGTCGAAATTGACTAAAGTAACTAAACTATTGCTCCCTTGTACGTTAGTGATCCACACTTGTGTTCGCACTAAAACTTACGATGTCATTTCAATCGACATTTATTAACTACCTCAGTAGCAAATCGATCTTTCGAACAAATTTGTCATTTAGAACGCAAGCCCCTAAGTGTTCTGATCGTCCATCAATCTGTAATATTGATGAGGACAACTAGCAATTGCGGTTTGACTTGTTGTGACCCGACTCCCGACGATTCGGTACGTTGCACACGGTACGTTGCATGTGGCTTACCCACTACCCAGGGCCTACGAGCGTGGAGCACCTGCATGCGATACCTGCGTGCAATGTACCTGCGGCGTCAGTGTCACCTGTAGACACAAAACACAGTCGTATCCACATATTATGCTAGTAGCTTCACTATACTGCGGTGCCGAGCTAATTTGACGCAGTACGACTCGAATCTAACTTCTTCCTGGCACAATTCGAGGGTATCACTACTTATATGGGAAAAATTTACCTAAGGGTACTTAAGATTTCAGTGTTGAGGCTTTTTTGTTGTTTCTTCCCTCAATGTGTAATCTAAAGCTAGTGATGTCTTACACCACTAGTACTTAGAGATGACTTCATCACCTCAACTTTCTCGTGCTTTTTGATCTTGAGGCTTTGGGCTCCTTGACTTCTCATGAAGGATGTCCGGGCTTCAAGTTCAATCTTGGAACTTGTTGTTTCCCCGCATGGGTCGACAGCTTTTCGACTCTCAAAGGTGAGTACTTACTCTCCTCCTTGGGTCTTTTTAGCTTTTGGTAATTGGTGCACATCTCCTTTATTCACGAACCATCAGGCGTACCCTAGGGTGTTTCTCTCGGTCCAACAATTCACAAATCAGATTTGGGTCT
Organism: Striga hermonthica; assembly: GCA_902706635.1. Classification (NCBI taxonomy): domain Eukaryota; kingdom Viridiplantae; phylum Streptophyta; class Magnoliopsida; order Lamiales; family Orobanchaceae; genus Striga; species Striga hermonthica. The sequence continues at coordinate 10,199,061 of CACSLK010027842.1, forward strand.
TCAGCTCTTGCAGCTTCTTGTCGTCTCCTGGTTTGGCGCTTTTGACATTAGTTCTATTTCAGTACTAGGTCAATCGAATTCCATATGTCGGTCAGGTGGTCTTCTCGGTAAAATTTTGAAATTACATACACGTGATTGCAATAATGGTTAACTCTCCAGACATTTTCAGTGAAGTATTCTCTTTATTCAGGGCTTTTAGAATTTTCCCTATTGGCATATCGTCGATCTGCTCACAACTTCAAACTCGAGAGTTGTAGCATTTGGCACAG